>JAJEJH010000393.1:0-88530 GCA_026122585.1 Anacardium occidentale | reverse complement strand
CATCCATATGATAATAATGAATGAATGAGATACAGATAACAGTTTCCAGATTCCAGCAAGCGCATAGATGTATGATTAGGGCCGAGGCCCAGGGATGTGTTTGTTTATATGATTGTTGTGCTTGCTTGGGTATTGAGGGAAGTAAGGAGCGCTTACTGGGTGATCTTTATCACTCATCCCCCCTCCTTCTTCCAGTTTTACAGGTGTTCGTGCTGGGTTCGAGGAGCGGTTGGATCGAGGCTGACGGAGAAGGCATGCACACACACCTCGATCAGTGTATATCAGTTTTGGACCTGTGTGGTCATTGTTGTACATGTTTTGTATCCAGATGTACAATATATGTATATGATAAAGGCCTGTGGGCCCATTGTACAGAACAGTCTATATATGTTAATGATGTATATTCAGAAAAGCTTCCGCGTATACAGAAATGTAAAGTATTGTACAGTTTCAGTTATTTTATTTTCGTAGGATTCCCGTCGCGGGTACCCATATTTTCAGATGATTAATAAAAGCTCCCCAAATATTGTTATTATTCAGCACAACAGGGGTACTCGTGGCGGCGGGTCCTACAAGGACGAATCTTGCCAATGTATTGAATCGAGTGGTGTACTCCTTGACCGAACTGGACCCCTGAGTCAGGTCAATAAACTCCTGGGCCTTAGCATACACCACCTCCATACTCCTGTACTCTGCATCAAAAAGTCGTCTGAAATCAGCCCATGTCATCTGCTACTCACTGAGGGTAGCCTTGTTTAGGCCCCACCAAACCTTGGCATCACCCTTGAGAAGGAACACTGCATATCTGACCTTCTCTCTCTCTGATAATGTGTAGAGTCCCATTACATTCTCCACAGACTCTATCTACTCCTCTACCACTGCTGGATCCCTGGATCCACTGAATTTGGCTGGCTGAAATGATCCTGACAGATGATAAATCGGATGAATTCTATCTGAAGAACTAGTACCGACTGTCTTGGTACTCATACCCTGACTGTACTCTGAATACCCTGCTAGAAACTGATGTCTCTCTCTAACTGACTGAGGTTGTGATTGATACTGATACTGTCGCTGATACTGTGACTACGACTGATGTTGTGACTGGGAATGTCTTCTCCTCGAAATCTGATAACTCTCATGCTGAGGAGGAGTAACTATATCTGGCTCCTGAATATTACCCACTCCAGCTTGCTGGAGGCTCTCTCTGACTACATCCCCAATCATCTCTCTCAACTGATCTGGTCTCATCGACACATGGGAGGTACTCTGAGATTGCCGCCTATCACTAACACTCATAGGATGGGTGGGTGAACTACTGTCTGTCTCATCTAGACATCTAGAGACATACTCCTCTCTATCTATAGCATCACAACAAACTGGGGTTAGAAACACATAACACAATCAAAACTGGAAATAAATACCTGACTGTGCTATGAGGAGGGTCTGGACGACGGCTGCGAAGGAGAGAAAAAGACACCACACACTTACAACATTTGCTCTGATACCACCAATGTAGGACCCGCCGCCACGAGTACCCCTCTGCTGCTGAATAATGCTACGAGGAGCTTTTATTAATAAACTGAAACTCAGGTACCCGCGACAAGAATCCTACGAAAATAAAATCTAAAACTAAAACTATACAATTCTACACATGCGGAAGCTGAAATACATACATCAACTGAAAAATATACATAAACTGTTCTGTACAGTGGGCCCAATGGCCTATATCATATATATATACACTGTTTCTGTACATCTGGATACAAAAGCATTTACATAATGACCACACAGGTCCAACACTGAATATACAAAACTGAGATCGCGGTGTGGGCCCTCTCCGTCAGCCTCGATCCAGTCATTCCTCGGAAACAACACGAACCACCTGAAAAGGATGGAAGAAGGAGGGGGATGAGTGATAAATATCACCCAGTAAGCGCTCCTTACTTCCCTCAAAACCTAAGCAAGCACAAACAAATACAATAATCAAACATACCTGGGCCTCGACCCTATTCATACATCTATGCGCTTGCTGGTATCTGAAAACTGAATACTGAATATCTGATTCATTCATTTACTGATATCACATTTATTCATGTCATGATGTGCATGTCATGTCATGCTAACTGAAAATACTTGATGCATGCATCTGAATACCTCTCTGTACCCTCGGGTACCTGCTATGCTGATCAGACTTGGTGGAATACAGGGATTCAATATCCTGGCCATGTAGGCTGAACAGTCTAGCTACTGGCTAGAAAGCTGAATCTTAATACTACTGTACGATCTGACTGGTGTCAGAAGACTGAAACTGAAATGCTGCTGAACATTCTGACTGGTGTCAGAAAGCTGAATCCCACGGATGCCCCCTCGTATTCACCCGATACTCTTACCCATACATCGGGTTTTGAATACTGAAAACTGCTGAATTCAGATCCCTTGATCCTCACTGAAGCTACATGTCATGCTATGATGTGCATATGTAGCTTATTAACTGAATTTATACTCATCTGATGCTTATCTGAAGCCATTTAACATTTATTCTGAATTCGCATGCTTAATTTCTCAATTAATAATCATTTTCTGAAAAAACTGCTGATGCACGGGCGTACGACCTGACGCACGGGACCGTGCGTTAGTCGTGCAAGTTACTAGAATTCATTATTCATCTTCACTGAAAACGCTTACGCACGGGCGTGCTCCCCAGGGTGCACGGGCATGCGTCTGGAAATCTGGTCGTGCACACGGGCATGCATCTGGAAAAACAAAGGCACACGGCCGTGCGTCTTGGTCTTCAATAAGAGCACCGCTTGGAAAAATGCACAAAGTGCTAACCAAGTCTCAATCATTTGTAATAACACTTCAATTACACATTCCCAGCACCACAAACAACACAATTCAAACACCCAACTCGACATGCATCAACTCATATGGCTTCTACCATGGAAACATATCGATTTCTCTCACTAGGCATGATCAAGTTTGCATGCAAGATTCAAGGGCAGCAATCTCATCAATTTGCATCACAATTATCATCAAACAAACATTCATCAACTCATCAACATGATAAGCAACCAATTCATCAAGGCAAGCTGGGAAAACTGCGAGAAGAAGTGAAAGAACACTTACCTCTTGCCATGCTTCGGAAAACAACTAATCTCTTCGCTCTCTAACTTGATCGAGAGCAATTGGCTGCTGAATTTCCTCTCTAGGAATGGGAGGAACTGCTGAAATGAAAGAGAGAATTAGCTCAAGTGAATTTGGGTGAGAAAAGAAACTAAGTCTCACGGCTCATTTACTTATATACTAGGCCACGCACGGTCGTGCATCAAGGGTGCACGGGCGTGCTCAAGGGAAAATGAACTTAATTCATTTCTCACGCATTCGTACGATCGAATCTTTCCGAAAGGATTCGTACGAAGGTCACACAGCTCTGAAAACTTTCTAACTCACCCCTGAACTTATCTAGACTCTCAATCTCTCTCTGAATCTCGTTTCTAACCCCAAAACTCTAACTGAAAAGGCTTTCGGAAACTAGGATGCTACAGAAAATGGGTTTAGAAACGGATAAGCGCGACTTAAAACCAAGGCGGCTGAAACTTATCTCGTGTATGGGTGTACATCTCTCATGTACAGGCGTACATGGCAGGAAAATTACAAAAATATCATTTTCCCGCGCTCGCATGCAAATCCATTCAAACGGATCCATGCACAAGCCACCAAACTCTAGGAAAACTCTCATTTCACCCCAAAACTTTCTCACAACCCTAGAATTCTCAAAATTCTCATTCTAACTCCAAATTAGAAAGCTTAAAAGACCAAACTAACCCTGAGATGTTACATTATCATCCTTGATGCCATGAGGCATCCTATTGATAGCATTTTCAGGTTACGTAGTAATGTGAATAGTATTCTACTTAAGGTTAATATGTATATGTTTACACAATAATTTCACCCATCAATCATACATCATTGTCAAACAAATTAAACCACCTTTTGTATTTATCGCACAAAATTCATAAGATTATCCTCTGTTTTTCATTCGTTGACCTTACTATCTAATCAATACAATAATATTTAATATTTTAATTAATCTTATGATAGTAATGTGATTTTTGTTAAGAATAAAAAAAACATCATTTAAGAAATATGCAAAATTATATCAAAACCTTATTTCACCCAAAATTTTATGCTATTGATTATAAAATACTCAAAACATGTAAATTTTCAAATACCCCCCAACTTTTAAAACTTAAATTTAGCCCCTAAATAGTTAAAGTCCCTATATCTTTAAGATCATACAATTAGACCATTGAATACTCAAATATTATAAAATTTCCAGTACTACTAGGATATAGAATACACCAAAGATGTAAAGTTTTGTAAGCCCCAAACTTTTTTAATCTTATATTTACTCTCTAAAATATCCTAGTAGCTTTAAAATATTACCATCAGCCCTTTAAATATGTAAAATTTATAAAAAATTTTAGATTTCAAACTAATGGCAAACTCCTTGAGGTAATTTTTTTTTTTTTTTTTTTTTACATTTATCCTATTAGCTTTTATATCTTATACATATACTTTTGAATATGCCAGTAAAAAAATTTTTTTGGCCCTATACAATTTAAAATCTTACACTTACCCCTCATTTGAAGATTAGTGTACCACTAAGTTTAGCATAATATGTTGGCCTTACAGAAAATTAAAATTTCATCTAGTTTCTAGATTTAACAAGTACACCCTTGAATATGCTATTGAATATTTTATAAACCCCCTTATATTTCAAAACCTTACACTTATCCCTACTTGAAGTATAGTGTAATAGGCTGAATTTTTGGAGAAAGTCACCTAACTCATGAAATCTGATAATGTTGCTCCTTTTTTGTAAAATATATCAATCTATCAAATTAAGAATAAAAAACAACTACATATTGATTTTAATCCCTATATTTAACGGTCTTTTTAATTGAATTAATTTTTTTTGTGAATTTTGAATATGAGATTATGAGATAAAAAATGACAGTTTGCATTGAAGGATGGTAGAGTTTTCTTAGAAGATTAAAAATGGACACAAATTATATTTAATTTAATTATCATGATTATATTGGTATAGTTTTAAGTTCCTGATTAATTTTATATACCCATAAAAGGAACTCATAATATTTTTCAATATATACATTGATAATATTTTTAGAACTCATAATATTGCCACTAGAGTCCTTTTTTTCTTTACTGAACTTTTTTTTTTCTTTGATTATTATGTTAGTATATATTGAAATAAGCCATTGGTATTTGAGTGAAATATAGTTTGATTAAAAATATATGATTTAATTGATGAAATACTACTTAGACTGGATAAAATAAAATAAAAATTATGAAATGTCAAATTCAACTTTGATCACACTCACATCCAAGGAAGACATGAAACATGAAGTAGCTAGCATGTGATGAGGTTGACATCATATAGGGCAATTCTGAAACTACCTTCCAAAATAGCACATGCCCATCCCATGGAAAATGAAAATTGAAAATCAACTCTTTCCAAATGCATGCTTCCCGACATTAATTCCAAGAATCATATTTATTAATTGCGTGATGGTTTTGTTTGTATTTCCTACGCCACATCCACATGATTTTTGTTATACGTATTATATTTATACTTGTGGGGGTATCAATGATGCACATGATTTCGTCTAGATTATCAAGATTCTTCAACATTTGATGTGATGTGATAAAAATGGACTCCATGTTCATGTTCATGATCCATTTATAGATTATCATCATTTTCACACCATAAATGTTGTATCCAAATTCATTACCTTCCAAATATGATGAAGATGAAAGATATCTACCTGAGATTTTTAAGAAGTGAAGAGGTGATTTAGTAACTAATTGTTGCGAATTCATTGTATTTCTAGTATAATATAATGTTTATACTTTATACCACGAGCCTTTCTCATGGTATGCAAAAGTAAATTAAGCTTTCTTCAGATGAAGAATGCTTTTAGTAGTAAGTTTTGAAAATTGAAAAAAAAAAAAAAAAAAAAAAAAAAAGAACTAACTTGTAAATTACATGTCAATAATTATGGTCTTGAGTAGACTTCAAACTCGGCCGGGAGGTCGAAGGGATTGCTCCAATTATCGTTCATTATATTTGCAGAAGCTAGTAACTGATCGTGATTGGCCGCACAATCCAACTCTTGCAATTGGAACACAGATTGCCATGAAAAATCCTGAACAAATTCTTCATCCAAGAAAGTTTGTAATTCGAATGCAGCGTTATTCACGTCACTCATTTGCAATAAATTTTGACATTGTTGTTGCTTCTCCGCTACAAGAATTCGATTGAATTCTTCAAGAATGGGGTCGTTACTTTCCTTGTGGTATTCCGTGGTCGCATCGTTTAGGACACTATCCGGAGTGAAAGAATTGGAGACATTATCCAATTCCTGAGAAACGAACTCTTCAGGAATATTATTAGAATTGCTCGAACTCTCGTTCAGAAACTTAGCGAAAACGACAGCCATGTCAATATCAGATCCACTAGCTTGTCCAATCGAATCCCCATCCGATGAACAACCTTTAATTTGCCCGTTCACATGATCTTCAAGGCCAGTGAAACTCTTACTATAATTCACGGAAACACGTTCATTGAGTCCGGAAGCCGACCTGGCTCTGCGATTTTTGCGGCAGCCACCGCCCACAGGCACATTTCTGAGCGAACCCCCTTTGGTCCAGTATCGTCTACAGCCTTTGCAGAAGTACCTGGGCTGCGACAAGCTGTAGTTGTTGTAGTAGCAAAACTTGGTGTTTGAAGAGGCGCACCGAGGACAGTTGGGCGCAATTTCTGGTGTGGATTTAGATCTCCAGTCCATTGATGGCAATGGCATAGGAGGGCTCTGCATCATGCGGTGATGAGAAGCATTGCTGGTGGCAGCAGCTGCTGTGAACATGTTTTTGGAGAGAAAGTATACGTGCTTAGTGGAGAAATAAGAGAGAGAGCAGCTTGATATAAAATGACCTAGGGTTGGTGAGTTGTGCTGTGTCATGGCTAATAAACGTGGGCGGTTGCGAGCCGTTAGGGCCAAGAAAGAGGGTGCGGTGGTGTCAATGTGTGGTGCACTCCACTGGTTAACTGGCGGATTGATCGTGGGACTACTCTTCTCACGTGGCGTTTCTTCATTGGGTAGTTCTTACAGTGATTGACGTTGACAAGTCAAACCTCATTGTTGTCATTCTTTTTATGTTCATAATACATTTAATAATGAAATGGTAAACAAGAATGTTTTCCATAAGGAGAAAATGGAGATGGGTATTTTAGTAATTACACATGATAAAAAGCAAAAGAAGTCGGCAGGATGTACTTAATTAATGCAGTGAACTTAGCTTAATCAGCTACGTGGCACTCCTGCATTCCTTTTAAGCCTCGATTTTTGTTAATCATCCCTTAATATCATGGTCAACGTTTCCCATTTTCCCTACATAAACTTTTTCGTAAATTTATTGTCCTTTCTAGACCATTCATCGCTTTTTTAAAATTTAATAAACTTTGTAATTTTATATTTTCAGAAATTCTTATATTTCCCAAGATTTTTCTTAGATGTAAAATAATTATAAAATTTTATGTTACATTTCCTTCCATTATCATTTAAAAAAACACTTTTTGGGTTCTTATCCGAGGACATTAAAATCTATATTTTAATTGTACCTTCACAATTTAATTTATAAAAAAGTCAACTCATTCGTGAACTCAAACGTTAACATATTATTCATTCTAAACGTTTGAACGATATGTAATTGTCAAAAAGTTTTTTTTGTACTAAAAAATATTTTTAAATATTATTGATAAATACATTGAACATTAAAAAGAGTTAGAAAAACATAATAATAATGAGTTATCAAAAACAGATAGTATGTGATATCTGATACACGTGTAAAGACAAATGTACATTTTGAAAAATTCTTATGAGCAAGATGGGTGTTGGATTCTTTTAAGGTATCGCAAAAGAATTAGTGTGACGAGATAGCTATACTTATAACACCTGTATATACATTCCCTTTGGTTATAATGTAGTGTTGCAAGCAAAACTATGTTACCAAAAAAAAACTTATACAAAATGATCTAATTTTGGTCTTTTATTAATATTTTATTTAAGACCAACTGACTTAATTTCTATCTAAATTTTCTTAAATAATAAAGTTTTATCTTTTAACTTAAAAAAAAAAAATTAAATGTTCATTCATTGATTAAAATTAATAGTTAAATTTAACGGTAAAATATTAAATGTTAATGGTTATAAAAGTATTTTTATCTGTTAAGATAAACATAATAGAGTAAATAATAATAATATTAAAATAAAATAAAATAAAAAAATTTTAAAAAAATTGAAAAAAATTGTCATCGTCGTTAAAAACTAAATTAAGTGGCTAGAAAAAGCCATTTGATTTAATGCCTAACCAAATTTGGCCACTTCATTGATGGTGGAGGCTTCAGTTTTTGGCAATGATAACAATTTTTTTCAAAGTTGATTTAAATTTTTAATTAATTTAATTTTTGAAATAATTTTATTAAATTCTTTTTTATTATTTTAATGTTATTTTATATTTTTATTATAATTCTTTTTTGTTAAAGACATTTTTATCCTTTCATAAAAATTAACAAAATTACATGAAAATTTTTTTATAAATGAATGCTTAGCTTTTTTTTAAAACTGTAGAATCATCAAAATCTTCAATGGGACTAAGTCTTTCCACGTTTATTTAATCTAATTTATTGTGTATTTATCAAAGTTATGTAGGAAAGGGTTTCGATGCCATCTCTGAATATATAATAATAACATTCATACTGAATTCCCAAGAATTAAAACATATGGGAAAATATATGTGGTTCCTAGTTTATCCATGTTATGTCACTTTCAATAAGCTAGAGACTGGAAGCTCACCCACATGACACAGCGCAACCTCGTTTCATTTCTTTTTCTTAAATCATCCAAATTTATTTTCGCATGAAAGACTTCTTTTCCTCATTCTGATTTCCCCCGAAACTTTGCACAACACCATTATGTCACCCTCCCGCAACAAAAATCAAGTAAAATTTTGGCACATGCCTTGGGTTTCGTAGGAGATCTGCGAGGATTCCGAATTTGAGGGTCAGCAGCTTCCACGTCTCCATTTTCTTTGAATCCATCGCAGCATTTATGCTGTTGCCCATTTTGATCCTTTGAACATCACATGTTCGGTGGCAAGTTGCCCTTAATGCTTTTGGCCTTCCATCTTTTCTCACAAGAGCCCCCCACCCCCACGACACCCCCCAACTTCATCTAAAATTTAATTGAGGGTAAATTTGTAATTTCATTTTTTATTTGGGAAAAGAAAGTTTTAGAGAAATTTTATTAAATAGCACAATTTTCTTTCAGAATTTTATGTCTGAATCTTGTTTCTAATATTACATTCTCAAATCTTGTCTCTAAATATAATTTCTCAAAATTTTATATTCTTTTAGAATAATGTTAAATGTAAAAACAATTTTTACAAAATTTTCCATGCAGATTATTATATTATAACATAAATTGAAAAATATATAGTAAAAAATCAATTTAATGATTTTTAAATAAACATAAATAAATGGCATGTAAATGAAAATAATTATTATAGGGTGATACCGACTAACATATATTAACAATTATTATGAGATGATTTTGTGCTATTTAATCATCAATTTAAAATCGTTAATAATATAATAATATATTATAATTTATATTTAAATTAATATCTATTATAAATACATTTACTTTTATTATATTTTCATATTTATCAAATATATTAGAATATATTATCCTAATTGTATCAATAGATTCTTTCAAACGCACTAGTCACGACTCTCTTCTTCTACACGCCTTCATCTCTATCACTATCACTACGTTTACTATCATTACAATTTGTGTTCCTTTTTCTGATCAAAATCTCTACCATTACTTATTTTCATTTTCCCACTCAACATCCTTACCATCGTATATAACTTTCCTTCCCTGATAAACTCAATCTCGCCCTCCCAAATTTTGACCAATGAAGTTTCACTTTCTAAATAGACAAGCATCAAATCATTAATATATTATCATTTATAATAAAAATCTTATATGTGCGAGAGCTTCTTGATGTATTTTAAATTAATAAAATGACAAATTTAGAGTGAATAGTATAATAACAATGAAAGCATACTTAAAATTTGAAAGATTTTGATATTATTTGTTGAATTTTAAGAGTGATATTTTCTCGTTAATAGTAATGACGTTTGTGAAAAGTAGGTTGACAACATGGCTTAGCGGTTATCTTAAAATATTTAAAATAATTACTATAATTTAAAAAATAAGTTTGATTAATGGGCACCTCATAACAATGATGTTTTACATTTTATCAAGAAGAAAAAATTATTTTGTATAATTTGCCTTATATGTATACAAAAGGTGAATGATTGTTTCCCACCCAAGGTTTACATTGATTAGCTTCCTCATATTTTAGGTTTAAAAGTACAGATTATCCTCATGTCATCCAATTTTGTTAATAAAGTTCCAAAAATCCCCCTTTATTATCTTTAATAAAGTTGAATATCAATTTTTCCCTTAAAAACTTTATTAATTTAACTCTTGATTAATAAAAAGTCATCAGTGATAGGGTGTAATCATACCATCAAACCATTACCTTTAACGACCATCTTAAACCTAATCAAATTGCCACAGCCATTACACTACATGGCATCAAACACCACTACCACTCTTATTACCATCACTTACTTCCTGACTTCTTCCTTACATTTCTTGGTAGAGTGTGCTTTCCTCCTTTGACTTTACTCAAAATTGTAGGTTTGATTTCTTCTCTGACTCCAAAAGTGCTAATTTGAGATTCAACAAATATATTATCACATTATTATAAATTATTAGATTTACAAAGTAAAGATTGATTGACATCTAAGTTGGTGACTTTTGGTGAGATCAATGAGTCTTGGGTTTTTAGTTTTAACACAAAGTTATTTTATGATAATCTATAGGTTTTGTCTACATTATTATAGAAAATGTCAAGGAAGGTGTTCTTCTTATGCAGCTCCAAGAAAATCAATTAACAATTGCATTACAATGGAAATTCTTTTATAAAGTATGAATTCCATCTTTTAAGTTCTTTTTTGCTATAATCATGGGTAACTTTCTTTGCCACTGTCTTATGGTGTGTATTATCTCATTAAAAGAGTTATTGCAAATTCAAAAGATGTCATTAAGCCATTTGCGAACTTATTAGAAAGCTTAGGGTCATTATCATCTATCTCTCTTTCTCATAATGTCTTATACTTTTTGTTGGGAAGGCAATCGGCCAGCCAAAGTGGAAGCAACAACGTATATGTACATATTTAAAATTTTAAATATCAAGTAGAGTCCATTCATTCCCCAAAACAAGATCATGTTTTAAGGAATGTACAAGAAAACAAGTATGAAACAATATATAGGGCATTTCAAGAATCCAATACCTATGCCATGACTCATTTAGTCTTTTCATGGTAATGAGATAAACCTTGTTCGTTATCCAACCTTTGGAAGGTGGTGCCTTGGGTATCCACAGAAAGCACATGTCACTAGAGGTTCATAACATGATCAAAGTGCTAGCTTTTGCTAGTGTATGGATAGAAGGTGTTTGATGCACAGTTGTGCTTTTAAGTATTTAGGCAAAAAGTCTCAAATGGAGAATGGTTATGCTATTTTATATAAAAAATATGATGCACGATCATGCATTGTTGTGCACTTTGTATTTCTTGGTGTACAGTTATGCGTGGTACGTGCATGCTCATTTATCCAATCCTATAATGTTCTTAATTAACCCAACCTTCAAGCTATCAGATAAAAATCATGAACAGCTATCAACTTAAGATGATGCATGATTGTGTATTGACTATGCACGACCTTGACTAGGTCATGCCATTGAAATTTGAATCAGATTTGATCTTATCCAAATCTGATTTGATAAGCAACATGGACCTTATCCAACCTAGAAATAATGCACGTGCATGCACTCAATTGTGCAGGACCATTCATTAGGCCAAAATCTATATATGAATTTTAACCTTATCTGTTCGACAAACCATTTGTGGCATCATTTGAACACACCTTTCTATTAGGATCAACAAATATTTTGTTTTTGAATCTCAATCAACTCTTATTGAGTGTGACCCTCAACCTCTCTATTATAATGATAGTATCCAAATTTAGGTCAAATCTAGATACAAACCATGAACGACTTTTAAAAAGGCATCATGGTCACCCAATCAATAAATTGTTAACTAATAACTCTAAGCTTGCACAACTTAACAATTAACGCATAATTAATCCCTTCGTCATATTGTATATCTTGAGGCTAAGAGATAAATGCATGTGTACTCTCAATGTTTTCTTGGTATTAACTGATGTACATTTGACTGAATGACTTAGATTAGATTTCGACTTAATCCCACTGTAATTACATATTTAAGTGGTCATAAATGTTTATCAGTATTCTCATTAGAGATGCTACTCTCGTGCTCGGGAGTGACTAATTCTTTATTAATCCACTATAACCTTCGTATAGATTTTGATAAAGTTAATCACCACATGGTAGCCTTTTTATAGTGACATGTTGAATAACATTAAACTATACTAATTCTTGCACAAGATGGTATGATAACTTCAAGTCAAAGTATCATATGTACTTGTTAAGTTAAAATGATATTTCCATATACACATAAGTTACCATTTATATACAATCATCTTATTGGGTTTTTCTAGTGAACATGCATAAACAATTATATACTCATGTGTTATATCAAGTTGCAAGCAATAACTTCAACATGTACAAAATGTTGCCACTTTTTAGTAGGGTTATTCAACACTGCGATAATCTTATCACTATTATTTTATACCCTAGGTTAAAGTAATGTTGGGATTATGAACACTTCTAAAACCACCAATAAGAGCATAGGAATCGCATGATCAATCATTTGATTATCTTGTCTTAGTTAGACCATTCTAAATGCATATTGATTCTATCAAATATAACTCATTTATATGATGAAAATCACAATCAATAGATGTCATTTTATTAAAAATCATAATGAATAATTACAAAGTACAATAGAATGGCTTGGCTATAAGGCACATATTCTAACAATCTCCCATTTGCACTATAATTAAACATATATATAAAAGTTGTTTTTCAAAAATTTATAAACCCAAATTGATTTGTTTTAAAAATTGAACCAAACTAAACCTTAACTTCCAATTGATTCGATAGAATTTTAAGATTTGAATCGAAATATGCATACTCTGTAAGGCATTCAAACATTTATGTTATCTAATAATAACCAATCAATTTCAGATTTCAAGATCGAAAGCGTACCTCTTGCCATAATAAATTTCTACGTTATGGAAATTAACTACTATAATTCCTCACCAAGAAAATTATTCTCGTCAATATTGAAATTCAGTGCTTCCAATTTATCACTGAAAATCTTTGATGGGATCAGTTATGTATACAGTGAAAATTGGGGACTAGTTTTCTGCATTTCTGTAATTTTTTATGCGTGCCCATCAAACGCAATTAGATGACCTTTTATATCAATTGTCAAAAGGACAATTATGCCCTTAATAAAGTGTTAGACCATTTTACCCTTATAAGAATTATTAAAATTAAAACCTTTAATTTGTAAATAATTCTAACATACTCTAGTAAATTGCCATTTAATGAAAGTTGAGAGGAAAAATTATAACTATATTAAACTCCTAATATAACTATAATAAGATTCTTCTTAGGATTCATATGTATGGTATAAGATTCTTGACTTGATCCTTTGAAATGCATTTCTATATTTTATGTTGTGTAGCTTTCCTTGCATGTTTCACTAAATCATCATTCGGATTAGATTCATTAATAAGTCACAAATATAACCATGATATGTTTTCTTAACACAAGTACATAATTGCCTCTTAACAAAATAAATCAGAAACAAATATTGAAGCTCAGCAACATTAACACTCAGGAACATGGGAAACTTTCACGGTGTAAATTGGTGAGTTTGGGAACCAGACTTGCTTTCTTCAAAAGCCTTTTATGAGGATGGGGATTGAAAATGGGACCTCCGTATGAGGATTTCATTACCTCAGTGAAGAGAGGAAGATGCAATGAAGCAAACAATGCAGTCGGCACAGCAACAATCATAATCATGGGTGGAAAAAATGGAAAAGCTTCTTCCACCCGTCCTCTCAAATTAATGTAAAGAGTGCACCCAAAAGTCACCATCATGGTCACAATGGATATAAAAAGGGCCATCAAACCAATTGTCAATTTCCTCGGCAAAGAGTGCAGGAAATCTTTTTCTGCATAGCGTGAAGTGAGTATGCCCAGGAACATTAAGATGGAGACAGTTGCGGAGGTGAATGATATTGCATCAGATGTTGCATATATTTGGAAGTAATATGTGCCTTCTAAAAAAGAAACTCCTGATTCTGTACTTCCTCCTGGAATATGAATTGCGGCTTCAAACATAACTGTATCTATGAGAGTTGCAACCAGGAGACAAGATGTGGCCGTGTCCTTCATCCACTTTTTGCCTTCATTCGCCAGAGCCTTGTGTTGCTCGCTGAACAATGCTCGTGGTGTTTTCCCTTCTCTGTTTTGCTGTTCTCTCAACATGGGCCGCACTAATTTCTCCACTTCCTGTAGCACTCGGACGATTCAATAAAGCTGTGATTGAGTAATGAGAATTAAGAACGATGAGATTGGGCACCTTAAACCATTGCAGTTCCCTCTGCATTTGCATAGCCGGACCAGGGATTTTGGTGACATGAGAGACAGATGCCAGCATTCCTGCAATATGTAATATGTTATTATCAAAACTGTCCTCTATAGATGCGAGGTCTCTCTTTTCTTCTGTCTCGTATATGAGGTTCCATATTTTCTCTTGGCGTTGTCCAACTGCCGCATGGAATATGCCACCCAATTCTGTACGCGACCATAGTAAAGCAGGATCGAATTTAATCATCTCAATGACAAACTCAACGTTCCCGGATTCAGTGGCTTGAAACATCGCTGGCATTACTAGAGATTGCAAATGTTGGGTAGAATTCAACTTTGCAAGCTCTTCGCATGTATGGATGAGTATCTCCGTGGCTTGACGATGTTTCAGTTTGAGTTTATATATGTAATTGATTCCTGAAACATATATCCACCCAACAACCGAACCGATTATGTACAACTAAAAAAATTGAAAAATTGTTGAACTCTGTTAACTTTACTCAAATTGCTTGCATACCCAGTAGCTCATATGCAGCCTCCTTAAGTCCTTTCTTCCAACGCAGAGCTATGAAATCATGGAAGAAATGGCTCATATGGTTGCTGGTAAAGCTTATTTTCACTCATAAACATAATAGCAGTAGGGACAGTGAGAGGACCTAAATTAGCAATGAATGCACCCTTTCCAGGCTTATCGTTATCTGCTTCAATATCTATGAATCTTTCACCATAGTAATTTGTGCTATCTTCATCATAAAGATCGGTTTTTACAGGGAGGCCTGCCAAAACAAAAACCGTCACTTTAGAACTTTTCAAAAACAGATCATAAACTAATCAAAAATGGTATAAAATACTCACGTTGATATATCCAGCTTTGCCATCTTGAGAGCTGACTCCCGCTGGGAAATGATAAACGTTTCTGGGCCAACACATTCAAACAAATTCTCCCCTTGACGTCCCTGCTAATGGCTAATTTCGGAAAACGTTCAAGCAGTCTCAACGCGAAACCTACAATTGTCATAACAACAACAATCACAATGCGGCAATTTATTGTTTCTTTCTTGATAGTCAATTTAATTAACTCACTGTAATTCTCCACGCTAATCGAAAGGGAAAGAAGTGTAGCGCCACTGTTACTCGTTTCAGGATTTAGTTCCTCTGCGGAAGTCTCCGAGTACAAATACATGAGCATATGTTTATCACCATAAAGAGCAGCAATGCAAACTGGGATATAACCATCTACATCTTTTATAAGCAATAACTTCTTGTTCTTTATCACCATTGCCTCCGCCATCTCAACCGACTTCCCCGTTGCTGCAATGTGAAGAGCTGTTGCGCCACGAGTTGTTAGTAGTTCCAAGTCCTCTTGACGCATGGATCCTACTAGCAATTTGACAAGGTCGTCGTGCCTGTGCAACGCTGCCGTATGGAGGGCCGTTCCGCCGTCTGGTGATATTGGAGCACTCATTGCGTCTGGGTAATGTCTAAAAAACTCATTGATTCTTCTCTCGTCTCCATCAACAACAGCACGGTATATAGCCGTATAGGGAATGTTAGCATTTTCACAAGTGCCTGCAGTTGCAGAAAAAAATTGTTGAAATTAGTATGCTTAAACGTTACTCTGCCGCATGATTCACTACAAGTGAAAAAAAAACTCCGATAAAAGGAAGAATGAATTTCTAGTCACCTTGTTTGTCCAGGGGGTGTTCAGCTTGGGAGGCCACCATGTGAACATGCCAACGATGAATAGAGGCCAAACGATCCCAAGCGGCTTTAGCGGTTGTCTCCATGATGATATACGATAACATTATCGTGCCACAAGAATTTTGAATGGCATGTAAAGCCTTTGCATTATGTTTTTCCCATGTCTTGAGAGCGTAAGGATCACTAGTTTGCTCAGGTTTTGGTTCACTGCCATCAACAATCTGCCATAAACCTTCCCCTGTCAAGTAGTTCTTGAAACATACTGCCCAGCTCGTGTAATTGTTTTCTCCGAGAATACTATGCGGCACATTTGTGAACATTTTTCTGCATCATCATCTTCATGCTTTAAAACCAAAGATGATTCTGAAATATATATATAATGAGCAAAAATACTACCTAAATATATTTGTGTTAGCATATGAATCACTGTGAAGATGATTATATCGATCGACAATGTACTACAAGCATAATGAAAAGAAATTAGATATAAAGCTGAGACAATTATTACAACTATGCGTATACTAAACCTGTGATGTATGTAGTGACTGATTAACTTCTACTTTGCACTTGGAGGACTGAACAAGTCAATATAGTTCCTTCAGATGGCTTCAATATCATCTCATACAGATACTTGCCTTGTGCATGGAGAAAGATAGTGAGAAGCTTCTCCTTTATGTATTTATTTATTTGACCAGTTTAACTTCTACTTTTGTGACATATATTTAACCACTTTTTCTTTAATTTCTTGTTTTTCTTCCATTTCTGGATCAATCCCTTTTTTTTTTTAAATATTAATGGTTAATTTATATAGAAAAGGGTCATTGGTCTATTTTGACAGATAATACTTTGATGGCCAAAAGAAACCTTGGATGAAATGACAAATTTTCATCATTAAGTTTGAAAAATACTAAATTCTTAAATAGAATTTATGTCATTTTATTCAAATATTATAATAAAGATTTATTTTAGACATAAACGTTGTTTTTTGAAACTTAGTAAGGGTAAATAAATAATTCATGTTTTTGTTTTAAAATTAACATATTCACTCATATATTTTGAAAATATTGTATAATTGTTCCCATGTATGTCTTGAATTGATGCAAAACTTAAGTTAAGATATCTAACCGGTCCTGACATATGATGATCATGACTAAAGAGACAAAAAGGTTTTAATTTTGTGGGTTTAGCCTAGCACACAACTATGTGCCTAGGTTGCACAACCATGTGTGTCTCACAAAAGGAACAAACAAGTTGTACGTGCGATATGAAGCAAGGACCCACGACCGTATCACTTTCGAGTGCACAACCATGTGTCACATAATAAAAACGTACTGTTAGAAACTCTTGTGCAAACCTAGTTATGCTCGTGTATAATCAGACTTCACTGGGTGCACACTCATGCAGAATAGTTTACATGCCTATACCAAATGAAAAGGCTTGATCGTGTGATGATTGTATGGGTATAATGCATAAGATCGTATAGGCTTCGAAAATTCGAAAGCATTAAAGATGGACATACGATCATGTGTATGGGCCACATACCCATACAAAGTTTGTACGATAGGAAAAATTTGACTATTAGGCTACAATTATTAAAGGAAGCGCGATTGTGTGCAAGAGGCACATGACCATGCGTTTACCAAGATTCATTCCAATGGTGTTCAAATTAGTTGTAACGGTTACATTTTTTCATCTATAAATTAGGAGCTAATTTGAGTTTGTAAGGAAAAAAGGATCAAGCTTTACATTTTCATTCTTCTTATTCTCTACTCTTTTTCAGTTTCTCTCACTATAATCCATTTTATAATCATTATTAAGAGAAACCTTATTAGCTTATTATTGTATTTGCCTTGTGAGGAATTTTCTTCCTCTTATAACTTAAAACTCTTAGTCATAATCCCGTGAAATAAGTGTAAAGCAAAATTTCATGAAACTACATTAATGGCGTACTCTCTTGTATCAAAACTAGTGTAAGAAATATGAAATCCCTTGTTCAAAAATTATTGTATCTTTAAGGTTGAAAATAATGGAGAAAAAACTTCAAGCAAAGTTACTTGGAGAAGTGAATATAGAAGACATGTGGAGAAGTCTAAACAACAATAAAATCAACTGAGCAAATTCTTTCCCTTATCTCTTTTTACTAGTGCTTTATATTTATGCTTGCTTTGCGCAATGTATTGCAAAGTTTATTATTTATTTGGTTGATTAAAATGTGAGTAGGAAAAAGTTTCAAGATTTCATAAGTTTTCTACAATCCTATTCACCTTTCTCTAAGATTATATTTATCGTATTAAGGGTTATCAATTGGTATTAGAACTTAGACTCTTAATAGCAATTGGTATTAGAACTTAGACTCTTGATTTTCAAAATCAAACAATTTTAAAAGTCAAAGATCATTTTTTTAATGGCAAACTTGTTTTTAAGAAAGGCAAAGGTCGCTTAGATCACCTATAATTTGTAGCGAAAATAATGGTTAATGGAAAATTAGAATGAAATTTCATGTTCAATCCATTGACTATAAGCTTTGGAAATTAATCAAAAAAGGTGATCTAGTCCCTATAGACCCTAAAACAAACTTGCTTAAAGATGAAAATAATTTTGATGAAAAAGATAAATAAATGATGAGCTTAAATTCTAGGGTATTAAATTTGCTATTTTACGCTTTAAATGCTACAAAATTTAACCATATTTCCTCTTGTGAAATAGAAAATAAGGCTTGGATGATCCTTCAAATGACACATGAAGGAATAAGCCAAGTAAGGGAGTCTAAGGTGGATTTAACTTTTTATGATTACTAGTTATTTGACATGAAGATGAAGGAGATCATTACCAAAATATACACACAATTTTCGAATTTAGTGAATGACTTGAGAGGATTAGGAAAGAAAATTAAAACTGTTGAGTTCGTCAAGAAGATATTAAGGTCATTGTTAGAAGCTTGAAGTATGAAGATGACAACAACTGAGTAATCAAACGACTTGACCAAGTTGGGCATGTATGAACTAATTAGGAGTCTTTTGACTCATAAGATAAAGTGGATGCCCAAAAAGGATGAAGAAGCAAAAGAAGAAGAATATGACACTCAAGGTTAAGGAAAGTTCAAGTGAAGATGATGTGCCTTCAACAAATAAAGAGAGCTTGATAGATGAAGAAGATTTGAAGATGCTCTCAAAGAAATTTAGCAAATTTCTCTCTAAGAAGAAGAAGAAAAAGGAAAAGAAGTGATTTGCTATGAGTGTGAAAAGGAAGGCATTATTGGTAAGAATTCCTCTGGATCAAAAAAAAGAAATCCAAGAAGAAAGCCCTTGTCACTTGGAGTGGGGAGAACTCAAATGACCACGAAGATGAATAAGACTCGCTGTGCTTTTACATTGAGAATAAGAAATGAAAAATTGGTATATACAGATCATCAATCCAAGTAAGTGTTTAAATGCTTATTCATATTAATATTTGGTTGATGATGATGATTTGATGTTATGTTGTGATTGTGGTTAACTGAATATATGACTACTTGTCATGATTGAGTGTGTGGATTAAATTGATACACGTATATTGCATGGGTATGTGGTTGTGTTGCAATATGTGCATATTTGAAATTCATGTCAAAATTATTTGAATTTCTTTGTTTTGGTATCAAATAACATGAATTCATACATTATTTGTCCCTCATGGTCAAAATATGCAAAACCTAGTTTTGATCGAATTTGGTGCATAAAAGGTTTTATTCGTCTAATTTCCCCAAATTTGCTTAAATAGTTTCAAATATGTCAATCACAGTTTAAAAAATGTTAGACACATTAGAAATATGTTTTTAAATTGATTTCAATAATTTAAAATCATTTTTGAATGCTTTGATATTGATTTGAAAATTTTTCCTATGTTTAAACTACAATTTTTTGGAATTTTTCGGGTTTATAAGTCATACATAACCATGAACTTGATGTACACGACTGTGCGTGCATCATTTCCTCAATCACAAGATCGTGCTTGAATAACGCATGACCATGCATATTCTATAATCAAATATACACGATTGTGCATATGATTGACATGACTGTGCTTGACACAATCTATAGAATTTTTCCAAATTTTATAAATTTTTAAGTTTTTCTGCAAACACATCTCCCAAATGCTTTAATGATCATATATTATACATGAAAATATTAAGTTTATTGAACTTATTCATACAAAAAGGAAGAGAAATAAAAATTGGATACTCTTTGATTCTTTGTGTATGCTTGTATGAGAAGGAGTACCTTTGTGTTAGAATTATGATTGAAAAAAGGGAGTCTAAAATGTTTGAAAAGGGGTGAGTTAAATTACGTTTGAAATGGGAAGAAATTGATTTTAATTGTGTTGAGTTTGATAAAAATATTTTTATGAGAGAGAGAATTTTTTTTTTTTGTACCAAAATTATATTTCTTAACATACCTTTTTTTATATATAACAAACAAGGGAGAATGTTTTGGGTATGTTAAAATGATTATAAAATTTTGTTTATGTTTAGTTAAAAATTTTTTTTGATGATTATGTTATTGTGCTTAATTGCATTTTAATATAAATTTTGTCATTAATAAAAAATAGGAAAATTGTTGAACCCCTGTACACTTTGAATTGATGCAAAACTTATGTTAAAATATTTAATCGGTTTAATTTTGTAAGTTTAGCCTAAGACACGATCGTGTGTGTCCCACAAAGGGAACACACGTGAATAGGCGTCCATGTGATATGAAACAAGGATGCATGATTGTACTACTTTCAAGTATACAACTGTGTGTAAAATAATAAAGATGTAATATCAAAGTCTCCTATCCAAGCCTAGTCGTGCTCATGTTTAATCAAACTTTACTAAGTGCATGCTCGTATAGAATAGTTTACACGTCTATAGAAGATGAAAAAGCTTGATCATGTGATGATCGTACGAGTATCATGAATAGGATTTTAATTTTACAAGTTTAGCCTAGCATACGACTGTATGCCTAAGTTGCACGATCGTGTGCGTCTTACAAAGGGAACATACAAGTTGTTTAGTCATGCATAGGTGTTTGTGCGATGTGAAGCAATGATGCACAACCTTGCTACTTTTGAGTGCACAACTGTGTGTCGCATAATGACAATGCATTACCAGAGCCTCTTATGCAAAACCAATCATGCTTATGTTTAATCAAACTTCACTAGGTGCACACCCTATGTAGAAAAGTTCACATACCTGTACAAGATGAAAAAGCTTGATCATGTGAGTTGTAGCATCCCAGATTAGAAAAGCCCTTAGGGGAAGAGTTTTAGGGTTAGAAACGAAATTCAGAAAGAGATTGGGAGTCTAGATGAGTTCAGGGGTGAGTTAGTAAGTTTCCAGAGTAGTGTGGCTTTTGTCTGATTCCTTTCGAAAGGATTCGATTATGCGAATGTGCAGGAAATGAGTAATGCTCATTTTTCCATGTGCACGCCCGTGCATGTGCTCATATATAAGTGAGCCGAATGCATTAAGTCATCTTTTTCTCACCCAACTTCCATTTAGCAAGTTTCTCTCTTTCATTTCAGTTCCTCCCAACCTTAGAGAGGAAATCTAGCCAGTCATAGCTCCTGATCAAGCTAGAGAGCAAAGAGATTAGTTGAAAGAGAAAGCTTTTAGAGGTAATGGCGCGAGGTACGTGTTCACTTACTTCTCTTTGAGTTTTCCCAGCATGATTTGATGAAATGTGATGATTGAATGAATCTATGGCACGTGAATGAACTTTGGGTATGATTATATGTTGTTGCATGTTGAATTGGATGATGAATTTCCATCCTTGAGCCTTGCATGCATGTTTGAGAAAGCTTTAGTGAGAGAATGATTATGCTTCCATGGTGAATTCGTTGATGATTGATGCATGTTGCATTTGATGCTTGAATTGTGTTTATTAAGGTGCTGGGAATGTGTGTTTGAAGTGAATTTGAAATTGAATGAGAATTGGTTGTGAATTTGGTATATTTCTAGACGGTGTTCTTGTTGAAGAATAAGACACACGACCGTGTGCCTTTGTTTTTTCAGACACACGCCCGTGTGCACGCTGTATGTACAACCAGAATAGCAGACACACGCCCGTGTGTCCTGAGGGACACGATCGTGTGTAAGCTTATTCCATAAAATTACCCAGAATTCTAGTAGCTTGCACGACCAGACGCACGACCAACGTACGGTCCCGTGCTTCTAGGCACATGCCCGTGTGTCCATGACATGCACGCCCGTGTGTGAGCCATGCACGCTCGTGTGCCTTGCCAACACGCCCATGCAGCAGTAGCTTTCCAGAAAATGAATATAAATTGATTTAATAAAGCATGAGAAATCAGTTTAATGGCTAAATTGCATCAGATATGCATTAGATAAGTAGAAATTCAGATAATAAAGCTGCATATGCATACCATAGCATGACATGCAGCATGAGAGAGGATCAAGAGATCCAAATTCAGTAGTATTCAGTATTCAAAACCTGATGTATGGGTAAGAGTATGGGTGAACTCGAGGGGGGCATCTGTAGGATCCAACTTTCTAACACCAGTCAGAATGTTCAATAGCATTTCAGATTCAAGCTTCTGACATCAGTCAGATCGTACAACACAGTATATTTAGCTTTCTAGCCAGTAGCTAGACTATTCAGCCCACATGACCAAGATGTCGAATCCCTGTGTTCACCAAGTTTGATCAGCACAGCAGGTACCTTCGGGTACATAGAGATATTCAGATGCATGCATCCACAGTATTTTCAGTTAGTATGGCATGACATACACATCATGACATGAATAATAATGATATCAGTAAATGAATGGTAATCAGATAAGCAGTTTCAGATTCCAGCAAGTGCATAGATATGTGAATAGGATCGAGGCCAGGTATGTTTGTGATATTGTATGTTACTTGCTTGGGTTTTGAGGGAAGTAAAGAGCGCTTACTGGGTGATCTTTATCACTCATCCCCCTCCTTCTTCTATCATTTTCAGGTGTTCGTACTGTTGTCGGGGAGCGGGTGGTTCGAGGCTGGCGGGAGAGGGCCCACACCACAGTTTTGAGTATGTACTTTTCAATTTTGGACCTGATGAGTCATTTTGTAAATGTTTATGTACTCAGATATATAAACAGTGTACAAAACAGTATTTATATGTATGAAAAGACCAATATGGGCTCATTATGTATTTCAGAGTATGTGTTTCAGCTTTCGCATGTATTATATTCAGATTGTATAGCAGCAGTAGGAAATGAAAATTTATTTCCGTAGGATTCCCGTCGCAGGTACCCGTATTTTCAGATTATTAATAAAAAACACCTCCAGTATTCAGTAGCAGGGGTACTCGTGGTGGCGGGTCCCACATAAGTGTTGCGTGTAAGATCGTATAGGCTTCTGGAATTTTAAAGCATTAAAGAGATAAAGACACACGACCGTATGTGAGGATTACATGTTTGTGTAAGGTTCATGTGATAGAAATAATTCGACTATTAGGCTACACTTGTTAAAGAGAGCAAAACCATGCACAAGGGGCATATAACCGTGCTTTTGCCCAGATTCACTCTAACAGCTTTTAAATTAACTACAACGGTTATATTTCTCAAAACTCTATAAATTGGGAGGTGATTTGAGTTTGCAAGAAAAAGAGAATCATGTTTTACATTTATATTCTTCTTATTCTTTACTCTTCTTCACTTTCTTTCACTAGAATCCATTTTGTAATCATTATTGAGAGAAACCTTGTGAGTTTATTATTGTATCTACCTTATGAGGAATTTTCCTTTTTCTATAACTCGAAAACCCTTAGACGCAATCCTGTAAAACTAGTATAGAGCGGAATCTCATAAAACTATAATAAGAATGCAATCTCTTGTATTAAAATTAGTGTAAGAATGACAAAATCTCTTGTTAAAAAACTATTGTATTTTCGAAGTTGAAAATAGTAGAGAAAAATACTTCAAGCGAGGTTATTTAAAGTACATAGGAAACTTGTGAAGAAGCTCCAAACCACTATAAGATTGGTTGAGCAAATTATTTTCTTTCTCTCTTTTTATTGTGCTTTATATTTATGTTTGCTTAGTTGAATGTATTGTTAAGTTTATTATTAATTTGGTTGACTGGAACGTAGGTAGGAAACAATTTTAAGATTCTATAATTCTATTCCCTCTTCACTCGCTCTAGAATTATATTTGTCATATTAGAGTTTATCAATAACTTTTATAGTTTATAATATGATATTTGCAGCTCTAACTTATTGAGTTTTTTTATGGTGTATTATTATTTTGAAATTACCGAGGGACATAATGAAATTTTAAAAAACTTTAATTTTTTTTGAATTTTAAAAACTCTTCTTAAGATTTTCAAAAAACACCTCAAACTCATTTCAATTTTTTAAAAAACCTTAAAATTTATAAAAATTTATATTTTATTCTAAACATTTATTATTTTATCCAAATATTATGATAAAAATATATTAAACATATAAACATTATTTTTTAAATTTATTAAGGATGAATTAGTAATTTTCTTATCTTATTTTAAAACTTATCATATCCATTTATATATTCTAAAAATATTATAATCTTAATAATTTTGTAATATAATATTAAAAAAAATATAATCTCTAACTTATTATGTTTTTTCAATTTAATTGTTATTTTTGAGACTATTGAGGGGTATATTAATTTTTTTTTAAATTTCAAAAACACTCCCAAAATTTTTTAAATTATAAACCATTTAAATTTTCAAAAGAACACCCCAAACTTTTTTCAAACTTCAAAACCGACAAAAAATTAAAAAATGATAGTTTAACGTAAATATATAAATATTTATCATTAACGCCTCTATCTATATTTATTTAAATAAATTTTACTATTATTTTTAATTAAAATTAATATAAATTAAAGAAAAAAATATTAAATAAAACTGTAGGGATAAAATATCATTTAATTTGAGGGTGTTTTTTTTCTTTTTAATAATTTTATAAATATTTAGCAAATAGTGAAAATTTTGTTTTTTTTAACTTAATGGATGAAGTTTTGTCATTTCAACAAACCTCACATGGGAATAAGTCTTTTGGCATATTTGAAAAACAAATGTACATGTTTGAACTTCTACCATTTATAAAAAAATAAATAAATAACATTTTACTGTAAATTTTATTAAATTTAAAAAGCATAATCGAATTTCTATAAATTTAAAAGATATCTCAATCAAATATTTTTACAACTCTTGAGGGGCAGAGCTAAGAAAGAACTATTTTCGAAGCTCAGTGTTTTTAAACAAGACAAATACCTTATTAACGAAGAATCCGATCTAAGCCATCGTCTTCGAGCTATTAGTCATATTGGATTGGTAAAATTATAAATAAGTTTATGGAAAAAAAACTTATTAGGAATAAATTAATATTATTTGAGCTATTAAGTTTATTACGAAGGTGTAAATGTTATTTTTTAAAATTTATTTAGAGTAAACTAAAATTTTCAAACTACATATTCATCTATATATATATATTATAAAATTTATTATATTCTCGATAGTTTGTAATATAACATTTACTTTCTTAATTTTTTGCATTCTCTTCGTTTCTTTAGGAGTGAAACTGTCAGTTTTGAAACTATGCAAGAACATATGTGAATTTAAAATATAAAATACAATCTAAATTTTTTAAGAATTTCCAATAACCCTTGAAGTTGTTCATCAACACCCATAATATTTTTAAAAATTATAATTCATCCCAAACATACAATTATATATCATTAACATTTCTATTTATATTTCTAAATTTTTTTTATAATTTCTAATGAAAATTAATATAAATTAGGATAACAAAATTATATAATAAAATTTTAGAGATAAAGTATTAGTTAACTTAAAAGATTTTTTTTTTCTTTTCTACGATGTTATAAATAATATATCAGATGAGTTTGAAAATGACTTTTCGGTGATTTCAACATTCCTTGCTTGGAAAATAGTCATTTGGCCAACGAACAAATTAAAAGGCTTGTTAATTTTTACCTAGAACCTGTAATATATATATATATATATATATCTTGTAACCAAAATTAATAATAATTATAATAATTAGTTCATCAGAATTAAATCGTGAAAGGAAAATAATAATATTAGTTCATAAGAATTATTTTTTTTTTTAAATGTGCTGGCTCGGACACCTGATCCAATATATTTGAGGCTAAAGGATTTATTCACCTTTAGAGTTTTCTTTAATGATAACATTTTAATCGTTATTTTTTAAAAATTCAAATATCTATCCGTGAATCATAATTAACGGTTAAATTTAATAATTATTATTTCTTAAATTTTGATGTTCAGAAGAATATTTTTATTTTTTTGATAATAAGAATTAAATATTTCAGAAAGGATTTTTCTATTCTATTTGTCTCAGTAAGAGAAAGATATCTCCTTCTTAACGGGAATAATTTTTTTATTAAAATTATTTTGTTTTAGTTCAGACATAATATTTTGTCTTGGAAATATGTGGTGCAGTCACATTTGAAGCAACTCTAAAAACAATATATTGGGAGCTGGCGTGATTGACTGGGCATTTGGAAACAAGAAAACTGGAGGGTTATGCGTACACATTAGGGAGAGCTACGTCTAGCTGGTGGTACTTATTGTTATTGGCTTCAGCACATAGGGCTGGGGCTCATCCACTTAATTCCAGCTGCCTCCACTTGTCTTGTTACTTTCAACCATTGGCACTCCCACGTTTGAGATAATTCCAAATAAATAACCCTTATACAAATTAGTAAATTCCATTTTTAATCACAGCTATTCTTGTTTGTTGTTTAAATCCAGCAAAGTGGCTTACAATGGCCCAACCCCAAGCCGGACCCCATGATACAACAGTCCCAGGCTGACCTAGACCGACATTTTTGCATTAAATTAGTAAGACTTCTTCTGTCACTCTGTTGGATTTGTTTTTAATTGAAGGTCTGAACTCGAAGCCAATGATGGTAAAGCAACATCTATAATAATTTGAGAACTTTCTTGGCTCGTGTTCTCTAGAAACCAAACGAAAGCTCCACAGATCGATTTCCATTTAAAAAATAGAAGTCTCACATGGGAACCTAGCCAACATAGTCAACTCAAATGGACCCATTCACAACCAAATCTAGACCGCCTAGCCAATACAGAGATCTAATATCCTTTTGACTCTTCAAGGGCCAGGGTTCAATTGAAGTCAATTTGGGTTTCATTGCCCAAGGCAGCAGGCATTTTGAAGTATTTCAATTGTTGAACACTCGGAGACCATCTTGAATTGGTCATGCCAAGTTGCTCCTACTTCCATAGATTTCACTTAAATCAACTAATTCATTATATTAATATGTGTCCTCAGAAGATTTTCGACCTCGAATGTATAAAATAATACATGAGTTTTTTAATAATCTCTGAACCGAAAATCCTGAAACGAACATGAATTGCACATGAAGCTTATATGAATAAAAATTAATGAACTAATACTTGAAATATGAATAAACCCCAAATCAAATAACCAAAATTTGACTTTTGTGGTGCATTTTGGGTTAGAATGAGCCCAGAAATGCAGGTTCTTTGAACTAGTAGCAGTAGCAGTTGTAGCTTGACTGACTCAGACTTCAAACTTACCGAGTGTCAGCACAAGAAAAAAAAAGCCATGACGGCTTTGATGTCACACTCGCAGCACATTCATTGACTAATTCGTTTGTAAATTATTGGATGCAACAATTTTGCTCGCCTCCATTCTGCACTGTTTCTTGCCGACAATTCCTGGCCCATTCGAGCCAACTCTCACCTCACCTTCGCCCATCAAAATTCATGTCAAGATGAAATCTTCCCTTTAGTTTTTCAACTCCATAATCTTTCTCATACAAAGGTCTACGCGTATTTTTATACGCTAGACAACTTTTTGGTTACTGAGATCCACAACTACAGACCAAGTAAATCAGAAGTTATTAGCTTCATTGTGGGTTGAACCCTAACCACCTAGATAATCCTTGTCTTTACCACTAGATTAAGCCCTTGGGGTTTATATTGCGGTTTTGGTTACAAATATTAAGAGATTTATCGAACACATTTTTTTCTGGTTGATTATTAAAAGATTTTTTTGATATTTAAGTTTATTATAATTTTATTTTTATTAAATAAATATAATATAACATATTAAAAATATTTATATTATAATATTTTATTATTATTACCTACCTACCAATAATAATTATTTATAAATATCAATTCATTTGAATGTATTATTATTTTATATTTATTAGTTTTTAAATTAATCAATCTCTTTAATAATTTTTTAATTTTAACAATAAAAGATTTTTCAAATCAAATACACTTTTAAAAATAATTTATTCGAAACCTGATTTTAGGATAAAAAAATTGATAGAAAAGAGAATATTGTGGCCTCTCAATATCAAGGGTGATCTTCAATCTCAAAAATACTAATTAAATAATTTAAATATTAGTAAAATTGTTCCATTTTCATATAATAAACAAAAAATTTAAAAGTAAAAAGAATATAAAATCAAACAAAAATAGAATCATTTATTTTCCCTTTCTAGAAAACCATGACCAGCATGGGATTGATTGGAAGACGAAGGAATAGAGGGTTGAGAAATTTCTTTAATTATAAAATGCTGATGACGGAGAAGCCACGTAATCATCTCTCACGATGACGTGGCTGCACACACAAGACAAGACCGCTTCTATTTCTTGGCAAGATCACATTTTCCCACCCAAACTATAATGAACTACTCTTTCACTCCCCTTAAGTTTGAAAAGTTTATTTATCCATCTATAATCCACGGTTATTAATGAATTTTGATTGGTTTTAGTGAAATTATTGTTCTACTATTTATTAACTTATTAACAAAAATGCCATCATGATTTAAGAGCTTATTCTTTTTTTTTTTTTCCCCCTTCTCTATCCCTTGGGCTACTCAAAAACACAAAATCAACTTTTACATTTAACAATCAAAACTAAACGTTCTTAAAATTCTTTTATCTAGAAATAATATTCATATAAGTAAAAGTGAACTTTTCCTTACTTGCGGTCTCTTTTATTAGGTTTATTTTATAGATGTTTGGAACAAAGTTTAGTATGTTTAATTGAAAAAAATATATTGAAGATATGTTATTCTAGATTTTGTAAGTATCCAGTATAAATGGTAGAATGAGTTAAAAGTATATGAGTTTAATTTTGTTTGAATTAAATGGTTGAAGGGTTTTGCCAAACACTTACATTATTTGTTGGTTTCAAAAAATATGTTTGTGGAATATTAGTCAAACATCTTGACAAATGTGGGCTTGCTTTTCTTTTTTGTTTAAAAAAAAAATGGTTAACTAGAAGTTTTGGTTTTAATAGTCTTTCGACATTTTTTCAATTGTTGATCTGATTTCAATTTACCAACAATTTATAGGCTTATTATGATTTGGTTTATAAGTTACAAGAAAATGAATAGAAATGGTTTGATTAAGTGAATGTGTATTTTATGTTTTTGACCAAATCGTATTAGTACAATTTGATTAAAATCATATCAATATAATATAATTTAATTAAAATCACATTATACTATTTTAATTGTGATTTGGTTAGACAAATGGGTATTGTTAATTTGATAACAATTAACAATAAATTAGAAAATAAAAAAAGATAAAAGTATAATATTGTTAAAGCAAAAATAAATACAAATTTTTATATTTTTAGGATTGTAAATGATAGAAATATGTTTTAACTATTAAAATTGAGGGGTAAATGGATTTTTGAAAATTTGAAGGTAAAAATGGCGTTTCATCAAAGTTTGTGTGGAGATTGGTTGGCCTCGGATCAACCTTAACTAGGTAAGACACGTTCAAACATCCATGGCAGCACGAAACCGGGCCCAACATTTTGTCTGGAAAATCAATCTCCAAAATTACTGTTTAATCCCTCTCGTCCTTTATTATGTTGGAATCACTTTAACTTTCATTGACTTCTTCCCTCATTCAAGATTTCAATATTCTTAGCTTTAAAAATGCAAATAACAATGCCTTTATTTTCATCGTCACTATCATCATCTTCTTCTTTCTCTTCTTCTTCTTCAACTCTCTGGTTTGATTTTATCGTCATGGATTCCTCGGATTTCCCCGTCAGCAAATCTCCTCGGAGGGAGCTGCAGGGTCCTCGTCCAGCGCCTTTAAAAGTTCGTAAAGACTCCTACAAGATCAGGAAACCACCAGTGCCGCCGCAACAACAACAGCAACAAAACCAACAACACCTCCACCAAGCACCGCCGCGGCCTCCGGTAATAATCTACACTGTGTCACCGAAGGTGATTCACACTAATCCCGGTGACTTTATGACTCTCGTTCAACGCCTCACTGGCTCTTCTTCTTCTACTTTAACTTCTTCTGCTGCCGCGGCCGCCTGTACGTCTTCTTCTTCAACGACATGCGATCCGTTTAACAATACGAGCGGTGCAATTTCGCCGGCTGCAAGATACGCGAGCATAGAAAAGGCCGCGAAGACTCCGGATAAGATGAAGAAGCAACAAGTTATTGGGCAGGATCATGAAGCTAATAACATTGGCAGTTTTGTAGAAGGGATTGGAATGGATCATAATATCGAAAGATCAAGTTCATTTGCAGGGATTTTATCTCCAGGACCAACTTCACTCCCAATGATATCTCCGACCTTCTTTTCTCTACCATCTGATCCAAACTCTTTCAGCAATATCTTTCATGATTCGAGTCCAGTGCTTCATGGTTTCATGCCAAGTCCTTCAAGCTTTCTTTCACCTTACATAACATCTCCAACTCGATCGATAGACCTCTTCAACAATTTCTTTGATTTTTAGGTAAAGAGGAAAAAAAAAGATTTGCTTTTGTTTTGGCTTAATTCTTTTAGGGTAAAGACTAAAGAGAATGACTTGTTTTGGTTTGATGTTGGAGCTTCGGAAGTGACGAAGAAATGGAAGATGAAGAAGAGAGAAGGGACGAAAGTGGCATTTTGGACGATATGTTTTGGTGGATTAGATCACATTAACGGGTTTGTCTTTTCATATTTTGATTTTTGTGGGTCAGATGATACTTGGCCGCTCAGCTAAATTTATATTTTATGTACTGCTATTTTTTGTCAAGTCGCTCCTATCATTTAATTTCATATAGAAATTTAATTAATGCAAACATTATTTTATTTTTATCTTTGTTGCAAGGGCTGAATTAATAGTTCTCACCTTGATGAAGTGACACCCGTTAAATTTAAATTTAATAGGTATATTTTTTCATCTATCAGTCTGTTTTTATTGAAAAGAATTATGAAGATAAGCATGTAACTTTTCTCAAAACTCTTTAATTTCTTGGCAAAACTATTATTCAGACATTTTCCGTTTCTATCTTTGTGGTTCCTACCATTGCCATCATTATCAAATTCTATAGGAAAACTTACCATCGTTTTTATAATTGTCATCTCTATCGACAAACAATTTTCTCGTTATGATTAAAAATGAAGAAAATTTAACCTTCATCTTGTTTTGTCTGATTCCTTAATAATTAATACCTAATATATTGAAAGTAATATTATTAGTAGTTTTTATGACTTTTCAACTAATAATGATCTTTAATGATGGAGCATGTCTCCCAAATAAAAATGACAACAAGGCTATGACATCTAAGCAACATGAACAAGTAGATGAGAACTTGCAACCAATTATCAACTTTGAAGATTTGGGTCACAAACTATGTAAACTCATCTTCCCAATTCTCTAATTTTTGGGTTTTGTTTCAAATCTTGTATATCAATTTTTATAGGTTGTTTTGTTCACATAAAGGTGACATTTTTATATGCTCATGATTTTGTAAACCTATAATAGTTATCTCATTTTATGAACGATTCTTTTAATAAATGCTTTACAATGTTTATCTTGATAACTTCTTTGACGGTAAAAAAAAACCTTGTTAAATGAAAACCATTGATTTTTAGTAAAAATAATGGAAGTGATACGAATGGTGAAGAAAAAAATAGATTGTTGGTGAGGGTGGTAGTGATAGAGATAACAGTGGATTTTTACATAGAACTAATGATAGTAGGTAATAGTGGTAATGATAAGTATAAATGCAAATAATATTTAGACAATGGTTTTAGAAAGAAATTAAAGGGTTTTAGAGAAAAACGTCTTTCTTACACTTCTATTTAACAATTTTTATTATCATAAATAGGTGATATACGAGTAAAGAGACATTTCAAACTTAAAGAATATGAAATTGTGAATCCATCAAAGTGTTGGGTGGGAAATGTCACTTGACCTTTCTGCGAGTTTTGAAACATTCAAGGAGTATTTCAGGTTGTTATTTTAATAATGTATAATATAAATAAATTTTGATCTAACTAAGTATTCATTTTAATCATGTAGCCAATATTGTCTTTTGTTTATCCAATGGGATATTATATTTTACATAATTATTGCATGCTTTTATTATTATAACTTAAGCAAGTTATTTTATCATAACTATACTTTATGTTTGAAAATTTTGGGATTCGTACGGAGAATTACCCAAGTAATTCCCATTTTCCCACTCAATATTTGCCTTATTCATTTTTACCCATAAAGTTTCATGAAGATATCTTCCACCCCTATATATATACCCTTCAAATGCAAACAAATTTATTTCTTTAACTAATTTGAAAATTAATCGTTTAGGCTTGTATTTTCAATTGAACAACTTAAAACTCTAACATGCACTATTATAGATTGTTGAAATAGTGCTTTCAGATGCAATCTGGTTAAGCTGACACCTAACTAACTTGCTAACAATGAATGTTATCAATGATTTTATAATTTTATAATTTATTTTTTATAATTATAAAGCATAAAATTAATATAAACTAGGAATAAAAATACATTTAATAAAGTTTTGGAGTCAAAATTATTCAACTTAATAAACATTGCAAAGTCAATAAATTGTTTTTTTTTTTTTTAATTTTTTATTTAGTATCTGTAACCTCATTAATGTAGTAAAGACAATTATATACAAAACAAGAAGAAAATAATTAAAAATTACGTGGAAAAATGACATTCAGCCTTGTAACAAACAAAAAAAAAAAAGGATTAATTATTTTACAGTCCATCAGACCTAAACAACAATTGTAAGTTAAGAACACCTATTAATTTCAAAACATAAAAACTCTTGTTGCTTTATGATATTAGCATCTTTATAAAGTATAATTAATTAGGGTTTGTTGTATTAAAAACTTCTCTTCAACTAAACTTATAAAAGGACAAGCTACATGAATATCAATCCACAATTCAAGATGTGGATAAAAGTCCTTTAACTAGAGAGAATGACCTTCCACTATATTATATATATCATGTAAAAAACTCATCGTCTGAGACTCTTTTTCTCTAATTAAAATTATATATAATATGGAAACATATTATAATCATAAAGATAAGATCTTGGATAATAAATCAAATTTTATTAAAATTTTATATATATTCAATTTCAAGGTAAGAAGAAATAATATATTATATTATATTGCATTATATTATATATATCATGTAAAAAACTTATTGTACGAGAAACTTTCCATCTCCTGTTAAATGATATAACTTATATGTTTACGTTGTTTCATTCATCCCTTGGGTTCGGCTTCTTGAATTCAAAACAAAAAGGTGTCTTCTTTTTTTCTTTTCTTATTGGTAAAAATAAATAGCATCTTGAGACAAAGGCGTTTTATTTGGGTAAAGAATGTAGGATCGGTCCTGTCTGCACCGCAGTTGCATTCGCTATTTGATTGCTTCCTAGATCCCACCAAATACTTAAGTTTTAGTCTCTTCTTTACTTTTTATCTAATAATTGCCGCTATAATTTATCAATAATATTTTATTGTTATTTATCAATAATTACCATTAGAATAGGGATTATGAAACTAATAGTATAAATCTTTATTTTATTGTGCAATCACCACCTAGATCTGTTGATAACATGAGACCCACTCATTAAATTTTTCTCAACAAAAATTAAGAAAGTCAAGAACTATGAATATACGTGACATGAATCAAGTTTTGAAGTTCTAATACAATGAATTTGAAGAGATATACCTTACTGATAGCCATTGTGTCCAAAAGTCAATAGTTCTACCTGCCTAAATATAGTGTAATCATGATTTTATAAATAAACTGGCATTTTCTTGTCTTGTCTATTACATAAATGTGTTTACAACAATTAAATCGTAACGAAAGAATCAATCCATATCAATTAATTGTGAGAATTTTATATTCATATATGATCGTTGTTCTAGACACGTATATAATTTTAATATTATCTTAATAAAAAACATACATAATATGATTAGTACTATCATAGTGTTAAACAATTTCATCAAAAGTTAGTGACAAATCTCACATATTAAAATTATTTGTTGATGATTCGGTTTATCACAGGAGTGCACATTGTGTACATGTGTCTATTAAACTAATCTACCAAAAGGATTCTCATATGGATGATTACCATAATATCTATGTACCATATTTTCTAACAAATAGTGATGCATGTAATCTTTCAATTCGAGGTCACATACAATAAGGCTAAATTAAGGTTTTAGAGGGATTGGGTGTTAGGATAGGTTTCCTTTAGTCAATCATATATTTGTTTAGTGTAAACATTTTGTATATTAATAAAAACATTTTTTCGGTGATTATGCATTGTCACTTTTATGCATGAGTATATTTATGAAAAGTTTATATAATCAACGTGCTCTTAAATTTGTAGAACTGAATTGAGAGATTTAGATGGTTGATTGTATTTTTCCTGATGTGCTCAAAAGGTGGTTGTTTTAAAAAAATGTTCATAGGCCCAACATTACTTTGACTTAGAATGGTGACAGGACCATTATCGTGCTAAATGACCCTACCAAAAGGTAACGATAGTTTACAAGTGTCAAAACTATTGCTTGTAACTTGGTGCATATTGTGTATTATGCATGTTACTAGACTAACTCGATAAGATTCCATATAGAGAGTGGCTTACGTATGCATGAAATATATCTTCTTAATTTGATCGATACATATGATCTTTTCATTTAAGAACACTAGACTATTTTGTGCAAGGATCGATATAGTTTAATGTTATTTAACATGTCACTTAAATGGGGTTACAATGAGGTAATGATTAGCTGTATCAAAATTTGTATGAAGACTATAGTGTGTCAATCTCGAGTATGAGAGAAGGTATCTTTGATGAACTCACTAATGACAATTTAAGACTATGTAAGTTCATGGTCATGGTGGGATAAGGTTGATTCCTAATCTGTGTAAGTTCGGATCAAAGTCAGACTATGATTATGAGAGATTTTTAAGTTAGACACTTTTGTTATACCTAAGCCTGAGAGATATAGTATAACAAAATGATTTGTTTTGTCTATCAATTTTCAGGTTTATCAAGTTTAAAGGTGTTTGCTGACACTTTGCTGAATAGGTGGTCATGATGATTTACTAAAGTCCACTCGTGGTTTTTGTCTAGGACACTATTAGTTTCCAAATACTATTAGTTAATAGGAAACTTATGGATCACACACAATAAGAGTTGACCAAGTACTGAAAACAAGAAATTTATTGACCGTAATAAGAAGTATGGATAAGGCTATAATTAACTTACTGAATCCTAATGAATTAGGTTAAAGATCAAAGTTTGATTTTAGCTTGGTGCATTATCGTGCGCCTTAACACACATAAACACACTTGTGCATTGTTATTAGGTGACAATGCATTAGATGCATGCCCTATGTACTTCATGCATAATCATACGTGAGTATGGCAGTCTAATTGCTAGCTATCTAAAAATATTTGGTTTGACATCATTATAACATATTGGATAAGTATTGGACAAATGCTTGTGACCTTGCATGTCACAAATGTGCTTATAATGAAAATCAAAGTGCACATTCGTGCATGAATCATGCAGAGTCGTGCATGTCTATTTTCTATAAATAGGCAACTTGAGTCTTCGTAAAAAGGCTAGTTTTTATCTTTTTCTCTTAATTGCATTCTTTCTCTTTAATATTTATTTAGGATTTTTGATACTTTCCACCCTTTTTACACCATACTAGCATATAAGTTTAGATTAAGACCACTAAATCTACTTGCTTTTTGTGAATCACTACAAAAGCCACTTTAGCTAGGTAGAAGAATGTTCTTTTCATTAGGATCTTTAACACATAAAGACCAATGAAGTTATACAGTAGATATTTATACTTCAAATACTTTATGTTTGATGTAATTTGTTTTCATATATACAACTAGAATGTGATCCTAAATAGTTAGTGTTTTAAGACTCTGATTTATTTTAAAATATATTCTATTGCATGGTCTCCTTTTAGTGAACACATTACACCCCGACACTGGGTTGCTTCGAATGAATTGTGTCTAATATTTGAATTTTTTATTTTGAGTCTTATAAAATTTAGGACTTAGAGTATAAGTTTTTATGCTTAAATGACCAATTTAATAACTTATAAATGGATGGGCTAGAATGAGATTATAAAGTTTTAACTTTATCCATATTGGGTAAAGATGGATTGAAAATTGAATAAATGTAGAGCTAGATGCATGATGGTTCAGGGTCTATGCATGCTCGTTTATTATCTTATGTTACATTATTTAAATATGCATAGTGCATGAACAATCGCTCATCATACATATATATATATATAATAGAATTTTCAACATTTACAACCTTTTTCAGTTTTACTACTCATTTGATACATAACCCATTGTAGAGTCTAGCAAACCTAACACTTCTTCCATAGGTTCGTGTGGACTATCAAAGTCACCATCTTGCACATGGATCAAGAACAATTCTTATTAAGGTCACACAAGATAAAGACGAAGAAGTCTGCAGCAGGATTAAATATAGTCTCAAGCCCCCTATAAATAGTTCATTTCTTTACAACATGTTTGTATAACAACCATTTGTAAACATATCCAAATTGATTTATGGTTGTGTGTATGATATATTTAATTTTTTTAATTATTATTAGATTGTGCATGTTTCGTTTTTATGCCATAAATTCAAAAACATTTACACTTAATTTTAGTAGAATCACGAGACAAAATGATTATCTTTCATTGAACTATATTAAAATGAAAATATTTTACCCTTAAAATTGAAAAACGATAAACTCCCACCTTTTGTCTATTTTTTTCCTCTCTCAATTTCTACCTATAAAAAGTGTCTAGATAATTTTTTATATTTAATTTTAATTCTTAATTATAACTTTTGAAAAAAAATTATTTATCTTATAATTTGGTCACAACTGCAAGTTTTCCTACTCTTCTTCTCCAATATACATCTCACCACACCTCTCTTCTTCTTCCTTTTTTTTATTCTCCGATTTACATCTCACATCACCCCTCTTCTTCTTCTTCTCCGATACACATCTCACCTCATCTCTCTTTTTCTTCTCTAGTATACATCTCACATCACGTCTCTTCTTCTTTATATCTCCTTGACAAAATGAGTTAACAAACTCAATAAAAAAAAGATTTATTCTGCATTCCCCAATTATTTTTTTTTACTACAACACAATGGATTCCATGATTTGTTGATGAAAACATCCAAGTGTTTAAATTCTATGTGAAATTTTGATTCAATTAAGTGTCTATTTTTTTTTGTTCTGAGACCAATAGTTTCAATCTCAAAATAATCACGTTTCAGTTTCATGAGCATGTTGGACAGAGCTGAATCATAGAGTGGTTGTAGGACATGGAGAAACTCAAGATGGAATAAAGTATGGGATAGTGACGAATTCATAAGGGAAAAAGGGTTATATGAAAATGAGAATAAAATGACAGATCAATGCGGAAGAAGGGTTGTGTGGTATAACTTGGAAGCCTCATATCCACTCAAGTTGAACTCAAACAACTCATGAATTTTATGTTAATCAAACTCGTGTTTCCATTCCATGATAAAAATCGTCCAGGAAATTTAGTGCTTAAACAAGAGCACTTGCTCATTATCTACTACGTAAAGTAAAATGTGTTAATCTGAGCGCATGACCTAAACCAAGAAACCCAAAAGAAATTTGAAAATCCAGCACAAACTTCAATGAAACCGAAATAAGCCCAATAAGCAGGTATGGACATTGGGCTCGGTTTTGAGCAAATTTGACAAATTAAGATTAGCCCATCTAATGGTACAAATTAAGGATTTGATCATTATATAACGTAAGAATTATGTACAATTTCAATTCTGGGTAAGAATCAGTTCCTATCCGAAACTAATCATCTCGGTTTTAAGTAGGAGCCAGCCGTAACCGATTTTGGTTTGATTTTAACGTATAGGAACCGACCAATTTCGGTTTCTTATTTTTTTAGTTAGGTTTCTCAACAATACTAAATGGATTAGTGTACTATTGAACTCATCGCATTGAAGTCTATGAGTATCTTAAAACAGGTCTTTCTAAATAATTTCTTTTGGCGGCCGTTAAGCCTGGATTGAATTTAAAAGATGACTTCTTTGTGGATTCTCACTATACCTCAATCTCCAAAATGGTGAGAAGTCAAAAACTTCTCAATCTCTTCATCATATTGTTGGCTAGCCTTTTTGGGAGGAGAGGGTTCAATACTAGGTTCTACCAACACAATCACAAGACAAGAAGATCTCATTTTTCATCCTTGATTAGATGAGGCAACATTTCTTTGATTGAAATCACTTCATATAAAGCACAATGGACATTGTGACAATGTTTCACATGTAATACAATTATACTACTTCGAGATCCAAAACAATGTCGCACTAAGGTAACCCATCAAAAACTTTACTGAAAACCTCTAACATAACTGCAATAAGAATCATCCGATCTAACATTTCAAGTCAGGTGAAACGGCTCCTGGGCGTTAACCATTGTGAATCATCCACACTAGGACTCTGATCTCCACCAAAATCCATCGACGTCTCGGGCAAAATAGAACCAATGTTCACAGCTGGTTTTTTCACCGGCAAAAGAGGAAGCGGTGCCTCCCCTCGGAGAATCCTTGCAGCCTCCTTCACGGTAGGCCTCTTCTCATGGTTCGGATGCCCGCAAGCCAATCCCACCATGAGCATTCCTTGCATTTCTGATGTGTTAAACTTCCCTCTCAATCTCAAATCAGCAGCCTCAAGCAACTTCCCTTTCTCCCACTGGCGCCACACCCAATCAACAATCAGTAATCCTTCATTATCCACAGGCCTTCTCCCCGTGGCAACCTCTAACACCACTACTCCGAAGCTGTAAACATCAGTTTTCTCCGATGGAACACCGAAATAAACATATTCAGGGGCTAGATATCCCATTGTTCCAGCTGGGATTGTAGCCTCTCTTGTAATGCAACTGTGTTCGTAGACTTCTGCTAAACCGAAATCGCCTAGCTTGGCATTGAAGTCTGCATCTAGCATTATGTTGCAGGACTTGACGTCTCTATGAATTATCTGTCTCTCACATTCTTCATGAAGATAAGAAAGAGCAGAAGCAACCCCAAGAATGATATTTAGCCTTTTCTCCCATGGCAGCAAAGTTGCAGAATGGGAATTAGTGTGAAGGATACTGTCAAGGCTTCCATTTGGCAAGTATTCATAAACCAGGACTAATTCAGCTCCTTCACAGCACCATCCTTGAAGCTGAACTAAGTTTTTATGCCTTAAGCACCCCACCATTGTCGCGAATTCAGTTGTGAAAGGATTACGTGTACAGTCGATCAAACTAGCCCTTTCAAACCTCTTAACTGCCACTGTTCCACCAGAGTTGAGAGACCCTTTATACACAGTCGCTGAAGCTCCTTCGCCAACGATTCTATCTCGATGAAACCCCATTGTTGCTGATCTTATCTCAGCAAGTGACAATTGTTTGGGAACCTTATTTGGTTCTGCATTATAAGCTTGTATTTCTTTACTTATTCTACCATCTTGCTTCTTCTTCCTTATGAAGAAGAAACTGATCACACCAACAATAGCAATTATAAAGAAGCCAAATGCGGCTAATCCTCCAAACTCAAGTGCCATGTCCCTTCCATTCGCTTCTTTTTTGTGAACATTAACATTAATGCTATCATAATTTGAATCCCCGGGATAGCACATGAAACACTCCCCATCTTCAACCATATCTATGGGATTCACAGAAGCATAAGAAGCGAAAGTCTTGAACCGCCAACGCTCAATTATGTGCAATGCTGAGCCGTGCCCATTTGCAGCAGAGAAACCAACATGCATATACTCTTTGAACTGGTCGGAGAGGTCCATCTGAACAACAAGAAGTGGACTTGAAGGCCTAATCTGAGAATAACCAGCCCACACCCTAATCAATTTCAATGCATCTTTATACTCAATCCAAGCGGTAATCTGATTCCCACTTTTAAGATCAATCCCTCTTGAAGAAGTATCAACAGAAGCGAAAGAAATAGCCGTTTTAACATCAACACCAATATGGTTACCATTGATGTCCCCAAGTGAAGGGTCAAAACTTGTATCAAATTCCACAGCAAAGAAAGAATCTTGGGGCCCGGGAAGGCCAATGTAGCCCTTAGAACGAGTAAAAGAATCAGCACTGGAGGTAACCAAGAAAGCGAAACCATCTCCAAAGGGACACAAGGGAGAGGGGATTATAGAAAAGGAAAATTTACAAGAAAAAGAAGCTGTGGTGTTTGTTGAGGGATCATGAAAACGAATGGGATATAGATAGAGAGCTCTTCCAATGCCAGACGATGAAGAAGACGGAGTAGAAGAAGAAGATGAAGAAGATGGAGTAGATGAAGAAGATGAAGAGAGGCAAGTTAGTTCTTGAGTGAGGCTAACGGCATTGTCTATAAAATAGGCATCACCATAGAGAGTGATATTGTTGGCAGGCAATGAAGTGAAAGTGAGGATCTTGATAAAGAAAGTGACCCAGAAGAGAAGCAAAAGAAAAGAATGCATTCTGATGTGTTACTAGAAACAGAGGTTTTAGAGAAATGAATTGAAAGAAACTGAAAGAAAACTTGCCTGCTCGTTCGTTTGATCTTGGATGAGAGACATGCTAATGAAACGAGGTCCTTTAAGTGATTGTGGGAGTAAAACCCAGAGAAACAGCGATTTTTGAGGGAACGAAAACTGAGGAACCCAGTCAGTTAAACCAGACCCTCTCTGCATTCTCTAATAAATTTTTTTTTTCTGAAATCTTGTTTCTATGTTCTATCTATAATTCCTGATTGTCTTATGAGTTCACATTTTAGCGAAGATTTTGTTTTTTGGGCAGAAGGAGAAAATTACATTAAAAAAATAGAATATAGCGAAGCAGGGCCTTGGGTTTGCACTAAGAAATTTGATACAAATTGAGCAGAGCAGCACAAGGAAAAAAGGATGGGAGGGAAGGAAGGTGGAAAAGAAGTTCAGAAGAGAAGCAATGTCCTAATTTTAAGTAAATGCAGTCCTGGTCAACGGTGTCGTTTTCTGTGAGTATCAATAGGAAATAATTGTGTCGTTTTATTTTGTTTATGGATTTGCAAATGAGTGAATGGTGTCGTTTTGTGGACGGTTGAGTGGTGGTGAATTGACATAACACAAAGGTAAATGAGCATGACTGAAGATTACTAATCATTTCCCTTCTCTCTCGGATGTTTGTTTCCTTAATCTACAATCATAACAAAGTTTGTCAGATATGATGGAAGGGATACGAACTTAAAAGTAAAAATGAGAACTGCCCACGAATAATTTTGCAATTGGTCTCGAAGTTAAAACTTAGACCATAAGAGCTTGTAAGAGAGTACGTCAAAGAGACTAAGAAATTGATTAGTAGACTAAGCCTCTGATACACTGAGGTAGTTTCCCAAACCAACTCAATTAGTCGGATGAAGGAAGAAGGTTTCTAGAGCAAATATGAAGTTCATATCACCATCATGCAACCAAGTTAGAATTTGCTTTTGTTTAATAGAGAGGAATTTGACAATTGCATTTTGAGGGCAGAGTATTTCTTGGAGGTAAACAGGATGCTGGTGGAGGTATATCTTGAAGAAAGAGCAATCTAGTGGCATCAAAGACTCATTAAGTCTAGGGGATATCCCTTAATTCCTTGTGAGGAATACATCCAGGTGATAGAGGCTTGTTTTGGTAGTCATGCCGACAATAATCCTATTGGACCCTAATATATTTTGAATTGATAAAAAATTTAAGTTAAAATATCTAATTTGTTATTACATGTATTGATCAATGACAAAAAGGATAAAAAGTTTAATTTTACAGGTTTGCCTAGACATACAATAGTGTGTCTTGGTCATATAAAGGAAACACACGAGTTGTTTTAGTTTTGCAAGCGTTTGCGTAACAAAATACCAAGATGCACAATAATGTAAGTTTCAAGCGCACGATCATTTGTCTTAACAATGAAGATGCACTACCAAGGCCTCTCATATAAGCCTAATTGTGCTCATGTTATATAGCCTTCACTGAGTGCATGCTCGTGCATAAAAGTTCACACACCTATGCAATAGAAGGTACTTGATCATGTGTTGGTCGTGCAGGTATTGCATACAAGATCATATGGTCTTTTGAAAATTTGAAGCAACTAAATACATGAAGACACACTACCATGTGGATGAAGCACACGCCCATACAGGGATGGTGCAATAGAAAAAATTCAACCATTAGACTACACTTATTGACGGGAGCACAATCGTGTAACAAGAACACACGATCATATGTCAATCCAAAATTTATCCAACGGTTCTCAAATCAACAGCAATGACTCTTTTGTCTTTCACACTATAAATTAAAGCTGATTTGAAGGAAAAGGGTTAGAAAATCACACCTTAAGTATTTCTTCTTCATTATCTAATTCTTCTCCACACTTTCTCTCATTAGAATTTAATTGTAAACCATTTGAGAGAAACTTTCATGCTTAATTCTTGTATCTACCTTTAAAAGGCAAATTTATTCTCATGTAATTCAAAAAACCTAGGGTGCAATCCGTGAAATTAATGTAGGGTGAAATCCTATAAAACTATATTAAGAACACAATCTTTTATATCAAAACTAGTGCAAAAAGAGTCAAATCTCTTGTGTCAAAACTATTGTATCTTCGGGGTTGAAGATAGTAAAGAAAAAACTTCAAGCAGAGTTGCTTAAATGAGTAGACATAAGAGGCTTATAGAGAAACTCCGAAGCACTATAAAAACCAACTGAGCATTTTCTATCCCTTACTCTTTTAATTGCTTTATATTTGTTTATGTTTGTTGGGTTGGTTGATTTGATAAATTTATTGCTTATTTGTGTGATTGAATTATTTATGGGTGAAAAGTGTTTAGTTTGCTAAAAGTTTTAAAAATCATATTCACCCTTCTTTAGGATTGTTTTTGCCAATTTGGGGTTTTCAGATTCTTTGTCAGATTTATGCAACCTGAAACAGGTTAGTACATTTCAATAATACATGGATGAGTTTTATTGTATCCTAAGGCTAGGATTTGACAGGATCAAACTCTTATTTTCTTTCTTTTATGGATTGATATATGTTTTGTTAATGTCTGTGTGTATGAATAAGTCAAAGACCTTACCAAAGGCCTATTCTTTGGATAAGCTATAAGTTATTATAATGACATCCCTTTAGGAGTGACAAAAGTTTGTAATTTGAACACCCCATTAGTCTAATGCACCTAAGAATGTTGGAATAGTCACTTATAACTACTAACAACCTAGTAAACCTAGTAACCATAATAGATCGTTGCTTAGAAAACATCCCCCACCATCCTTACACAATTTTATAGTAGTAACTAGTAAGACATTTGATGAAAAAAGGTTTAAGGGTTTTTGTTTTGGTATGATGAAAGGTATTTTCCAAGGCACATGCATAGGAAAAAACAAGTCACTATATTGTAACTTCAGGTAGAGACACATAAAGATGAAAAATTAGAAACAATAGGGAGGAAAATGAGTTAGAAAAGTATAACTTGATGTAGCTTTCTCTCTATGCCTTACAAGTAACAATCAGATGTAGAATTATAAGATTAAATGGAATATGTGAAAAAAAAAAAAAAAAAAAGGTTATATGTATTGATTGATTCAAGATGCACCCACAACTTCTTGAGTAAGAAAACCATTCAGAAGGTGAGGCATCCTATGAAGTTAGTTAAGGAAGTACACGTGACTATAGCTAATAGCCATCATGCAAAAGATTAGAATTAAGAGTTTGAAGGCAAATCATTTGTGTAAATGTTTACACTCTGCCTTAGATAACTAAGAATTAATAGTAGAAGCCTAATAGTTAACAATACTGGGAGATGAAGTGTGAAATTTTGAGAAACTAAGGATGAAGTTCACCTTTTAAGGTTAATAATTTATCTTGCAAGGGAAAAAAGGAAATGAGGTCAGCGTAATTAGGGAAAAGCAACTTTGTAATCAGCTGCATAAACAATAGTAATTAGATTCTATATAATTGGTAACAAGAAGTGAAGGAAAAGGCAAATTGTATGAGGTACAAGCTAGTGGTGATAATAGTTCAAATTAGTGGACAAAGTTTTAAGCATGACTAAAGAAGTTTAAAAAGGTCTTTAAGGAGCCAAAAGGCCTTCCTTTTCAAAGATTCTAGGACCATTAAGTAATCCTTAGGGATAAGGCAAAACCAATGAATATAAGGCCATATAGGTTTGTGGGAATTTTGAAGGATATAAAAAAAAAATGGTGAAGGAAATATTGGATGCTAGAGTAATTAGAAGTAGGGTGAGTCCTTACTCTAATCTTTTAGTTCTAGTTAAAAAAAAAAAAAAAAAGATGACATTTGGAGAGTGCATATAGACTATATGGCATTTAATCTATTAACTATAAAGGACAAATATCTTATATTATTAATAAAAGAGCTGATGGATGAGCTTAAGGAAGTAATGATATTCTCTAAGACTGGTATGGAATCAAATAATTGACAAATTAGAATGAGCTTTTCATCTATAGAATTTTTTTTTTTTTTTAAGACTTATGAGGGACATTATGACTTCATGGTGATGTCTTTTGGTCTCATCAATGCATGTTCCATCTTTCAAAATTTAATGAACTCCTTTTTTAAACTATGTTTGAGTAAGTTTGTCCTATAATAACAAGGACCATATGATCCATCTAGAAACTATCTTAAAGGTGTTGGAGGCAAATCATCCATATGTTAAAAGAAGCAAATGTGTTTTTTGTTGTAAAAAATTAAGTATTTGGGATATGTCATTACAAGAAAAACTGTTTTTAGTATTGGCCAAATTCTGATTCTAATTCAATGTTATCTCCTTTAGAATTAGAACAACATCAGATTTGTGTCTAATATAGAAAATAACGACGACAACTGAATTAAAATCGAATTATTTATCTGATACTATATTAGCATCGAAATTTGATATTAATATCAGTTCAAGTTAGTATCAGATTATTTATCTAATACTATATTATCTAATGCTAATATAGTATCAGATTAGCGTATTTAAACAGATTCAAAATATGTCTAATACTAATATGATATTAATTTTTTTTGGTAAGTATAATATGATATTAAATTAAGAACTGTATTCGATACTAATCCAATTGTAATGCAGTATTAGATTAGCATCAAAATTCGAACTAATTTAAATTGTGTTTGATACTAATCTAATATTAAAGTGAGAATTGTATTCGATACTAATCCGATGCTAATTTAGTATCATATTGGTATTAAAAATTTAAACCGATTCAAATTATGTTCAATGCTAATCTGATACTAAATTGAGAACTTCATTCGATACTAATCCAATGCTATCTTGAACCGATACTAAGCCTATGCTAATCTAATGTTATTTTTTAATTCCTAGCTGATTTTATTTCTATTCTAATCCGATACTAATCCCTTAATTATATTTTTCCTACTTCTTTGTAATACAATAACAATTTCTTTCTGCAACTATTTTAATATATAAAACCAATTTCATATTATCAATTAAAAGTATAGAAAACATATGCAACCATTTCAATATGCAAAACCAATTTCATATTGTCAATTAGAAATTATAAAAAAAAAACAAAATTCTTACAAATCAAAATCAAAATTGTTTGTTACAACTAAAATTTATCAATAATAATCTATGAAATTGTCAAATTCAGTATTTAACTACCATAATTCTTTTACCAAAACACATAATGCTAGCACATAACTTTACTAAGCTCTATCAGGGCTTTTGTGGCTAGGAGTGGGGGGGTTGAGTCTTTGAAAATAACATGTCCTCGGGAGAGCCCATTAAAGCTTGAAAGTGTTGCCTCATCTCAGCCCACATTTGATTCATCATATTTGCCTACAACAGCTCTATTTGTTGGCATTGTTCTTCCATTTACCTTTGGAATTGCTCCTCTAAGGTTGTAGTTAAGGTGACTGTTTTCTTCTTAAGTCGTTCCTGAAAGGATATTTTCTGTTTACCATTTTCTGTCATATTATTTCTAGTTGTTCATCGACAATTGAAGTATATGTAAGCATTAAAACTGAAATACTCTTTCCACAATCTCCAAAGTATACAAATGTTTGAGAACCAAATCTGTATACTCTGCTCTTCTTTCGTCCTCCAGCAAGCTTGAAGAAGAGTGTTTGTTTATCAACTAGTCGAGACTCATTATTAGTTTGAGATAACTAATCCCTTAAACCGATATATTATTTTTGCATTAATATATTGAAACAATGTGTGTGTGTACATAACAATTTCTCTCTACAACTATTTTAATATATGTGTATGTGTGTGTGCGTGCGTGTGTGCGCATATATGAAACAATATGTGTGTTCATATATATACGTGTATATTTGTATATATGTATGTATGTATGTGTATATATATAGCTATATATAGGTGTATGTGTGTGTGTGTATATGTGTATATATAACAGTGAAAATCTCAGAGTCCATTTTCAAGAATGTAGAGTTCCAGCTACAACATCAACGTAGATTTCAAAACTTAGAAAAAAAAAATTAAAAAAACATAGAATATATATAATATATCACACTCCGCATATTCATATTCCAAGATGAAAATTCAGAGTGTTGAGTTGAATTCTATACCATAAGAATAACAATTTTCATTAAGATCACAACAATAGCAATCAAGCTCTTCCATTACAATTAATACCTTACTTAAACCAGCTTTAAAATTATTCTTAAACTTTACTACATTTCATTCTTGTGCTGAAGCTGTAATCTTAAGAGTGAAGTTAAAACTCATTAGAAACTACACGAATTCTAAAGACCAACATTTTGGATGGGACTATGGAGAGGGTTTTGAAGTTGACAGTCAATAGATGATAGCACGGATCAATCTTATCTACCACAGAAAACCGCCATATCAAGTTTCTACAACTAGAAGGGTCATTGAATTCGACCCCAAGCTGAAAAAAGAAAACCCCTTACAGATGGAAAAGAATAAATTTACATTTCCAAATCCTACATAGAACAGAATGGCTTCAGACCTCACATCAAGAACTTACAAAAATTAAAATCATAAGCAAGCATAACCAATTAAAATCATAGAAGAGAATAAATTTAAAGCATAACCAAGCATCAACTGCCTTGGCTTTTGTTTCAATCTCCACAGAGAGTTTGTTTATGACTTGTTTATGGATGGAGATTTTGGCTAGGAAATCAACAGACAAAGCGGTAGAAAGGCATGAATCATGGCCCAGAAAAGTTATACTTGAATTATTTATGGATGACAAAATAGCTTTTGATCAAATTCTGATGCTAAATTTCACCAACTTATTAACAAACTTACAAATATTAGCATCAAAAAATCTTCCAACGCTAAATGTTATGAAAAAATAAAATAATATCAGATCATAATCCGATACTAAATTTTACTAAAATTATTTACACACACATAAACATCAACATCAAAAAATTGTCTGATGCTAAATTTTATTGGATAATTCAATGCTAAATTTTACCAAAATATTTGCAGGAATATATACACATTAGCATAGGAATATGTTCTGATACTAAATTTTATTGGCTGATAAAATAGCATTAGATTGTAATTCGATTCTAAATTTTATCAAATTATTTACAAGTATATAAACATTAGCATCGGAATAAATTCCGATACTAAATTTTATTGAATAATAAAATAGCATCGGATCAAATTCCGATGCTAAATTTCACCAAATCATTAACAAGCTTATAAATATTAGCATTAGAAAATTTTTTGATGCTAAATATTATGGGGAAATAAAATAGCGTCAGATTAAATTTCACCAAATTATTTACAAAAATAAATGTCCAATGCTAAAGATTATATGAAAATAAAACAGCGTCGAATTATAAGTTGATGCTAAGTTTCACCAAATTATTTGCATATAAATATTAGCATTGGAAATTTTTCCAATGCTAAATGTTGTAGGAAAGTAAAATAGCATTGGATTATAAACCAATGTTAAATTTCACCAAATTATTTACAAACATATAAACATCAAAATCAGAAATTTCCCAATGCAAAATAAGCAGTTTAAAGAAAATAAAGCAAACGTGATTGGGAAATAACATTGAACTATTTTCTAATGCTATTCTCATAAAAGATTATTATGGATAATATCGGATTAGAATTAGATTATTTATCCAATTCTAATATGTATAAAACTAAAATCTAATTATTTTGTCGTTTCTAAATAGTATCGATTTTGTTGATACTATTTAGGAACGTTCATATCGAATTCTAATTTGATATTAACTCTCTATCCATTACAAATCCACATTTGATTCAATACCAATTAGAATCGGATATTGTTTGATTTTAATTTTTTGATACTAAATACAAATTTTTTTTGTAGTGTGTTGGGGTTAAAACAAGCCCCCAAAAAGTATAGGCACTAAATAATAACCTATACTTCAAACTCTTAAACAACATAATGAATTCCTAGGTCTCTCTAGATACAATAGGACGTTTATAAGAGATTATGGTCAAATTGCTAGGCCTTTAACTGAGTTGTTGAAGAAATATTTCCTCCATTATGATGACTATAGGAAAGGGTCTTTGAGTAGCTCAACGGGTGATTCTCATATGTTAGTTTTATCTAACTTAGCCAAATAATTTTTATTGAAACAGATGCCTCGGGAGAAGAAGTAGGGGCAGTGCTTATGCAAGATGGTCTTCCTATTGCCTTCATCGGTAAGACCAGTGCTTATGCAAGATGACCATCAATTAAGACCTTATATTTTAAGAACTAATGTTGTTAGCCTATGAGAATGAACTGTTAGCTATTCTCTTGACCATTAGAAAGTGGGTACAATACCTTGGAAACCAACACTTCGTTATTTAAATTGACCACCAAAGCCTTAAATAATTGCTGGAACAAAAGCTGACAGTTTGATGAAATTTGATAATGAGATAAGATATAAGAAGGGAAAGGATAATTGGGTGTTGACAAGTTGTCAAGGATTTCTCACTCAAAACTCAATACCGTGATTACAATTATATTATATATTTAGTTGTTGAGTAGAATTAAAGAAAGTTCGCATCAAGATGAGCATTTACAGGCTAAATTAAGAGCTAAGGAAGGTGATCAAGTTGCCTATAGTCATTACACTTGGCATAATAGACAATTTTGAAGGTATGGAGGATTGGTGGGTAGATGAAATTCCTTGGCTCCATAATCGACTCATAGTCATGTTCCATGATTCAGTTGTTTGGGGTCTTTCTGGGATGAATATAATTGTCAAAAGGCTATTTGCAAATGTGCAAGGGGGTTAAGAATTATGTTTGAGGGTGTCAAGTATGCCAAAGGGACAGGTCAGAAAACATATCCTCCCCAAGGTTACTACAACCCTTGCCATTCCCAAAGGAATCTTTACTAACCCCAAATTGGATTTTATAAAGGGATTGCCAAACCAAAAAGAAATCAGTCAAATATATGGCTGTCAACAGGTTGACAAAGTATCAACTACTTTTTAAGTACAGACAATGATCTAAGCATTCCTAGATTCTACTTACAAGCTGCATAGTTACCTAACACTATTACAAGTGAGAGGGGGATGGTGTTTCTTAGTTGATTTTGGCAAGAACTCTCCTACTTACAAAGAGTTGGTTTGCAATATTTCACTGTTTATCACCCCCAAATAAATGGTTAAATTGAGGTAGTTAATCTATGTCTAGATATTTATCTAAGATGTATGGCTAGAGATCTCCCACACTTGAAGTTCCATTGGCTATCACTAGCTGAATATTGGTACAATATCAACTATCATAAGAGTATTCAAATGTCCTTTATTGAGGCTTTGTATGGATACCATACCAAAATTAAGGCACTCCATGTGCCTTATTTTTCTAATGACCCTAATATAGAGTTAATAGACACAATGTTGAGAATGAGGGAGGCTATATTGTAGGTTCTTAAGCATCATTTACAGAAAACCCAAAACAGTGTAAAAATTATTGTAGAAAAAAAAAGATTGATCGACAACATAAAATTGAATATTAGTTTTATGTTAAATTCCAACACTATCAATAGGTCACCATGTATCGAGAAAACTAGAAGCTATAACCTAAGTTTTTTGGACCATTTTAAGTCCAAGATGTGATTAGGAAACAAAAGCAAAGAACCATGATATGTTTTATGTGTCCCTCCTCAAACCTATCTATGCTAACATTCAAGCCTCTCTCATATTGCCTCGTCATAGTTCATAAGCCATCATTGACATGAAATTGGTTCAAAGAGGGAATGCCCTCGGTAGTCAAGTGATTGGTGCAATGGCAAGGAAAACCAATTGAAACTCTAATGTGGGAATTCATAGATGAACTTCAATACATGTTTCCTTCATTTTTAATTGAGGACATGTAGCGACCCCCGCCCTAGGTTACTGGGCGCTGCGGAAAATACTGTATATAATAATAAAATATACCCAAGACGGGGACCTCTACAGAAAAGAACTGCTGCTGCTGATGCTGTCTGAAAAAAATTTTCTTTATAAAAAGAAACTGTAAATATAATTCAGCATCATAATAATTTAAAATATATTGAAATGTAAGCGTGGAAACCCAGGCTGCTCATGTATATATATAATATAAACTGTCATACAGTGTATACTAATATGTAATACACACATATACATGAGAAAACTAAAGCATGCGAGCCAACATGCTAACTGCTGCTGCCGAGCCATATCCCCAAAATCTCGCAGCGGTCTCGCTCCAGCTCAGCCTCGAACTACTGACCTGCAAAAGGAAACAGGGAAAGGAGTGAGTAACAAAGTCACTCAGCAAGCATTTCCAAACACTACGCTCGCAGGTCAAACAAATCACTGACTACGTGACTCGTCACGTAGAAGGTTCTGCTAGACAGTTTCTTACTGAATTCTGTTATGTTTCTGTTCGGTTACTGTTCTGCTTCTCATCTGCTTCTCATGAGATGCTGTACATGACAATGAAATGTATATGCTGATGTCATGTATGCTGAAAACTGTAAAAAACTTGCCCTCAGGCTTGTTTTTCTGAAAACTGTCTTTTCTGAAAACTCTTTCTGATAATAAAACTGTGATCCGAAGATCCTGAATATATACGTATAGTATATCTGAAATCTGTATCAGAAAGTACTGAAAATCTCTGAAATATCTGAAAATATCTGCTATGCTGGCCAGACTGATGAATACAGGGATTCGGCACCCTGGCCGTGTGAGTTCAAAGTCCTACTAAATCTACTGATGCACAACCAGCACTCTCTGATGAGCTTGGTCAGTGACCATGTCCTCTGGCGGACGCTGGTTTCCCTCTCTAGCGGGTGTGCGAACTCACAGGTGCCCCCTCGTATCCACCCCTATCTGATATATGAAAATCATATATGTATATCTGAAAATCATGTTTCTAAATCCTTGGATCCAGTCTAAAAATATCTGATATGGCATGTCGTGCTAATGCTGATAATCATGCATGAAATGCTGATTTTCTGATGTAAATTCTGAGTTCTGTGTGCTTAGAACTGGCTTAGAGTGGCTTAATATTCTTTTAAAATTCATTTCTGCTGATTTCTACTGTGCACGGGCGTGTGATCTGGGACGCACGGGCGTGTGTCAAGGCACACGGGACCGTATGCCCCTCGTGCTGCTGGGCGTGTGCGATTCTGGAATTATTTTCATACAAACTGGGCAAGACACACGAGCGTGTGTACTCGGGCACACGGGCGTGTGTCTGCCATTTCTTCTTCTTCCCGTGTTCAGCAACACGGGCGTGTGGAATTGGGGGAGAAAGCACACATCAAGTTCACATAAGCTGGAAATAGCCAAACAGGCTCTAAACTCAGCGAAGGAGGTAAGGAAAACACTTACCTCGCGCCATGGAAGCTCTATCTCTCTCTCTGGAAGACTCTGGATCTCTAATCTGAAACTGAGCTGCTGGGGGATCTCTCTCTGGAACTCTAGGGTTCATTGGAGTTGAGGAAGAAGAAGAGAAAATAAGCTGGGAGCTAAACTGGAAACTGAACTGCGCAACTGAAGAAAATAAACTTATAAAGCTGGCTAAATGGGCAAACACACGGTCGTGTGTCCTGGGCACACGGTCGTGTGTAGTGGAAAATAGCCATTTCCACCCCCACAAGCGCAGAAACTACACTCAAATCCCAAAGGACTTCTACAATGACTCTTCTACCCCTCTAAACTCTCAAAAATGACAATCTCACCCTTTGGGTCATTACAGGACAAGAAAGTTAGGGAGGGGGTATTGAGACAATCTAAGCAGAGTAACGCAGAGTCTTGTCTCCATAACGATTGTTGCACACTCTGCTCTCTATCCGTCCAAGAGGATTCTACCTGTACTATATGACTTAAATAATGAAATAGGGTAAACGCTGTCGATTAAAAAGAAGCTGTTGGTAGTTGGTTGCCGATACGTGACGCCATTTGGTTATTATGAAGAAGATAGTGCAATTTCTACTTCTCAAGAGTATTAATAATTAAGAAATTAAAAAAATAACCATTCAATTAAGGAATTTTCACAAATTATTCATTTCTTAATATTACCAACAAATATTTTCTCAAACTGGCCATGACGGAGAGCTGGGAAATTTTCAGCTGTAAGAGTATTTCCTATGCAATGTTTACTAAACTAATAAAATTCTGATCGTTAAAAATTATTTATATATTTTATTCAAATATTATAATAAAAGTATATTTGATATTTAAATATTATTTTTTTATTTTAGTATAATTAAATAAAATCATATATTTTAAAAATATTTTATAATCTCAATAATTTATAGTGTGATATTTACATTTTTTTAATTTTAAATAACCTTTTTTAAAATTTTAGAAAACATCCAAAAAAATCCTTAAATTTTAAAAAATGTACATTTTATTTCAAATATATATTATTTTATCTAAATATTACAATAAAAATATATTTGGGTATAAATGTTACTTTTTTAACTTACAAGGATAAATAGATAAATTTTCTTTCTTATTTTAAAATTGTCATATTGATCCATATATTTTCAGATATATTATAATTTTAATAGTTTATAATAAGATATTTACACCTATAACTTATTGTATTTTTTAGGAATAACTGTTATTTTTAAAACTATTATAAAATATATTGAAATTTTATTCAAAAATACCTTTAATTTTATTAAATAAAAAAGTTTCAAAATTTTTTTAAATTTAAAAGTACCACAATATTTTTTCAAATTTCAAAAAACATCCCAAATTTTTCTAAATTTAAGAACCCTTAAAATTTTTAAGAAATACCGTTTCATTCGAATATATAATTATTTATCATTAATCTTTACTTATATTTATAGTTATAAATATTTTATCATTTTAAAATTTAATTATATAAATTTAATAAAATTTTAAGAATAATATTTAATTTGATTATATTTTTGTCTTAAAATTTAAAAGAAAATTAATATTTTAAACTTAACGTGAGAATAAGTCTTCCGGCCAAAATTTTTCCAGTACCGCCGTTTCCTTGCCAAATGGAACTATTACATTCCGAAAATTGTAAAAGAAATTTTGAATTATCCTGTTTTCTAATTTCTAATCATGTGAATTGTCAATGCAGAAGCATTTGCAAGATCAAAATCATTTTCATGATCTTCATGTACAATTTCAAAATCAATATGAGAATGGTGTTCTTACAAATTCAGTAAGGCATGATATGAAGGGTCTTCGTATCATAACTACCCAGTCCACAATTCTTCTTCCCCAAAACTTTAACCAAATCCCCGCACATTTTTCTGACAGCCCCTTCGTTTTCACTCTGCATAACTAACAACACTTTCGTCACGCCGTTACTTTTGACCACCGCCTCCGTTATTCTCCCGTCTTTGTACACACAGCACATGCTCCACACCACCACAACGGCATCCTCTCTTGCCGTTTTGCCTACCTTCATTATTTTCTCTACGATTCTCGCCACGCAGCTAGACTCTTCGCTAACCGCCAACCGCCCCTCGCTGCACTTGGTGATTATTGACAGCAACTTGATGGCCTTTTCGATCGTCGGAATCCGTGAACTCGAATCGGAGAGTATCTTCGACATGATTTGAACGAGTCCAAATTGGACGAGTTGAGTTTTCACTGACCAAGTTCCTGATAGCGTGATTAAGATTGACAAGAGCGCATCATCTAGGTTATGATCGTTTGATGTTCTGAGTTGATCGAAGAGTTCTGAGAAGATGCTCTCTGTCTGTAAGACTCTGCGTTTTGAATCGTTGTCCAGTAAAATTGCATTCAGGATTTTGATTGATTCGATTCTTGAATCTAAGCTTCCTTTCTCTAGAACTTCAAGAATTGAAGCTAAACAATTACTATTACTAAGGAAAGCCAAATGATTGATTTTCTCTTTTACTCCATTTTCGTTCAAAATCAAACTCAAAACCTTAACAACTGACTCCAAGGCTACGATTTCCACGTGTTTTCGATTCAAAACACTGACAATTGCTTCCAAGAAACCACCGTAACTACTCAAAAGCCTCCGATTCTCTTCACTACCACGAACAAAATCCAAAATCTTCACCAAACAATCTACGCAACTCTTCTCACTCTGGCTTACGCTTCCAATCTTTTCAATCAAATCCTCAATCTCCTGCTCCGACACCGTCAATTGACGTGACCAGAGGTTGATCAGGCGGTGAAGTGTAAGATTGGGAGTGAAGTCTTTGGTGGAAAGGATTTGCATCGTGGCCGGACATGTATCATGTCCTGATTCAAGCCAGTGCTGAATACTGGAACGGTCGTATGTGACTCCGGTGCAGAGACTCACCGGAGACTTCATAACGTCCAACGAAATCGGGCAACGGAACAAGCTTGGTACGGTTACGAACAGTTCGTTTCTCACCATTTTTTGTACGGTAGTACAAACAGAGGAGTCCTGATAGGCTCAGACTTGAGGGAAAGGGAGAACAAGCAAAAAAGACGGAGATTGTGAGGGATTTTGTAGAGGAAAGAGTCAAAGTAACAAGGTGACGTCGTATTGGCCAATGGGTCAATTCTACTTATTAATTTCTTGGTCGATATTGAATAGGCGTCAAATTTCAAAAGTGGACGAGGGGGACGCAAATATTTCTGGTCATTTTAGCGGGTCCAGCTTCTTCAAACCGACCAACTTGACTTATTTGGAAGGTCAGGTTTCTTTCTTTCTTTATTCAATTTTTTAACATATTATTTAAAAATAAATTTTATAAAAAATAATTAAAATATAAAATAATATTAAAATAATAATAAAAATTAATAAAAATTTTAAAAAAGTATGTAGTTATTTTAATTATTAATTATTAAATTTTTATTAATTTATTATTATTATTTTAATATTAAATTTTATTTTAATATTAATATTATTTTTTAAAACTTTATCAGTTGAATTTTGTCATTTGGAGAAACTTTCGGTGGGAATTAGTCGTTTGGCCCGATTAATTTTAGTGGGGCTTCAGCAAAATTAAAACGTTGGCGTTTAGCGTGTGAAAAAAATGAACATCAACTGCCCACCGGACCCTTGTTCTAATAAATTACAAGGAAGAGACGTGAATGTACATAAACCAAAAAAATATGTTCCATGTGAGTTGTTAAATATAGAAAGTAAAGTCAGTCACGGACCCAGCCGCCGAGTCTCCCCGTCCACACAAAATAAACAACTAACTGCAGCAAGCGTAGACTGGGCTTAAGACTTTGAACGTTGAAAATACAGAAAAAACAATAATTAACCACTAGAAAATACGACATCGTTCTACTCTTTGTTATGATTTCTTTTCAGTTTGACCTTCTTGACTCCTGACTTAACCCACCACACGACGCGTTTTAATAAAATTTGGGGCCCATTGTATACCTACTACAACCTAATTCTTAGAGTGTGAGCCGAAGAGAGATGGACTTGGACCCCTAACATGGTCAGTAGTGGTTAGAAGGAGCCGGGTGCGGATGAGTATGACTCAGCTGCGACTGGCAAGTTGACTTTGTCAAAGTCTTAGAAAGGGGGAGAATATTTTTCTACTTGAACGATTAAAACACACGGAAAAGGCCTTCATTTCTTTATTTGGTCTCCGTGTTGTGGTTGCTTTCTTTCTCGCATTTTTTATTGAGATTTGAGTGGAGTGATTGATGGTATATAGACGCTGGGATAAGGGGTTTCATTTTGTTTTCACATTAGTATTAAATTTCATACTCTCCTTGATTTTCAATAGTTCAAACTAATTTAAGATTAATTGATGCATAAAATATGAATATATATGATCTTAAGGGTTTGATTTAACGATAAAATTTAGGATTGATCGATTGATGTAGATAAGAGTTTTTAAAACATTAAAAAAAATATATATGTATGAAAGTTTTTTATTTTCTTTTATTATGAGGAAAGAAAGGACCCATTCGCTTGCTATTTGAAGCCAGATTTCTCCTTGAAATTTGACAAATATTCTTATTTTTAAGCCAAAATTCGACGCTTTTTTCTGAAAAATAATTTTGAGACATGGTATGAAATTTCAATTTCAGAATTCAAAATAATAAAAGCTTTGGGCGATTCACGTAGAAGACAAGCTGCTTGCTTTAATCCATTACAGAGGAATGGGCTACTACAGTCCATTTTATAAATAACACTTTATCTTTATTGAAAGCCAATTACTTAATCTCAATTAAGGTTTTTTTAAATGATAAATTTTTATTTATTAATTTTTAAAAATTTAAATATCTATTTAAAATTTTTTTTTTTTCAAATTATCTCACCATTTTTGTAAAATAACTAGAATATTTTTAATCAAAAAATATTAAAATTATAATAAAAATTTTAAAAAATATAAAATTTTATTAAAATAAATATTAAAAATTAATTTTAAAAAATTAAAAAATTGGCCACTATTTGCATTAACAGTAGTTGTCATAAACTTAATTAAGTAGCTAAAAAAGGATGACCAATTCATATGTTTTTTTTTTGGTTTCCTTTTGCTACACTGACTGTTAATCTATTACTGATTTTTTTTTATTTCCTTTCACTATAATGGAAAATCATAAAACACAGATGGGGTGCAGTAAGTGAAGGTTTTATGAGAATAAGAAGGGGTAAATTTGTCGGCTTTCCACCCTCTAATTTTGGCAACATCGATCACTGTTGAGTTTCGCAAGCCCCAAAATTAAGCACAACGGAATGCAACTCAAAGCTATAATTATTTAGTTTTTCTTTCTCTCTAGGGTTCCAACTTGATTTCTAGTCAAACTGTAACCCATTTGGACTGAATGATTCCACCAAAAACTCATAATTTTTTGGATTGTAAGCCACAATTTTCACAACTTTATATTTTTGGAAAAAAATTAAAACCATAGAAAAGAAAACTAGTCTATTGTTTTGAGTAATTCAATATGTATTTAGAATATCGTGAAAACCAACATATACCTTAAACAAATCGAGTTGTCTTGATTAATTGAATGTTCTATTATGTAATTTTTTCAACTATTTGATTAGACATTTTTTGTGCAGGTTAACGGTTCATCTCTTTCATTTCTTTACAATTTTCACAAGTAAACTTCACTGTGGCCACAACAACATTATCTTGCAATGTACATTTCATATATTTTATTGTAAATTTACTTTTCCTTTTATTTTCTACTTTAGTAAAGATAAAATATTTAATTGTATCACTTTTTATTTTCAAATGTCATAACAAAGTAATACTCCTACAATAGAAGGTGGAGATGCATCTTCAAAACTCAAACCTTCGAGCCAAACAACCACATGTGCAACTTCTAAGAAAAGAAAAGCAATGAAGCCTAAGCTAGGGGTATGGGATCACTTTACCAAGTTTACTAATGAGAGTGGTGAAATAAAAGGTAGGTGCAATTATTGTGATACTGAATTTGCATGTAATTCCAAGAAAAATGGCACCACCATTTTAAAGAATCACATGCATGTTTGTAAGAAGCATCCTTATAGTAGAGAGATACGACAAGCACAATTAAATTTATAGTCTTTTGTCAGTCAAATGGGTGAGGGTGAAAAGATGGTAGTCTCACTAATTGGAAATTCAATCAAGATGTTGTGAGAAGAGGTTTGGCTTACCTGATTATAGTTGATGAGCTGCCTTTTAAAGTTGTAAAAGTCTAGGGATTTAAATATTTTTTGTCACTTGCGTGTCCTACGTTTTGTATATCTAAGATGGACAATTTCATGAGATTTCTATCAGTTTTATTTAGATGAAAATGTAAGGTTGTAAAATACTTTAAAATGTCAGAGAGTTTGTTTGACAACAAACATATGGACTTCTTTGCAAAGAGTGAATTATATATGTATAACAGCCTATCATATTGACGATGATTGGAGACTAAATAAAAAGATATATGGGTAGAGTAATTAGTGAGGCAATTGAGATGTGTTTACTTGATTGGAGAATTGGTAAAGTTTTTACTGTTACAATTGATACTGTAAGTGTTGGACCATTGTAGATTTTGAATTGATGCAAAACATATGTTAAAATATATAACTGGTCTATCTATGTGTTGACCATAACAAATATGATCAAAGGTTTTTGTTTTTACAAAATTTATATGACACACGACCGTGTGTCAATGAAGCACGACCGTGTATAAGTTATGAATTCAACACATGCCTTGACTGAGTCGTGCAAAGCGTCCGTGTGTAAAGAAAGCATGACGCACGACCCACGACCGTATTTTTTTTAGTTTAAAAAAAAACTTTTAAAACAAAAAAATTGTAAAAAATAAATAAAATAAAAAATAAAAAATATTATAGAATTTCAACAAACATTAAAATAATATAACATAACAATAATAAAATTATAATGACAAAAAAGTCAATAAAGACTAAAATAGTAATTAAAAAAAAATCATTCAAAACAAAGAAAAAAAATATTGTATTCTAAATCTTAACGAATTTATATTAAGGAAATCAAAGACAACCTAACGTAGGGCCCAAGCCTAAAATTTAATTTTTTTCTATAGTTTTTTTATTTTTAAATTATTTTATAGACTTTTTAAATTTTTAGGTATGTGAAAAAAACCTTTAAATTTAAAATTGTTTTAAAAAATTTAAGATCAAATCTCTTGTTTCCATTAAAAAAAAAAATCAAACTTTTTTAACAACAAAACACTAGTCTTCTTTATAGTAGAAAGACAAATTTTCAATTTTAATAAAAATTTTCGGCCTTATGGAGTGGAGAGTGACTCAAATTTCGTTCACCATATTTCAACATTGAAGTCTAGGTCAGTTTTTACGCAAATTATTTTTTGTTTTTAATTAAAATATTTATTTAATATTTAAGGTTTTAATTTATATTATGTCAATAAAATTAATTTTCTTTAATCTCTCAAATGAGAGTATGATAATATTTAATATTTGTTTATTTGTTTGTACTATACAATATTGAAAGTAAATTGATAAACAATTGAATATTAATATTGTTTTTGTTGAAATTAATTATTTATTATAAACACTATTAGTATCTTCATTCTTCATTCTTCAATTGAAATTTATTTTATAAATATAAATTTTAGTTAGCTAAATAAGATGGAAGAGAATATATTGTGGCTTACAACTTATAGTTTTTTTTTTTTTTTTAATAACCCGAGAACCCCTACCCATATCAGTCCGTTAATCATAATTGATTGGATATGTTAAACTTGGGAGCTTATGACTACCTAGACTTATAATCACAGACCGGATAAATTAAGAGTTATTAATTTTACTGCAGTTTGAATCCTGACCATCACTTTGGATGATCAAAACCCTTACCACAAGGTCAAGCCCGAGGGGTCTTTATAGTTTTGTTTTAGAAAAAAATGTTTGAGTTTGTTTACCATTATAAATATCATTATTGTCTTTACTTTCTGACTAAAATTTATTTTATGAATATAAATTTTATTTTTTATCACAATATTTAAGCATAATTGAAAAGTTTATAAATTTTAATTGGACCCCCTAACAAAACTTTCCGCAGCCGTCACTGAAGTAAACTATTAGTAAATTATATATTTTAAAATAGATATAATTTTATTATATTTATCAATTTGGTTTGATTTGATTGGATTTTATTTTCTAAAACTAAAAATAAACCATATATTTGGTTTATAAAAATTTTAAAACAGTAATAATTCATTAAACAACTTAAATCATGATTTTTGGTTTCGATTAAATTAAATCAATTTGATTAATTTGTGTATAATCCTAATGGATACTACTCTTAAGAAGACCGAAATCTTCTACCCTAGTAGGACATTTACTTTAATTCCTATTACAATTAATATTTCTATTCTTAATTGTATTCCTAAAGAAATACAATTCCATAAAAAAACATATTAGGTAAACTCATGTTCTAAAGCAATACTATCTTGGATTAAATTTGACTCCATACTCTTAGCAATCTCCCCTTGGCGACTAATTCAACACGTCTTCAATTTTTCACTTCCATTAATAGCGACATCAACTCCTCTTTCCTCAAACGAAAAGTCCAATTGAAGTTGTACACAACTTTAATTTCTTAATGGTAACCACCTTCCGAAAAATATCAGTATGATTCTAGCTTCCTTAAATCTACTCCAGAGCTATAACTCATATAAAAGCCAAGTGTATGAAATGGTATCCAACTTGCGTGTTCTTTGTTCTTGTATGGTAAACTAAGATCTTTGCTAGATGGATGACATTTGGTTATCACAATATAAAACCTTCTTCTCATAATTTTTACCCAATTGTTCTAGAAATATTTATAACCATATTAACTCCTTGAGAGCTTATATTACAACAATATACTCTACCTCTGTAATACAAAACGGTGGGAGAAGAAGAAATGCTTGCAGGTATATAATTAGCTTACATCAGTGTTTTTAAGTGGTGTTTTGTAAATAGCACTAAATTTCATCTACCGGACATTTTGCCCTTCTAACATTAACATTTTAGCAAATTGTTATTACAAATGAGAACTATAACGACCATTTCTATAAACACGGGTGAAAAACATAGTAACAACTTTTCGTGACACTTCCACCAGCGTCGCCAAAAGAGCACTGCGGTAAGTAATTTTTGTTGTGATGAACACAAGTCTTAATTAGACTCTCTGACTTGACTCTCTTACTAAATCTCTTTCACATTGTGGCATTTCCTTCTATTGTATTTAGGTACCTAATTCTAGGATATCATATAACCTCTATTACAGGCAATGGATCTGTAGCCAAGAAACAAGGATCCATGTAGTGGGACTAAGACGAACACAAAACAGTTTTCAGTTTTTCGTAGTTGACTAATTAATTTTCTGTCCCCACTTTGTCACCTAACCAAACACAAACTTCTTCCTCTTTTTCTTCGAACTTTTGTGCACCTTTTTGGCTACCCATTTGTGTTTCATCGTTCCATTTTTCAAAAGCACTCATCCTTGAGACCCGTTCAAAGTTCAAATCCTTTCTCTCTCTCTCTCTCTTTCTTCGACATGATATCCCTCTCATTTGGTGATCTACATGACCCAGCATGCATTTATTTCTCCATGTTTCGACGTTTCCTTCTCATACAATCCATAACAACTCACCGCTACGTGTACCAACATTCACAGTTTGTTAATGTTGACCTAATTTGCCCAGTGCTTTCAATTGTTTCAGCTTTAATCTCTCTCTTTTATAGTTCCTTGGTTTCTTTCTCTTTTTAAATGGGTATGGAAAAAAGATATCTAATTCTCATGTTTTGGTTGGTACTTTTGTTGGTTCTTTTGGTTGAGAACACTCATGGTTCAAGATACAGTTCTCAAGGTTTCAAAGTGAACGCAACAAAATCTCACAATTCAGCAGGTACAATCTCTGGTTTCTTGCCAAAAGGAGTCCCAATCCCGCCCTCAGGGCCGTCCAAAGGGCACAACGGCATAGGATTACAGAGTTCAGATAGTTTTCCATGAAGAATAAGCACCAGAATTCAAGTCTTTTTTGTCTATATGAAAGCATCAACTAAATGCTCATGATAAAACAATCAAGAAGATCGATAGACATGGGATTTATTATTATCTTCAATTATCGCTACGTAGAACACTTTCTTTCACATGCTTTTTGATTGCTTTAGAATAGAAGTTGTTCATTATCTTCATCGTCTATATGTTTTATATTCATTACAATAAATCCCTCTCTTTTTTACTTAAGGAATAAGTTCAATTGGCGAGTTAATTTTCACATTGTACAGCAGCTCTGAGCTCAATTGATCATTCCAGATTGACCTTATTATATGAAAGCATGAAACATGCAAATTATATTCTTAGTTATAATTCTATCTCATATTCCTTTAAAGAAGTCGTCATCATTTTTTATCTTAATGAATCATATAGAAATTTATTCAAATGCAATATTAATAATGTTCTACGGGGAAAAAAAGAAGGAAATTTGCTTGATGAATTGTCGACGATCAGAAACTCTCCCTTAATTTCAAGTGGTCGATCATGGAAAGCGTGCAAGCCAATACAGTAGAAAAGATGACAATTCATGCACACTCAGATTTTTCCAAACTGGATGACATGATCTTTTCTGATTTCATCTGAATAGTTCATTTTTATTTTTCAATTACATCCATCTTATATTTGCAAGACCCTACATACTACCCTACATCTCTACCCACAATTACTTCTTCTCTTTTGCAGTTTTTAATCAATTAAAACTCTTCTTCTCTTCTGCAAATTGGGAAATGTTGTGCACAGTACATTCATGTCATACATTTGTCCATTATATTTCACACAAAGTCTTTGAAACAAATCCATACCACAATGGTATTTTGGCTGGATTAATGTCATTTATGTGCAATTAATCAAATTAAATTCAAATGAACATGTCCAGGTTCAGTCTCTATTATTATGAAAATTGATTATGAAAGGAATACGTGGTGGAACTTTCAATTGGTGAGACAATCGGTAAATGAACCTTTTTTTTTTTTTTTTGGTAAATAAAATTTGTAGATAAAAGCAAATGGGCAAACCTATAACAATCTAAGTGCATCGAGAAAACTCGCCCGCCAACAAGCAATAAACTTTACTTGTTTCTAATCATGTTCGAACTTTCCTTTGAAATTTGTTCAATTTCACTGGATTGACTGTTGTAGCTTTCGTTATTTAAGTACTAACGAAGAAGAAAATTTTTCACTTGAGAGGATAATCAGTGTAAGTAACGGGTTACAGCAATTATATCTATTAATTCTTAATTGTTGTGCTACATATAAATTCTAAATTTTGCATAAATTTAAGGTACTCAATTTGTTTTCGGCTGAGAGGTACATGACTGAGTTTATTAATGAACAGAAATATCAATATAACATACCATTAATTTTCTCCTCACCTACTGCTAATAAAAATCAGTTCATCTCTCTTATCATCATTAATTTTAAAGAAAAAAAAATATTTTTTGACCTAATCCACCAAGATCACCGTCAATTTTGACCAAAGCGTGTGGTAGATTAGTGTGAACAACGTCATGAATTGACAATGCAAAACAACGATCAAGTAAACTAAAACGAGTTGATAGTGAATCCTCCTCCCAATATCCTTAACATGCGCCCTAAACCAATCCAGTTGCGGTCAGTTTCTCATCTGTGGATCGTAACATTCATCTTCTGTACTTAATTTTCTCCCCAAAAATATGAAAATGAAGTGTAGACGCGTGTCTATAATTTAAGTCAATAGTATTGACTTTAATCATGACGTGGATAGTGAATAGTCAACTTTGGCATTTTTTATTTTTTTAATAAAAAGTAAATATGATAAATGGGAAATTCACATAAGCTAATAGAGACGAAGATAAAAGAATCCGAATGAAATATGAGTATTAAATCTTACTACATAAAGTTGTATCGAACAATATAATAAGATACAAGAAAAAATGATACATATTTTAAATATATAAAAAAAATTTAATAAAATGTGGTAAGTATATTATAAGATATAAATATGATACATATCATTGGTATAAATTGATATACATTTTCTTAAAATTATTAACATAATAAAGGTGTATATGAAAAATTTTAAAATTTTAAGTAGTTTCTATATAAAATGTCAGCCATTGAGTAATGGACACATAGCTATGATGGTTGATCATGGAGACAAATATAAAAAGATATATTTTTGTCTATTGGTGCATGTTAGAGAAATTTCAATATGGGCTAACATTAATTAATATTTAGTTTGCAAAAATTAGGTAATTAAAATAGTCCAATGACAAATTATTAATAATCTTAAAAGTGATCCATAAAGTTAAACTCATTACACTACACAACTTATGATTTAGGTAGACATTTAAATGTGAGTTTTGAATTATTGAGTCTTGATTTGGGGGGGGGCGGTTCTAATAATTCACTATAAATTGACTAGGTTCCTACTCCAAAACCTAAATATACACATCTCTTCCTATTGAAAGTAGTCATCAAGGGGATTTTAGGAGTAGAAGACCTAATCATCAAATTCATTGATTCTGCAAGTAAATTCAAAGGATTTCATAAATTCAAGAAGATGGCTCAATCAGATTTTTTTCTGTATCACTCTAATTCAATCATATATTTATTTGATATTGATTCAATATTCTATATTCTATGCGTGTTTAGATTTAAAATTTGATTGAATTTATAATATATGGTATCAGAGCTAAACGGTGATAGGATGTAGGATTTGATCTTGAAATTTGAAACTTTTGGATTGAAATTAGAGTTTAAAACATATTCAATTATAGGGTTTACTAAATTGATATAATATATATATATATATATATATTTTTTTTTATGAAATAGATTTTGTACATTAATTTGAATATGGAATTTTGTTTCCTTGTGATTGGGATCAGATTTGTACATGATCAATCAGCAAATTTATTTTTTCAACAACAAATACATATATATATATATATATATATATAACACTCAAATATTATGGCTTAATCAAAGGCGGCATAATCACCAGCTCTAATGCCAATGTTGGTTGTTGGATCATGCGACTTCCACGAATGCATCTTCTTGATATCAGAATATTGCTCTACAAATTCAGAAAACGAGGGGAGACTTCCATCATAAATGGAGCCAGGTAAGGTCAAGGTTTCTCAAGTCAAATACTATCTTAACGACCTAGGAACACAAATGAGATCTCCATTATAAACAGGGCCAGATATGGCTAAAGAGGGTTAATTGATTCTATGACTACTAAAAAATATAATACCTACACATAAGTTTCAAGAATATTTTTATTTTTTCATTATTTATTAAAGTTTACATTGAATGTTGTATAAATTATGATTTTGATTAATAATAACAAATAATTACGTATGAAAAATGTACGTGCATTCATTCGATATTATGTCAAATAAGTAGGTAACAGGTTACATTAAGAATTTTATTGCCGTGCACGACTCTCGTCTAGATTTCATTATTATCGGACCTCCCTTATATTTTACTGTTGTTCGAACTTGACCCCTCATCGTTCATTCCTTGATCCATCCATGACTTCCATAATACTTCACTTGCTACTTCAAGTTGGATATCGGTCTTATCACAAGCTTCAACTATGAAAGGTAATAAATTATTAGCTTTTTAGACAGTTTATTAGTCACGGGTAAGGTATTTGTTTTAATCTTGTTAAAAGTTTGACGTTCTTTTTTTTTTTTTTTTTGGGGGGTCAATTATCAGTTTGACATGTTGCTTTCTATTAAAAGGGGAAAGGAGAAATTTTTGTTTGGTTAACCGAAGAAAATTCAGTCCATATATTATTTGGATCAGCAAACTTTTTAGAGTATTGTGGCCTAATTCACAATCATAATATTTCCTTTATTATTTAGGTCAATCTTAAAGCTCAAAACAACAAAGATTTGAACTAACAATTTATTTTTTTGATACAAATGAGATGTGAGACTTGAAAACAATTTAGTTTTCGTCAAAGACTCCCTAAAGCCTTTATGAAATAGATTATTTTCTATCATAAAACCGGGATAAAATTATAATTTACATTCTCCTTGTAACTTTTGGGTTTTTTTTTTTTTTTTTGGTTTCCATGTTAACATAGAAATAAACAAATAATTTAATTTATCCCATCAACATTAAAACTTAAAAAATTCAATCATTTGCATAACTGGGAATGAAAATGTACTACTTTTTCAGAAAAGAAAATATTTCATCATAAATTAGGGATTACAAACAATTAATTATAATACAATTCCCTTTGGACAATTCAAACAAATTTGTAGCAATTCCGGTCCAAGACCCTCCCAACTTCCTCCTCTTTACTCCATAAAACAAAACCATCCTAGATTATTCGATTCAATGATATTATATATTATAGAAGTTCCTGAAAACATGATACATTTTGTTTCATCACATTCTAAATATGTTACAAGTGTTATGAACCACTGATTTTCCTCCTACAATTATGATAAATTGAGATCCCAAAAAGCTCAAATCATGAAAGAATTCTATTTTTTTTAATTCTAAATAAAATACGAAATAAAATAAAATAAAATAAATATATGGACAACAAAAAGAATTGTAGGGAAGGTGAAGGCTAGGAACAAAAACTGATTAGCTATGGCGATGGCACAATTGATGATTTTATATACACTACAATACAAGAGATCTGGGAAGGTCAGATACCCATAAATTTAATGGAAAAAGAAAATAAGAGAGAAGGTGGGAGTCAAAAAAAGGGCAAAAGAGAAAGGATTTCTGCTTCGCTTTAACTGAGCTTGGACGTATCCTTCAAGTCATTGGTACAAATGTGTTACTGCTGAACCACCCTATCTCTGGCCTTGTTGCTAAATCTGCGAAGTGGGGGAAAACAATCCTTCTGATCTGCGGGCAGCCTGTCCGAAGGTTGACGATTTGTCCAGTCCACGGACATTGTACCTCTCATATACCTTTTCACGGTTTTCAGACCACCAAGTCTCGGCTTGATGTTCACCGAATCTTCTCCGGCTGCAGAAATGTAAACAGCTCCAACATCATTTCTCAAGAACAAAATCCATGATGATGTAGCAACACGATCTACATATAAGAGTAAAGCCACTCATGCAGGAATTTGGACAAAAGCAATAAAATTACCTGAAGCGCACTCGTTTTAAATCCCTGGTTCCATCTCGCAAGGCTACAAGAGTTATATAGACGCCAGGCTCATACTGTTCAATCCACTCAGCCTCAACTTGATTACTGTTGACGGCCATTGCAGAATTTCTAGACTTCGTACCATTCTCACCATCTTGGAAAGGACCAGAATCTTTTCCATTTCCAGATTCTGACATGCGGCTGCTACTAGCATAGACCCCACCACTACCGTTTGGCAGTCTGGTATCTGGATGGTCATCTCTCCCATTGACTCCAGCAGGTTCCCGGAGTAAGCATGCAAGGTTTCCTGATCCATTATAAGTGATAGAGTCAATTCCTGAGGGAAAACCCAGGTTAGAGCTGCTGACTGAATCTGATCTTGAATGGCGCTCTTCATTTGCATCTGTATAATGAATTCCATTTGATTCCGAGCCATTTGGTAGGTAAGCTGGCCTCATGCTCTCCAAATCGTAAGCTGCAGGTGGCAGCTTCTCAGCCATGTCTTTGAGCTGTGATAATATATAGAGGAATAAAATTAAAATACTATCATTGAAAGCTTTAATTACACAGAAAATTTCACAAGAAATAGTGAAATCAGAAAATCAGGTTTTGAAGGAAAGCTGAAACTTGATTTTCAAATCTCACAATGTGCTTCAAACAATGCCCAACAGACAAATTTTACAACTTCTTTTCCACCATTAAAATAGTCAATTTTAAGGACAGGTTCATAGCCTAAACCTCTAGTGAAATCATGTCTGCACCTTCTTTCTAAAGAGAATTCTTACCAAATTCAATATAGTCACAGATAAGATACTATGATTAACTTTTACCACATAGAAAGCACAAGTTTCAATCAAATACAATCTTAAACAGAGGAACACATAGAAGTAAGAACCTGAGCTGTTAATGATTTGATAACTTCTTTTGCAGCTTTAGCTTTTGCAGATTCCTCTGCGGCAACTGCCACAGCTTCTTGAGCTTTTTTTGTTGATTTTTGAAGTTCTAGTTCTTGGAGCTCACATCTTTGTCTTAGGCTCTCAACCTACATCATATCATAGGCATCAACATTAAGATAGTACATCTGGACATGAGAACCTACATAAATTTCCCCCCAGCACCCAGCCCTGTCAGGATACACAGGTTTGGCCTCCAAGAATATATACCAAAATTAGGAACTTGTGAACCTACCTGAGCTCGCAGCTTAAGCACTTCTTGATTCAAAATTTCATTAGTCTTCTTCAAACTATCAGTAATACTTTTAGAGAAAGAAAGTCCTGATGTCGTAGGAACAGGTGTAGCAGATCGAGGGGGACTGGGTCTCCTTGAGAAAGGTGATACGGCCCTGGAACTCACTCCAGATGGTGTGAGAATTGGTTTAGGAGTTATTCGTCGCATATCAACAGCAGTAGAGAGAACAACATCTTTCAGCTGTAACAAAGAAGGTACTTGGGAGGAGCGCACAAGGGAAAAAGTATCAGCTTTCTTGCTCTGTTTGGCTGCTTTGCTGTCTAACTGCTTAATCAAATCCATATTGGAAGGCATTGTTGACTTAGACAATTTGATATCAGCCTTGTCCAATCTGTCCTTGTTTTCACCTGAAAGACGAGGCATAGCATTCTTCCTATTATTGCAACCAGATTCTACCACCTTGTTTAGTTTGGCATAACAGGAATCACAAACACGATATAGTTTGCCTGGGTTAGGTGCCAATGCTGCTCTTATTGCTTTTCTTGAACTGCATGAATGGCAGTGAACAAGTCCACAGTTATAGCAGTTATGTCTCTTCCGAGTGAAACCAAAAGCCTGTCTACATGTGGAGCACTGAGACTGTTCAGCATTAGATACCAATTTATGAAGACATATAGCTGCAGAATAATTTGAACCACAAGCAATGTACTTTACATGTCTATCCTTCAAAGCTTCGACCAAAGTTGGGGTTTTCCGATCTTCAACATCTCCATGGCCCAATCTTCCATTAGCACCCTTTCCCCAAGTATAGACTTCATTCCTGGATGTTAAGACTGCTACATGATAAGAGCCACAAGCAATTTCTTCAACACACTCCCCAGCAAGTTTATCTTCCACAATGCATGGTATCTTTCCAACAGCATTGGGATTCCCCAGTTGACCATAAACAGTACTCCCCATTGTAAACACGTGTCCTGATGTGGTCAAGCCAACAGTTAAACTGAGCCCACAAGCAACTTTGCGAAAATTGTAATCAATTAATGCAGGCACACATGTGGGTTTAAGTCGAGCCTCCTTATCTCCATGTCCAAGACGATTTTTGTCTCCATCACCCCAGGTAAACAATTTCCCTGATGAAACACTAGCACTAGACTGTGTTACAATAACCTCTACAACAGCAGCAGTATGCCACACTCCACAAGCAACAGCAATTGTTCTCAACCCTGAGAGAGATTCTACTTCTCTAGGAAATGAAACATTTGCCCTGTCACCATGGCCCAACACACCAAATGTACCATCACCAAATGTATAGAGCTGCCCCATCGATGTTATTAAGGCCGTATGCCATGGACCACAAGTTACTGAAGTAACTTGAAGTCCCTCAAGAGGCCCTGATATTCTCTTTGGTATCCAGTGACTGACATCAGTACCATGTCCAAGAAGCCCAGCATTATGTGTGCCATCTCCCCATGTGTATAGTTCCCCGGCCATTGTAACAGCACAAGTGTGGAACTCTCCACAAGCAACAAAATCAACACTAGTAACTGTCAGAGATTCAAGAAGACAAGGTTGTATAAAATCCTTCCCAACACCATGGCCAAGTCGCCCTCCAGATTCCTCACCCCATGTAAAAACTTCGCCCTGTCTCGTGACCAAGGCTGCATGCCTAACTCCACAGGCTATATGATGAACATCCAAAACCACATTGGATTCCAATGGCCTGGGAAGAAGCACATCTGTTCGTGAGCTCAAGTCACTAGTACTCTTACCAGCCACAAGCTTGACAACATTATCACAGATGACTTCACCCCATATGTATACATCGCCTAAAGCATCGCAATCATCCGGTGCAGAACCATGGCTTGAAGTGCTAGGGGCACTAGAAACACTAACTCTAAAGACATCTGAACCGGACCCTTTTACTTGCATATTTGTCTTGTCTGATGCTACATGTGATCTTTCAGAATTCAAAGAAATGGAATTCTCAGGTTGGAAGCTATTTGGAGAAGTAATTGTGTTGCTCAAACTGACAGAAACTTCCGGTGAGCTAATATCTTGTGTAACACTCAAAGAACTATCACTTGCACTATTAGAAGTCAAGTCTCTGCTATCCTGAATTTAGTTGATGTAAATTTTCATGTCAGACATGAGTTGAACTTATAAAATGAAAACTACAATTAATTCATCACATAATGCACCAGTGGAACATAGTTATATGTTAGGACCCGTATATATATCTTGCAGAAGAAGGAAGAATCACGGGGAGGAAACAAGAAAACATGGCAGCTTGGAAAATGGACAAATGGCATCATCACAAACAGTCGGACCACCAGAATTGGGAGCGATATGTGGCAACAGGAGGTATTTTATCTGATATGGGAAATAAATGTAGCTGACAAGAAAAATAGAGGCAGCTAAGAACTCAAGAAAAGTTACGCAGGGACTGAGGAGAGGCTGGCCTCTCGAGAGCCAGGGAAGCAGTAAATCAATTTGGAAAAGAACTCTTTTGTAATGAAGTTTATCAAAACTGATATGTAATAGAGTGATGAATAAACCTTGAGCTGGAATATTTTGTTATTGGATTTACTTTGATTGGAATGAAATGTAGTACTCTCAGCTTATATTTTGCAATTGTTTTACTGTTTGATTGAGTTGTGTTGCTGAGTTTGTTTGTGTGTTGAGACCAAAGTTTTGTGTGTTGTAATTTCATTGTGTTGTGACCTAAGTCTGGAGACTGGTATTAATCGATTAAGCAGGAAGGTTTCTGGGTTCCTATCTTTATATATCAGAAAATTTTATGCATTTTCAAACAAACAAACTTACAAATTTAAGTGACTGAAAACCAGACCGTAGGCCTAATGGTACAGTATGACTGAGTGAAAAAAGAAATAAAGCACTGAAGAAATATCAACCGATAGAAGTTTCAAAGCAGAGAATATCACCTCAAGGTAGAAGCCTCCATCATTCCACCCATCAATTTTGGAGCGACCACCTTGTCCAGAGGGTATTAATGCTTTTAAGCCAGCAATCCACACCTCTGCCTCAACTTTGTCTTTGCAGATCTGGAAAGCAAGGAATATGAAGTTCACAATCATATTTAAGGCGAAAGAAAAACACAAAGAGAAAAGAACATGTATTTATGGACAAACATCACCAACCAGATCAAGTGACCGCTTTCCGTTACTGTATATGAGAGAAAAAGATAAATAGTCTTTTTCTGGACGAAGGTAACGCTGGAAAACAGCCTGGTAGGATATTAAGATAACTTTAGAGACAGAAGCTTAAATCATTAACGTAATAAATTCACATATGCTAAATAGCGTAGAAGAAAATTGCTAGTACAGAAAAATAAAAATAAGGAAATCTCACAGTTCTTTGTCCGGGTATAATCTTAGATACCGAAGCTAACTTCAAACTTCTTTCTCCACTGCTTGATATCCAGATCAAAGATGATCCGTCCTGTGATTGTAGGCATAAATAGATCATAGAAGAGACAAACACATGAAAGAGGAAAATATGTAAAGTAGCAATATCACAAAAAGCAATGAAGTGAATAAGCTAAGTAAAATATATAGCGATACTTTAGGCTGAACAGCTTGGGATACTTGTTTGACACTCAAAACCATGGATTTCTAAATCAAGGCCATAGTTTATCTGAAAAAATTTGAGTTATTTCCTATAAAAAGGCCATATTTTACTCTCACTGACAATAAGCTGCACTAGCCATGATACACAAAGATCTCAAACATGAATAAGAGCCAGACAGCTAGAAAGTTGTTTACTAATAAGCCGTATCCCTCCCCTCCTTGAGCACAATTTCCTACATGAACTCAGGAACCTAATATATGAGTATTACACGAAATCGCTGAATGCCAAAACAAGACTTAAGAGAACTTCTGTAACCAAACTGGCATTCAAGACAATACAATATGCAAATTGCAAGTAACCTCCTAGTTGACAGGAAGGAACAGTCTAAATTAGACAAAAGCCTCTTACAGCTAAGATGGTTAGGATCATGGACTACAACATTACATTAATACCATAAAAGATATTCAAGCAAGATCAAACTTTAATTATCTTAAAATTTTGGGGAGAAACACCTCAATAAACCTCCCAATCTATGCAAACCACAATAAATACACGGATTTAGAGCACTGAATATCACACAGTTACAGTACCATGTGCAACTCTAAAATTAAATTCTTTGTCCAATTAAAGATATTTTCTAGTTAATGCAATGCTGTCACATCTGCTGCTCTCTGTCTACTATAAATTTTTCTTTCTTAAAAGTTGTATCATATATAATACATACTCAATACATCATATTATGATTTTCCTTAGACCATTTGGTCTTATTAAACAATTTATTTTTTTCTTCCCAATGTCATATTATATAGCAGGTATTTTTACATAACACTTTCACCAGTAGCTGTATCATGACAATTTAACATAATATATCTATCACACTTTTTCTTTATAAGAAACAAATATATCTAATTCCAAGCAGGAATAAAGGCATGAAAGTCTAAACTTTAAAAGCAACCAACTTAAAGGTTTTAATATAAAACTTACATTAGAAAGTCTAAAAGGATAAAACTTAGGCTTGCCCTTACGACCATACTTCAGAAGCTGAGCACCCTTCTTCAAAGCAATTAAAGCCTGAAAAGGCAGCAAAATAATTGACAAAACAAAACCACTGCAACAAAAACTATCTCATGGAACTACAGAAAGCACATATGAACATGATAGAACTAAAGAAACCAGAAGTAAAAGTCGCAAATTGACTGCATCAGTTTTCAAATTTTGATTACACAAAAAGTTGACAAGCATCCTTCAATTTCCCCATGAACTGCTTGAAAGCAAGATATTCAGCAGTTAAATTATGGAACCCTATTAACAGATTACAATTTTTTTTCTGACTGGCTCTGACAGGACAACAAGCTCCTAGTTCAAGCTTATGGAAGACGTGCATGCTTTTATGCTTGGTATACTATAGGCTTGCGAATAGAACTTTTGAGACTCTTGTAGTGGGATTTCCGCTTCACTTATTAAACCTATTACAGGTTTAAGTTCCTTTTGATCTGAAAAACAAGAATTTTGTGCTTCTCGTGTGTCCATAACATAATGCTGCACAAGAAACTGCCCCACTGAAATCCCAAGACATCTAGGACAATGAAAGAGTCGCTCCAGACAATAAAGTAAACAGGAAGTGGTGACATTCAAATGAAGATTATGTTTCTCTCTCCAAAGCAAGGATCTAATTTAAACCAAAAAATGGAAAAACACACAATGCCGTTCAAAACAACACTTGGATACATCATAAACTATCACACGTCCTGTGTGTGGTACTCTCATCATACTAATTGTTACATTACTTGAAAATAACTAGAGTCTGGAACTTAGTTTGTCACTGAAAATAAAAATTTTTAGCAGCTTTCGCCTTTCCCCATCTCAGTACAACAATCCACCACTTAATAGATCAAATAAGCAAGTAAAAGAAATCAAATTTACCAGCCAAAAAGCTACCTATAAAACACCTGGTTTTCAAATGCCATGCCTAGCACAGTATCAACTCATTTCATTAAATTACTTTCAGAACCTAAAACAACAATGTTTGAAGGTTTTATTCCGTTGCAAGAGTAGCCAAAAGAGGCTCGGTCACTTGTATGATTACACAACAATAACAGAATTCAACCCGTTTTAATAGGAAAATAACTAAATATCCAATAATTTAAATTTTTAAATTAAAAAAAAAAAGATAAAGAACGAGAGAAATAGAGTCCGTTTTCCAACATTTTAATTTTCAAATAAACGAAACAAAAACCCAAATTAAACGGAGAAAATCCCCATTTCTTTTCAACAACGAAAGGTATACAAATAAATAATTAACCAAAATAAAATAAAGACGGAAACTTTGTTACAAATTAAGAGCAAACAAGCAGAGTGAAAACCAAAATAGAAGAAGAAGAAGAAAAAGAAGAACAAGACCTGCTCAATATCACGGTGAGCATTTCCGTAGCTAACAAGATCTGCCATTCCATGTGAGAGATTCACCAAAGCACCACCTCCCTCTTCGATCCCTCGCCAATCCTCCGTTCATCCTATACACTACTCACCCTCTTCTCTACTTTGTTGTCCCAACCATTCCACCACCATCAACTCAACTCTCCGCCTCCACCACCAGATCTACCTGATCGCCTTCCGCTCCGGCAATGGACTACAGGAGAGACAGCCACAGAGTCTTCGGTCTACGTAAAAATTAAAAAAAAAAATTAAAAGCACAGACGGAGTCAAAGATGGGAAAAGAAAACAAAATAAAAACGAAAAAGTATTATTACGAAATCTCCCGAGATTAAAAACAATTATGAATTGACATTTCCAAAGCAGTCATTTCACTTACATTTACCCCCTTTTTCCCAGATACTATATTTGTTTCTTCCCTACCGTTTTCACTGCTGTGGTTATTCTTTACCCGGTTCACGTAGTTTCCCTCGAGTAAATGACTAAAATGACCTTGAGGTGAGTTGGAGTTTTGGAGGCTGGGGTCAAGATTTGTTTAGAGTCAACCGAGGAGAATGTAGTAGTTTGGTGGAACAAGAGTCATTTTGTTTGAACTCTTGAGAGGTTATCTAGGGATGTTCTCTCAAATTTTAACTAAAAAATGATTTTAAATTTTACTGCTGAGATTTTGACCCAAAAGTTAATTGAAATTTTTAACCCTTGATTACTTACTATTAATAACTAAAACTTGACAGTCAAGGCAAGAGCAACGGCCAAGCTTAAGAAGATAAATAACAAGAAGTGACAAAGCCCGTGGATCCCTGACTGATTCCCGGTCATATCAGATAACGTCAAAAGCTTTTCAGAACTTGAGAGACGGCGACGTTTTATGTGCATTATTTTTATTTTATCTTTTTTTTTTTTTTTTTACTGCACTGTGAATCTGTGATCTTTCTTCGCTTTTGGAAATGAAATGGCCAAAGAACCCGTTACCACTCTGGAGAATTTTAATCGAAGAAAGGGCCTGCCCGGGCCCCTCTTTTTTGTTGATTCGGTAGGTGAACGACCATCTGCAGTTGATGATCCGCTTGGTCGGTAGCAATCCTTATACCACGTGGAGATTGTTCTTCGGAGGCAAGACTATCTCAGCCGCCCATTCGGAATACTTTTCTACAAACACATTGGACTGGCTTCTTTGGCTCATATTTTAACTTCATACACTAATGACGCAATTAGGAGAATTAAGTAATGATTCACGACCGCCGCCATTGCCCAGACTTGGCGTAGAAGAAGCCAAACTTGGAAGATGATGGCCCTCCTAGTTTGATACAATTACGACACCACCTACTTAGATTGGTCCTTTTCATATGGACCCCCAACCTCTCGATTTCAATTTTGTTCTATAATTCCCAACTTTGGTTTTTTGGATTTCCTCATACAGATATCGGAATTAATTTTAGTAGGAGACAAAAGAACACTGTGGATGAGGGAAAGCCCTAGACAATATCTCAAGCCCCCACACTTAATCTCTTTTTTACTTTTTTTTTTTTTTTTCCTTTCTTTTCTTTCCTTTTTCCTTTTCTTTTCAAGTTCTCTTTTATGTTGAATGAAAGAAAGCCAAGTCACATGCATTCTTCCTGAATTTATTGTAACTCCTCAAACAAAGCTCACCCCCATTTGCATTATAGACCAAACAAACCTGAAAATAGCTAAACTTAGTCAATATCATGAATAAAAAAGATCTAAAAAAGTTATCTTGAACCCATGCAGGAACCGTCCTCAAACTCAAAGAAAGCTGCCAATATACCAAGCCTTACTCAGGAGATATATTTTGTTTTGACCTTGCATCACAATTCATATGAACTGAATTTGCTTTCGAATTTCATATTAGTTTTCTTTTTTTAATCTGTAATACATTTGCTTTCTTAAAAAAAATTCAAAACTTATTTAAAACAATTTTATTTAATTGAGAGGGTTTAACTCTTATTCAATAAGGGTGATTGATATTTTCTCAATTTTCATATAAGTGGTTTTATCTTTAAAAGACATCTTAGGAGAGAGATAATAAAATTATATTGATTCAGTACTTTTATTTTCTATTTAATGTGTGACTTTAAAAATTGACACATTTTCCTAGATAAAGAGAAAGCATTTAGCATTGTCTTTATAAACAACACCATTGTTGATATTGTTTAATGTTATCTTGATTTGCACATGGTAAGTCACTTAAAGTTATGAGATATTGTTTGTTTTTTGGTCTTTATTTGTCTAAAGATTTTGCTCTTTAATGATATTTTGGAAAGAAGAGGAAGACAATGGGTTCATAGCGTTTAAGGCCCTCTAACTTTTGTTTAATATGGAATTTTTGACATCAACAAAAGTTGACAACAATCTCTTTTAAAAATAGAAAATGAAAAACTCCAAAGGCTAATTAAGTTTAGAGGGGTGAATAATATTATAAAATTTTAACTCCAAATTTATAATATATGAATTTAGTTACTGTAAACACACAATCAGTATGCAAAAATTTAATCAATAACACAACGTAAAAGAGTAGAAAAGAAATAATGCTTAGAAAATTTTAGAGTAGTTCAGAGCTATTCGTCTCGAGCCTCTTACATTCATTTCTTCAAACAATCGATTTGAAGTTTTAATTCAAATCACTTCCAGATTACACTAGTTGAATCAAGATTGCACCATTTACAATAATTAAGCAGGATTTCATCCAACAAGATTTAGGAAGAAAATTTTCACAAGTAAATTTGCCTATATTGTTTTCCTAAAGATATGATATTAGCTTTACAAAGAGGAGAATGAAAGCTCTTATAGAAAATAATGAGTAAGCTTGTTATGTTTGTGATCTCTTTCCTTTTTCCACTCAAACTAACTCTTTTTATATATGTTTTTTATTATTGGAAGAAGAAAGGAGCTGTTTACAACAAATATATTCGTTGATAGCTAAAAAATTAAGTATTGCACTATATATATATATATATATATATATATATATATATATATTTAGATATATGGGTGTGCATTTTGTGTGTACAATCATGACTTCTTCATATTACCTTGAACAAACCTTCCAATGATCTATTACCCAAAAAAGAAAAAAAAAAAAAACCTTCCAATGATCAACATTATTATTCTTGCTTGTGTAAACATAGGCGTACCTTTATATATGAAAATCTTTTAAAAGAACATTAGGAGTTTACACAAGAACTTGCATGAGTCCTTGTAAGGGAATATGTATGCCTTAATTTTTGCTTGTGCATGAGTGCTTGTTTCCTATAGGACCCACCACCACGTATACCGTTGCTACTGAATATTTTTTTTACTTTTATTAATAATTTGAAAATCTTGGTATACGTGACAGAAATCCAACGAAAAGAAACTGCTGCTATTGTACAAATGTACATATGCAGAAGTTGAAACTAAATATACAATGGTGGCCAAAAATACACTTTTCATATATATATGCATTTGTTATGTACAATACACTGAGTACATACATTTACAATATATCCCACCAGGCCAACTGAAGTCTAGTATGGAGCCCTCTCTTGTCAACTATGAACCATCTGCTCCTTACCAGCACCAGACATACTTGAAAAGAAATGAAGAAAGAAAAGGAATGAGTGATGAAAATTACCCAGTAAGCGATCGTTACTTCCCTCAACCCAAGCAAGCATACAAAAGGAATACACACCTGGCCTTGGCCTAAACACTCACATGTTTTGCTTGCTCATTCAATAAACTGGTTATCGCTTAACTGTTGTCTCGATGTCATTAATAATTCATGTCATAAAATGTATATCATGTCATGCTAACTATAAACTGAATATGTATTCATCTGAATCTCTATATATCTGAAGATACCTACTGTGCTGATCAGACTGATGAACACAGGGATTCGACATTTTGGCCATATGGGCTGATAGTCTAGCGAAATGCTAAAAAACTGAATATACATATTAGTCCTCAGACTAATAAGCTGAAACTGGACGATCCGACCACAATCAGAAGGGTGGAATCCCACAGATACCCCCTCGAGTTCACCCAAAACTCTAATCTGGATATCAGGTTCTGAACACTGAATGACTAATGCTTTCGAATCTCTTGATCCCTTTTTTATGCTGATACCTTGACATATCATGCTATGTAATGCTTATGCAATATTATTTTATCTCATTTTACTCTTATATCATGCTTTATGGCCTTTAGATAAGTTTCTCATGCTTTATTCTTCAATTCTCATTCATTTTCTGGAAAAACCTGGCTTGTGCATGAGCGTGTAAGACAAACACACGAGCGTGCATGGCAAAGACACATGGGCGTGTGTAGAGACACAGGGGACCATGCGTTGACCGTACAGCCGGTCGTGCAAGCTTCTAGAATTTCTACGTATTTCATTGGAAAACCAAGCACATGGTCGTGTCCTTCAGGCACATGGGCGTGTCTCCTTGTAGTTCAGTCATGCACACTTCGTGTACACAGGCATGTGCCTACAAAAGCAAAGGCATACGGGCGTGTGTCCAAGAGAAAATGAGAAAATATGTAGAAAAATCACAAAACTGAGCATGACCACATGCACAACTTGCTCACGGTCTTGTACACGTTCATGCACGCCCGTGCACACGACACGCACGCCTATGCATCAAGCAGAAAAGAGAAAATAAGCATAAAATGAGAAATGTGCATAATAAAAGCCATCAAGTGAATATGAAACAATAAAATAAGCTTAGTTAAGCTTACATGATGCATTATATACACAACATAATATGACATGCCATACAGAGTTTTCAGAAATAGATCTAAAGATCTGAATTCATGTTTTCAATAGAAAAACATTGATTTCAAGGGTAAATACGAGAGGGTACTTGTGAGTTTCAACACACCCGTTGCATCAGGAGTTATATGCTCATTACTAGACCTATGTATTGGCATATGTCAGGGTGCTCAGTTAGTAGATTATAGGTTCCCTAATCCGAGGATCAAATGCAGTTATAGTGCAAGACGCTCAGTTCAGTATGAGATTTAGAGGTAGCATGTGACCCATACAGTTTATGACGCGTGTTTGCATAGAAAACTCATATTGCCAGAATGTCAAATCCTTGTATTCATTAGTCTGTACAGCATAGTAGGTACTTTTAAATACATAATTTTTAGCATAACTTTCAGATTAGCTTTCATATGAGTTTTCAAATATGGGATCTTAAGATCCAACATCAGTTTTCAATTAACAATTTTTAGAAAGCTATTTTCAGTATACAGGTCTAGGCCTAACTATGTTTTCAACATGTTTCATAGTATGTCATTCTCATATGACATATACAACTGCATATCATTTAGAGAATAATGAGATCAGTAAGAATAATGAAATAGTAAATCAGTATGATATGAAACATCGTGTAATAAGACACAAATATCAAAACATCAGAATATGAAAAGTCACGTAGTGATACGTGAACCTCAGAAAATAAGTAACAAAACAATAAAGAAATGAACAGTAATGTAAAAGCTTAATATCAGAATGATTACACGTGAGAACCAGTTTAGTTTCTTCTCGTGTATAAGCACTGTTTCAGAATGTGATGATGTGGTAATCCTCCGAGGAGAGTTGGTTTAGGGTCGGAGACAGGAAACGCTTACTGGGTGAATATATCACTCACTCTTTACTTTCCTTTCTCTTGCAGGTCAGTATTTTGGAAGTTGGGAGGAGGAGATGACTGCCGTCTAGGATCCATTTTACTTTTGTTTTTACAACATGCTTTAGTTTGCATGCTTGTTCAGTTCTAGTTGCATATAAATGTACATGTTTTATCACACACATACTTCGTAAATATTTTTACAATATAAAATAAAGTTTTTGGACATGTATATGTATATGTATATGTATACATATATATTTGCACCATATGTTTTCCGTTGCAACATTTCAGCTCAATTTAGGTATTTCTGTTGGTTATTATTGGTAATGTTTTTCTTATTTATTTTAATTATATTTTTATTAAATTATAGAAGAGCAGTAAATAGTAGTATCTAGTAGGAGTGCCTACACGGGCATGTGGGCAAGGGTGCACCTGGCCTTGCACTTGGGCAGATTACTAGCACCACAGCACGTGGAAGTGCACGCAGGCCTGTATGTGGGTGCTATGACATGGCATTGTAACACGTATATAAAAGAATGCTTTGCATCCTTGGTGTTACGGTGGGTAGATTCTATCTTTAGGCATCCTTAGCACTACGTAGCTTTTGTTCCTTTTGCTTCCTCTTGCTCTTTTGTGCTCCCTTAAGGCTTGATTCACCATGGGTCACTTTTGCATCATTTAAAGAATATTTTGGGTTGTCTGAGGCCTTTAAAAATACTAACAAAGTTGTCCCAAAGCCATCATGACTTGATAGAAAGGGCATTGACTCCATCAAACAAGCTAAGGGTTGAGAACTATTATTTGCATCATCTTCCCCCAGTTAGTGAGGATTTGCCCTTAAATTCATATCATCTTCCAAGCAAGGACTAAGATCGCCCATATTGAAAGTAGTCAAAGCACATTTACACTTACTTGGGAGCTCCACCTTATATGTATTATCGTTTTTTCACTTAAGGACCTCAAAGGGACCATCAGCCCTTTGAGACAATTTGTTTTTCCTTTTGCTGAGAAATCTCTCTTTCCTCAAGTACACTTAAACTAAATCTCTAGGTTTAAAGAGTTTTGATCTTTTATTTTTGTTAGCCCTTTGTCTTGCATGCTCATTAGCCTTCTCAGTTTGTACCCTAACAACCTCATGCATTTGCTTTATTTGCTTAATCTTTTCTTTAGCATCTATACTAGGTTTAGAGTCAAGTGGCAAAGAAGTGAGGTCAATGAGAGTCAAAGGGTTCACACCATACACAACTTCAAATTAAGAATGCCCTATAATGGTGCTAAGACTCTTTCTATAACTAAACTCACCATGTGCCACTTTTAGGTCCCAATCTCTCATATGCTTATTAATCAAGCTCCTCAATTTGACATCAATTTGGGAGGTTTAAGGCTCATGGTTCTTGATCACCATATATGCCACCTGGTTCCCACAAAGTCGTAATTGTTGTTATCGTTGGTAACCAACCCACTAACATATGTGTCAAGGCCCACAATACTTGAACTTGAGAGTATCTAACACAATAGAATTTATTATGCCCATTCGATTTGATACAGTCGTCAAATGTCTATGCACAAGCTCGTATTAACGAATTTTATGTCTGTAGGACCCGCCGCCACGAGTACCCCTGCTGTGCTGAATAATAACAATATTTGGGGAGCTTTTATTAATCATCTGAAAATATGGGTACCCGCGACGGGAATCCTACGAAAATAAAATAACTGAAACTGTACAATGCTTTACATTTCTATACATGCGGAAGCTCATCTGAATATACATCATATATATATATATATATATACATCTGAAATATACAACTGTTCTGTACAAGGGCCCACTGGCCTACATCATATACATATACTGTACATCTGGATACGAAACATGTACAACAATGACCACACAGGTCCAAAACTGATATACACTGATCGAGGTGTGTGTGCATGCCTTCTCCGTCAGCCTCGATCCAACCGCTCCTCGAACCCAGCACGAACACCTGCAAAACTGGAAGAAGGAGGGGGGATGAGTGATAAAGATCACCCAGTAAGCGCTCCTTACTTCCCTCAATACCCAAGCAAGCACAACAATCACATAAACAAACACATACCTTGGCCTCGGCCCTAATCATACATCTATGCGCTTGCTGGAATCTGGAAACTGTTATCTGTATCTCATTCATTCATTATTATCATATGGATGCATGTCATGATGTGTATGTCATGTCATGCTAACTGAAAACTGGATGCATGCATCTGAATACCTCTCTCTGTACCCTCGGGTACCTGCTGTGCTGATCAGACTGGGTAATACAGGGATTCGACATCCTGGCCATGTGGGTTAACCATTCTAGCTACCGGCTAGAAAGCTGAATCTGATATCTGCACTGCTACGATCTGACTGGTGTCAGAGAGCTGAAACTGAAATGCTGCTGAATCATCTGACTGGTGTCAGGAACTGAATCTGAAAACACTGCTCAGCGTTCTGACTGGTGTCAGAAGGCTGATTCCCACAGATGCCCCCTCGTATTCACCCTATACTCTCACCCGTACATCGGGTTCTGAATACTGCTGAATTCGGATCCCCTGATCCTCTCTGAAGCTACATGTAATGCCATGACATGCATATGCAGCTTATTAACTCATTACATGCTTATTTGATGCTTATCTGAAGCCATTAAATATTTATTCTGAATTCGCATGCTCAATTTCCCATTCAAATAACATTTTTCTGAAATTCTGCTGATGCACGGGCGTGCATGAAATGTGCACGGGCGTGCACCCTGACGCACGGGACCGTGCACTGGTCGTGCGCCTGGTCGTGTAACTCTCGGGAATTTACTATTCATTGTCACTGAAATTGCCTATGCACGGGCGTGCGTAAGCGGACACACGGGCGTGCATGCACATTTTCTGGCCGTGCATGGGTCGTGCACACGGGCGTGCATCTGGAGAAACACAGGCTCACGGCCGTGCCATAATGGCGCACGGTCGTGCGTCTGGTTCTTCAACAAAGCACCGCTCGGAAAATGCACAAATGGCCAACCAAAACACATCCAATTGTAATCACACTTCAAACACATGTTATCCACATCCCAAATAACACAATTCAAACATCATATACCACATGCATCGATCATTCCACGATTTACCATGGAAATATCTTCTTTCTCTTTCTAAAGCCATACATACACACATGCAAGCTTCAAGGGTGGGAATCTATCAACCAAATCAACATGCAATCACATATAAACCTTCCACACATTCATCAGCATGCAATACCTTCATCCATGGCATCAACACTCATCAAACAAGCTAGGAAAACGCAAGAAGAAGTGAGGAACACTTACCTCTCTCCATGCTTTGAAACCAAGCTTCAAATCACTAATCTCTTGGCTCTCTAATCGGATTGGGAGCTAATGGCTGCTGAGTCTCCTCTCTAGGAACGGGAGGCACTGAAATGAAAGAGAGAATATGGCTAAAATGCAAACGGTGAGTAAAGAAATGAACTTAACTCACGGCTCACTTAAATACTATGCCACGCACGGGCGTGCACCAATGATGCACGGTCGTGCACCAGGGAAAATAAGTATAACTTATTTCCCGCTCGCTCGCCTAATCGAATCCTTCCGAAAGGATTCCAACGGAAGCCACATGGCTTCGAAAACTTACCAACTCACCCTTGAACTCAACCAGACTCCCAATCTCTCTCTGAATTCGATTTCTAACCCCAAAACTCTACCCCTAAGGGTTTTCGGATCTAGGATGCTACATTTCCTCCCCCCTTATAAAAATTTCGACCCCGAAATTTACCTGAATAACTCTGGGAACCTATCCCTGATCTCAGATTCTACCTCCCAAGTGGCTTCCTCCACTCTCTGACTGCGCCATAAGACCTTCACTAGAGGAATCTGCTTGTTCCGGAGAACCTTGACTTTATAGTCCAGAATCTGTACTGGCAACTCCTTATAACTCAAATCATCAGCCAACTCAACCTCTGAAAACTGAAGCACATGAGAAGGATCTCCCATATACTTCCTCAACTGCGACACATGGAACACATTATGGATCCTGTCCATGCTAGCTGGCAAAGCCAATCTGTAGGCAACTGTCCCTACTCTCTCAAGTATCTCATAGGGACCAATGAATCTAGGGGCCAACTTCCCCTTTCTGCCAAATCTGAGCACGTGCCTGTACGGTGCAACTCTCAGGAATACTCTGTCGCCTACTGCAAACTCAATCTCTCTGCGTCTCAGGTCTGCATAGCTCTTCTGTCGATCCTGGGCCTGTTTCATCCTTTGCCTGATGATTCGGATCTGCTCAATCATACCCTGAACTATCTCTGGACCAACAACTGTCTCCAGGGAATCTCTCTCTCCAATCTCATCCCAATGAAGAGGAGATCTACACTTCCGACCGTACAATGCCTCAAATGGAGCCATCTGAATAGTCGCCTGATAACTATTATTATACGCGAACTCCATGAGGGGAATCAACTCTGCCCAATCGGTCTGGAAGTCCATACAACAAGCTCTAAGCATATCCTCCAGAATTTTATTCACCCTATCGGTCTGCCCATCTGTCTGAGGATGGTAGGCTGAACTAAACTGTAATCTGGTCCCCAAGGCTCTCTGTAATGATCTCCAGAAAGTTGACAAGAATCTGGAGTCTCTGTCTAAAACTATAGTCCTGGGAACACCATGGAGTCTGACCACCTCTCTGATGTACAGTTTCCCCAACTGATCCGTAGACATACCCTGTCTAATAGGCAGAAAATGAGCTGACTTGCTCAGTCTGTCCACAATCACCCAAATGCCATCAAATCCTTTCTGAACTCTGGGAAGACCGGAAATAAAATCCATGGAGATATCTTCCCATTTCCACTCAGGAATACTCAAGGGATGAAGTAAACCTGATGGTCTCTGATGCTCTGCCTTAACCTGCTGACATACCAGACATTTGGAAACAAAATCTGCTATGTCTTTCTTCATGCCTGACCACCAGAAACTCTTCTTGAGATCCTGATACATCTTTGTACCGCCTGGGTGTGCTGAATACACCGTACTGTGCACCTCTGACAAAATCCTCTGCCTCAACTCTGAACTCTGTGGCACACATACTCTGCCTCTGAATCTCAAGATTCCATCTCTGAACTCAAAGTCTGGCACTGCTCTCTCTGCCATCCTCTGAAGCATACTCTGAGTCCACTCATCAGATATCTGGCACTCTCTGATCTCATCATACAGAGAAGATCTGATCTGTAATCTGGAGAAACCCGCAGTCACTATCTCAATCTGCTCTCGGGCTATCTCATACTGTAGCTCTGACTGGACTGAAAGATTGGATAAGGCTACTCGCCTACTCAAAGCATCTGCCACTACATTGGCTCTCCCTGGATGATATCTGATGTCAACATCATAATCTTTCACCAGCTCTAACCATCTCCTCTGCCTCATATTGAGCTCTCTCTGGGTGAAGAAATATTTCAGACTCTTGTGGTCTGAATAAATGATGCACTTAACTCCATATAAGTAATGTCTCCAAATCTTCAAGGCAAACACAACTGCAGCTAACTCCAAATCATGAGTGGGATATCTCATCTCATGATCTTTCAACTGTCTGGAGGCATAAGCAATAACTCTACCACTCTGCATCAACACTGTCCCAACCCCCTGATGGGACACATCTGTATAAATGTCAAATTCAACTCCCTCCTGTGGTAGCGCCAAAACTGGAGCACTAGTCAATCTCTGCTTAAGCTCCTGGAATCGTGCCTCGCACTCATCAGACCAAACAAATGGAACCTCTTTCCTAGTCAAGGCAGTGAGAGGCCTTGCTAGGTTAGAGAATCCCTCTATGAATCTCCTATAATAACCTGCCAATCCAAGGAAACTTCTGATTTCCTTTACTGTCCTCGGCTTTGGCTAACTCAAAACTGCCTCTACCTTGCTGGGATCCACTGAAATACCATCTGCTGAAACCACGTGACCCAGAAAAGCAACTCTGTCAAGCCAGAACTCACACTTGGAGAACTTGGCATACAGTTGTCTGTCTCTCAATCTCTGAAGCACGTATTTGAGATGCTCCTCATGCTCTGCCACACTCCTGGAATACACTAGAATGTCATCAATGAAAACCACCACGAACCGGTCTAAGCAATCGTGAAACACCCGGTTCATCAGATCCATAAAGATCGCTGGGGCATTAGTCAACCCAAATGGCATGACCACGAACTCATAGTGCCCGTATCTGGTCCTGAAAGCTGTCTTGGGAATATCTCTGTCTGCCACTCTGACCTGATAATACCCAGATCTCAAATCAATCTTTGAAAATACCGTTGCACCTCTCAACTGATCAAATAAATCATCAATCCTCGGCAGGGGATACTTATTCTTCACTGTTACTCTGTTCAACTCTCTGTAGTCGATGCACATCCTCATCGACCCATCATTCTTCTTAACAAATAGAATCGGAGCTCCCCAAGGCGAACAACTAGGTCGGATAAACCTCTTATCTATCAACTCCTGAAGCTGCTTCTTTAACTCCTGAAGCTCAGCTGGAGCCATCCGGTACGGAGCCTTAGAAATTGGAGCCGTACCTGGAAGAAGCTCAACACTAAACTCCAACTCTCTGTCTGGAGGCAACCCTGGTAACTCTTCTGGAAACACATCTGAAAACTCTCTAACAACTGGTACCTCTTCGATACTCGGACCCACTGAACTGCTGCATACAACATTTGCCAAGTATCCGACACAACCCTGTCTCAACAATCTGCTCGCCTGAATGCTGGAGATCGTCAGACTGTCAACTCGGCCCTCACCAAACACAAACTGATCAGGGCCTATGTGGAATCTCACTTTCTTCCTTCCACAGTCTATCTCTGCACCATATCTACCCAGAAAATCCATCCCCAATATCATATCAAAATCTGCTAACTCCAGCAGAATCAAATCAATCATCATGGATCTACCCTTAATCTCTACCTCCTGATCTAGGAAGACTCTGTCACTCAACACAAATCCCCCATCTGGCATCTCTACATGTATACTCCTACTGGCCACACTAGGGTCAACCCCTAATCTCTCAACTACGCCCCAAGACACAAAGCTGTGCGTGGCTCCACAATCAACAAGTACAAATAAGGGAGTATCAAAATAACGTAACTGACCGGTAACTGCATGGGGAATGGCCTCTGCCTGCTCCTGGCGGACTGCATAAACTCTGGCTTTGCCTCCGCCAACTCCAGAAGGACCGGCACCTCCCTCCTGTGCTCTATCACCAACTCGGGGAACATCAGCTCCACCTCTATCGGCTCTAACTCCGCCTCTGGGTAGACCACCTCGGCCTCTGAACTGACCGGCTCCACCTCTGCCCTGTCCAGCACCTGCACCTGTACCCAATCTCGCTGGACATGCTGCCATCATGTGCCCTGGCTGATGGCACCAGTAACATACTATCTGACCAGATAAACACTCCCCTGGATGGCGTCTGCCACATCTGGTACACTGTGGTGGCTGGGATGCAACTTTCTGCCTCTGACTCTGGAAAGCGCAGGCAGATCTCTTGGCTGACATTGGCCTCTTGCCCTGTCTCTGTCATCTGATCTCTGACCTCTCTCAGATACACCAATCATAACACCCATCTTCTGTAAACCGGCCTCGAATCTGAGTGCTCTCCCCAAGGCATCACTGAATCTCTGAGGAGGCTCTGGGCCTGTCATCACATCCTTGTAGATCGCAGGATGTAA
>JAJEJH010000392.1:208043-231628 GCA_026122585.1 Anacardium occidentale | reverse complement strand
GAACTTGTACCGGCTATCTCGGTACCCATACCCTGACCATACTCTGTAAACTCAGCTGGAGACTGATATCTTTCTCTGACAGACTGGGGCTGAGACTGATATTGTGGCTGAAACTGTGGCTGAGGCTGATACTGAGGCTGGGAATACCTTCTCGACGAGGTCTGAGAAGTTTCATACGGGGAAGAAGTAACCCTGGTGGATTCTGAAAAAATTTCCCACACCAGCTCGCTGCAAATTCTCTCTGACTACTTCCCCAATCATCTCTCTCAACTCTGCTGGCCTCATAGTCACATGAGAGGAGCTCTGAGATCGCCGCCTATGACTAACACTCACAGGACGGACAGGGGGGCTACTACTGATCTCATCTATCTGTCTAGGGGGATACTCTTCTCTATCTACAAGCAAACAAGGGGTTAGAAACACAACACACAGCAAAGCTGGAAAGAAATACCTAACTGTGCTGTGAGGAGGGCCTGGACGATGGCTGCGAAGGAGAGAAAACAAACACCACACACTTACAACTCAAATCTCTACTAAAATGGCACAGAGAACACGCTCTGATACCAACTTGTAGGACCCGCCGCCCCGAGTACCCCTGCTGCTGAACAATAAATCTCTTTCTATTAAATAAACTGGAAATTGGGTACCCGAGACGGGAATCCTACGAAAAAGAAAAGCCCTACTGCTGCTACTGTACATAAGCGGAAGCTGAAACTGAAACAAATATACAATGAGCCCATACTGGCTTTCCATATATGCAACTGTTCTTTACACTGTTCTGAAAATATACATCATATACATGACCTCACAGGTCCAAACTGAAAAATAAAATACAACTGATCTCTAGTGTGTGGGGTCCCCTCTCGCAAGCCTCGGTCCACCCGCTCCTCACCAACAGCAAAACCTGAAAAGGAAGGAAGAAGGAAAGGGATGAGTGATAAAGATCACCCAGTAAGCATTCCTTACTTCCCCCGCCCAAACAAGCGACAAACACACACACAAGCACACACTGAAACTTGGCCTCGGCCCTATCCATACATCTAGTCGCTTGCTGACGCTGAAACTGCTGATTCTGGATTAACTGTTATCTGATTACTGATTTCTGATTATCTGATTAGTCATGCCAATATGTATATGTAATGACATGCTGAGCTGGAAACTGAAAATGACTGATGATGCATGCATCTGAATCTATAACTGTACCCGAAGGTACCTGCTGTGTTGATCAGGCTGATGAACACAGGGATTCGGCATCTTGGCTAAGTGGGCTGAACATTCTAGCTACTGGCTAGAAAGCTGATTACTGAATACTGAAATACTGCTGCTGAGCTGACTGACTGGTGTCAGAAAGCTGGGTCCCACAGATGCCCCCTCGAGTTCACCCTAAACTGAAACCCAAACATTGGGTTCTGTCTGCTGAAATCTACTGAATTCGAATCCTTGGATCCTCATTCAGGTTACATGCTGTGTCATGCTATGCATATGCTACATTATTATCTGAATTCGCTGTTATCTGATGTCATTTAGGCCTTGGATGGATTACCAAACCTTTAATCATTCATTTCTGCTCATTTTCTGGAAAAACTGGCGGACGCACGGGCGTGTGGGCCAAGCACACGGTCGTGCAGGAGAGACACACGGCCGTGCCAAACAAAGCACACGGGCGTGTGCCCAGACACACGGGACCGTGCCCCGGTCGTGTGTCTGGCCGTGCTCTCCTCTGGAATCGCTGCGTATTTCTACTGAAGAAGCTGGCACACGGCCGTGTCCCTCAGGACACACGGTCGTGCCCACTGCAAATCTGGCCGTGTGCACTTCGTGCACACGGGCGTGCCCTTGCAGAAACCAGGGCACACGGGCGTGCGTCTGCGGGCACACGGGCGTGTGTCCGGTTCTGCAACACGAGCACCCACCTGGAACATGCAGGAAACCCATCCAAACACACACAATCCTCAACCGAACTGAAATTAACTGGAAACATGCATTCAAGGCACTTCCATATACACATAGCATGCATCAATTTCATCATCCATCTATCTCTACTGAATCCACCATGAAAATCTATATTTCTCTCACTAACACACACAAGCAAAGCAAGCATGCATTTTGGGTGGAAAATAAGCATCTCAATCAACATATAATCATCATCTCATCATCATATACACATACAAGCATAGCATCTCAACTGGAAATGGAAACACACGTTTCCATCCACATCAAACAAGCTGGGAAACTGAAAGAGAGAGTAAGAAACACTTACCTCTCGCCATGGCTGCTGGAAACTATCTCTCAAGCTAATCTCTGATCTCTCTAACTGGATTGAGAGCTGCTGGAAGCTGGAAATCTGATCTAGGGCTGGGAGCTGCTGAAAACAAGAGAAACTGAGCTGAAAAAGGGAAACTGCGGGTGAGAAATCTAATAAATCTCCCGTCTCTCTCTCCTGCTACCCACCTGCACGGGCGTGCAGGGATGGTGCACGGGAGTGCACCAGGGAAAATGAATAAAAATCTATTTCCCGCGCTTCGCATGATTAAAACCTCCCTAAAGGCATCATACGAAGACCACTCAGCTCTGGAAAACTACCATCTCACCCCTGAACTCCTCAAGACCCCCACCCTATTCCTGGACTTATTTCTAACCCCAGAACTCTATCCCCAAGAGCTTTTCTAGAAAAACCCGGGATGCTACAGAAACATTGGTCAACCTCTGCTTTTTACTCCTAAATCCGCTCCTTACACTCCTCAGTCCATACAAAGGGAACTTTTCTTCGAGTCAAAATAGTCAATAGTCTCGTTATACTAGAAAATCCCTTAATAAATCTTCTATAGTAACCAACCAACTCAAGAAACTTCTCACCTTTTTAGGTGTTTTTGGCCTTGACCAACTCAGAATAACCTTTATGTTACTTAAGTCCATCGAAATACTAGCTACTGAAACTATATGCTCAAGAAAAGACACACTACTCAAACAAAACTCACACTTACTAAACTTGGCATAAAGTTATTGATCTCTCAATTTCTAAAGAATAAATTTCAAATGTTCTTCATGCTCATCTACACTATTCGAGTAAACCAAGATATTGTCGATAAATACAACAATAAATCTATCTAAACAATCTTGGAAAACTCAGTTCCTCAAGTTCATAAACACTACAAGAGCATTCGTCAGTCCAAAAGGCATCACCATGAACTCATAGTGATCATACCTCATCTTGAAAGTAGTCTTAGGTATATCTCTCTCTGCTACTCTCACCTAATGATACCTAGACCTCAAATCAATCTTAGAGAACACTGTAACTTTACTCAACTAATCAAATAAATCATCAATCCTAATCAACGGATACTTGTTCTTAACTGTCACCTTATTTAATTATTTATAGTCTATGCACATCCTCAGGGATTTATCTTTCTTCTTTATAAACAAAATCGAAGCACCCCAAGGAGAACTGTTTAGCCTGATGAATCTTTTATTGATAAGCTTTTGAAGTTGCTTCTTTAACTCCTAAAATTTTATTGGAGCTATTTGATACAGAGCCTTAGAAATAAGAGTCGTACCAGAAAATAGCTCAATGCAAAACTCTAACTCCCTCTTAGGAGGCAATCCTAGCAAATATTCTAGAAATAAATCAAGAAACTTCTTCACTATAGACATCTTCTTGATACCTAGCCTAATTGCACTTTTATATACTACACTAGCCAAGTATCCTATACAATATTTACTTAAAAGTCTTCTTACCTGTAAACAAGAAATAAACATGGTCTTTGATCTCCCATCTCCAAACACAAACTGATCAGAGCCTAACTGTAGTCTAACCATTTTTCTCCTACAATTTTTCTCTACCATATAACTATTTAGGAAATTCATGCCTAAAATCATGTCAAAATCTGTTAACTTCAACGTGATCAAGTTTATCCTCAATCTCCTACCCATAATCTCTATCTCCTGATCTAAAAGTATCCGATCACTCAAAACTATACCACCATCTGACATCTCTATAAATATACTCCTATTTGTCATACTATGGATCAACCCTAAACTCTCTACTATTGCTCTGGATATAAAGTTATGTGTAACATCACAATTAATCAACACATAAATAGAAGTATCAAAGAAAAACAATTGATTGGTAACTGCATACAAAGTAGTCTTTACCTGATCTCATTTGGCTATAAATATTATGGCTTCACCTCTACCTAAAGGACTGACACTTTTTTCAGGTGCACTGGTTCTACCTCTGTTTACTCTATCACTTTTACCTCTACCTGTTAAACTAAGACGACATCTACCTACTCCACCACCAATTAGGCACTCTGACAATCTGTGCCCCAATTTTTGACATTTGAAACACATACTCTAACCTATGAGACATTCCCTCGAGTACCTTTTACCACAAGTCTTGCACACAAAAAACTTTATTTTCTATTTTCTTCTCTTAGGGGACTTCTTGGATTGCATAGGTCTCTTACCTTTGTCAAAACCCTTGTCTAAAACTCTCTCTACTGGTCTAGTGAATACACCCATTCTTTATAGATAATTCTTTAACCTTAAAGCTTTCTCCAAAGCATTCCCGAATCTCTAAGGAGGGGAAGATCCTGTCATAACATATTTGCCAATATGAGAGTGCAATCCATGCATAAGCTTTTATACTCTAGTTGTTAAAACCCAAATTACTAAATGGCAAAAAACCTAGAGAGGGGTGAATAGTTTATTTAGAAATCTTTTACAATTTTAAAACTTTTTCCTATTCTACCAACTCAAACGTACAAATATATATAATCACAATTAAACACATGCGTAAGAAAATAAATACAAATTAAAGAGAGTAAGGGAAAGAAATTGCTCAATCGATTTAGAGTGGTTCGGAGCTTCTCTATGCCTTCTACGTCTACTATTTCAAACAACTCCATTTGAAGATTTTCTTCCACTAACTTCAACTCTAAAGTTACAATAATTTTGATATAAGGGATTTCACCCCTCTTATACTAGTTTTGATACAAGAGATTACACCATTTACTTAGTTTTAATAGGGATTACGCCCCACACTAGTTTCACGAGATTACGTCCAAAGGTTTATGAAAAGTTTATAGAAATTTTATCTCATAAGGTTGATACACAATTGAACTCATAAGATTTCTCTCAAATGATTTACAAAATAACTTCTAGTGAGAGAAATTAGAAAAGAATTAGAGAATGAAAGTAGAAGAGTCTTTGGCCTGATTCTCTAACCCTTGAGTCTTCAAATCATCTCCAATTTATTTGAAATGAATTAGTCGTTTGGATGATTTGAGAGCCATTGGAGACTTTCTGAAAAGTTACACAGACATGTCCTTCACTTGCACAGTCATGTTTCCTTTGTTGTTCACTTTCTAACGGTCATATTTTTCCCATTGCGTGCACATACATGGGCGTGTGTCCCATACGCACACGGTTGTGTGTCTTTAAAGTTTTAGCTCTTCAGGATTGGATCGTATGTTAGTTGTGCTTTTGGTAGTGCTAGCTTTTGGAATCCTTGCATAAGAATTTGGCTGGCCACACAGGCATGTGGTATGAGACACACGAGCGTGCATTAAGGCACAAGGTCATTTCCCACACTTGCACAGGCGTGTAGCTATCATCCAACGCTCTCATGTCTTACTCACAAAGGCATGTGAAATTAGAAATGAGCACATGAGCGTATGTTTGGATTTTTCAAGCCACACGGGTACCACGCAAGGTCGTGCTCATATAGAAATGAGGCTACACATGCGTGTATCTGTGGGTACACTGTCATGTGCTTAACTCAAGTTCTATAATAACTTGTCGGGAAACCCATAAATCACTATTAAACTTTAATTAAGCATCAATACAACTCAAGGCCTTAATAAGCATCAATATAAACACTTCGATTCCATCTCAGTCATGCCACATTTCACAAATAAAGCATAAAACACATATATATAGATATATACACATATAATCATGAAATCCACCTTTTAATCAACTAGAAAATCATCATCTACATGCTTCAAAACTCAAGCAAGCATCAAGCAAGTAAGAAACATTATCAAAACACAACTAAGGAAAGAGACATGTTATGAACCCATGTGAAAGAGGTAAAGGAACACTTACCTCTAGCCATGGAAGTTTGCTCTCTCTCTCTAGGAGTATGTAGATCTTTAATCTGTAGCTGAGCTATTGGTTGATCTCTCTCCATTACCCTAGGATTCATTGAACACGAAGAAGTAGAAGGAGAAGGAGAAGGAGAAGGAGAAGAAAATGGTAAAAGTTGGGAATTGTGCGAATTGCAAAATAAAATGTATATGTGGCTAGAATATATGACGCATAATCGTGTGTCCCATAAAAATCTCAATTTCCTCTCTTTTTGTGCCATTAATAGAATATTCTCTTAAAAATATCCATGTACAAGCCACAAATAGCTCATAAATGACTATTTTATCCATGAACCTCTTAAATATATTTTTTATCAAGAAATCTTACTTTTACCTTTGATTTCAAAGCCTAAAAGGACAGTTTTACCATTGGACTGTTACAATTATAGTTTAACCTAAATATATAATTATTTATCATTAGACATTATTTATATTTATGGTAATAGAGATTTTCATTGTTTTTAATTTTAATTAATATAAATTAAAGTAACAATATTTAATAAACTTTTGAGAATAAAATATTATTTAATTTGAGGATAATTTTTTTTCAATAATTTTATAAAAATTTAATAAATAAATAAAAATTTAGTTTTTTCAAATTTAACAAGTGAAATTTTATCGTTTTAACAAACATCAAGTGAAAATAAATACTTTAACCTTTTTTCGTATTATTACTTAATTTTCTAGACAAGATGCATTTATTTAATTAGATTAGATCATAATTGAATGTCACTGAATTCACTCAATAATATTAAAAACTATAAGAAAATCTTTGGTAATTTATACGAATAAAAAAATATATATATACATACATCTACAAGAATAAGGAATATATAATGTTTCACATTCTTTATTTTATTCCTTTCTCGATTCATAATTATTGCTGAACTACATGGCCATTGACATTCTAAAATAGAATCATTATTATGTATTTATTTAACTCATAGGTGAAATGAGTGGCAGGTACCTTTTGTTATAACTGTTTCTATTACTTTGGAAGGAACAGGATGCATTGACGACAAAAGGGCAAAAGTAGATAAGAAACTACTTTCCTTCATGGAGAAGGAAATAAAAGGCCTCCTGTTGAAGGAGCTTACGTCCAATAATAATGGTTTGGAATTGGTGCTTACCACACAAACTTCATACCAATAAGCAATGATTGTGCTTTATTCTTCGTTCTTGTAGATATATTTTTTAAAATTCATAAAACATCTACTTAAAATTATATATTTATAAAAGATCTATTAAACTTCACAAATATTCCAAATTAACCCCAGATGAAGCCTTTGACTCCATTATAATATCTGAAATTTAATACATTTATGTTTAATATAAAAGAAAAACCCAAGAAATAATAAATAGATAGTGACATAAAAAATAAATATATATATTTTGAGTATCAACATTTATTATTTTTTTGAGTGAATTACATTTTCCCACCCAAGATTTGATCTTAAAACATTTTTTAATCCTTAGTTGACATAAATAACATTTTTTTCATCCAAAATCAAACATAAATAATACATTCTCATTCAAATTCAAACTATGATAATAAAAGAACAATATTAAGAACCGAAATTATCATTTTACCCCAATAATTTAATTTTGTAAAATTATCATGGAATCTAAAATTAATAAAAAATTAAAAAGAAAACTCTTTAAATATACAAATTATATAAAAACACTTATTTTTTTTTCTTTCACTTTCACTCAGTTTTTCTTATCTTTTTACGGACAGGAGTGTTTTGTCATATACTTGTATATATAGGATAAATTAAATTTTTTTAAAATAATAGGGGCCTTTTGGAAAGTTTTTGAAGGGTTACCTAAAATTTATAAAAGGTTTAGGAGTATTTTGAAAAAAATTTAAATATTTTTTTACCCCCGATATTTTGAAAAATGAGACTTACGCACCCAAAAAATTGAACAAAATTAAATTAATTATAGTTATAAATATCATATTACAATTACTAAAATCGTTTAATAATTTCAAAATATGTGGATGTTTAAAAAGATTTTAATAATTGATTTATGAGTCTTTCAGCCTTTTTAAAAATTAAATTATTATTTTAAAAATGTTTGAGTGTCATTATAAAGTGATTATTTTTATATTTTTTTAATTAAAATAATAAAATTATTATTTTACTTTTATATTATTAGTTTTTTTAAATAATATTTTATTTTAAGCAAAAATTATTATTTAAGACAACTAAAAAGGAAAAAGTGTTTTGAAGCCCCACCTTGGTGGGAAAATGTTGTTTGCCCTAATTTTTCATGATAAACTTGAACTTGTATTCTTTAATAAGTGGAGTTCACCATACAATTATATTTATTTGGGGATTATTACCATTAATACCAACTTTAACATACATTTTTTTGTTTACAATTACATGCTATTTTATTATTTTTTTCTAATACAAATAAATTTTTTATATCAACACTAAATATAAAATATTTCTTACGATATAAAAACTTGTATCATATTTAATAAAGTATTATCGTAATTTTATTTTTAGATCGGGGAGAAAGGATGGGGAGCATGAAACGCCGCCGTATTTGTTGCAGTAATACGATATTTATAAACCTCGACCACATTCTTTCCGCATTCTTTCTTCACTCACTCCCCACGTTTCAGCTCTTTTAACTAGACTTCGGTGCTCGAATTTAAGCAATGGATCAATTCAAGGGTCAACCGCGTCTTCCGAAATTCGCAGTCCCCAAACGATACGATATTTTTCTGAAACCAGACCTGAATACCTGCCAGTTCACTGGCTCCGTCTCCATCGACCTCAACATCGTCGAAACCACTCGCTTCATCGTCCTCAATGCTGCCGAACTATCCATCAACGACCGATCTGTATCATTCGCAGCCAAATCTTCTTCCAAGGTTATTTCCAGTCTTAACAACTGTTTCGTTTAATTATCAAAAACTAAAATCTTTTCGTTCAAGTTAGTGGATAATGACTAATGAACGAAACATTTGATTAAGGAGTAAGTATGTCGTGCTGGGATATAAAGAAAGGATTATTACTTAATTATTTTTTTTTTTAACTAGGATACTTCAACTTTATCAGTGGTTTTTCAGCTGTCAAACTCAACTTTAACATGAGATACTGACATTTCTGGTTTTTTTTTTTTTTTTTTTTTTTTAAGTGATGTTTTGACACAAATGAAATCTAGATGATTGGTATTTTGATGACTGAATTTATTTTAATAAGTTAAAGGACTTTTAAACAGGTATGCGAGCCTATCAGAGTTGAGTTGGTGGAGGTTGACGAGATTTTGGTGTTAGAGTTTTCCGAGAGCCTTCCAGTTGGGATGGGCGTTTTGGCTATTGGATTTGAGGGAGTGTTAAATGACAAAATGAAAGGATTCTATAGAAGGTGATTGAGTCAAACTTTCTCTTTGATTGTTTACAGATTGCAAGATACGCACTTAGAAAAGAAAATGGATATTGAAATATTAAAATCAATAAATTGATTTACTTTTTCCTTGCATTTTAAAGAAGTTTTTGTTCAATTGCTAGGAAAATATAGAATAACCAGTTGAAATAAATTTTAAACAGGAAGTTTAAGTTGTTGAAGACATTTTGAACGGAATTGGAAGAGACAGTTCTTGAAAAGATGATTAACTAGATCATCTAGAATTCGAGTTACAGAGTGAAAATATAGTAAACTATAAATGAGCAAATATGTGTCTGTGTATAGCTTTCATTTTTGAAAAAAAAATGGAGACCGAAAATAGGAGAAACTAAAAATGAGCTCTCCCATTTGTTTTCTTTTTCTTATATTCTATATAGAATAATGTCTATTAAATTATTGAGATGTGAAATCTAAGCTTATTTATAATTAGCATGGAGTTGGGACTGCAATATCAAATTTTTTGACAAACCATGAGTTATGCAACTATACAGCTTAGTTGTAGTGAGAAAGTTTCTAGTTTTAGCATAATAATTGTCATATAGTAATTCTTTTTCTTACTTCTTGTCCTAGTTATATTTTGACAAGGTTAAATTACTATTAGTCCTGATGTTAAGCTGTGATGTCTTTTCTTCAGTAAGTATGAGCATAATGGTCAGAAGAAAAATATGGCAGTTACACAGTTTGAGCCAGCTGATGCTCGCCGATGCTTTCCTTGTTGGGATGAACCTGCTTGCAAGGTATCACAAGCTAAGACTTCAAAAAATTATCACTTTATCAGTGATAATCTACTGGGCTTAATCTCACAGTTTAACTCCCTTTTTTAAGTATATTTTACTATTTATTGGCACTTGGTATTGCAGGCTACATTTAAGATCACATTGGATGTGCCATCTGAACTAGTGGCTCTTTCCAACATGCCAATCATTGAGGAGAAAGTGGATGGACATCAAAAAACAATTTCATATCAAGAATCACCAATAATGTCTACTTATTTGGTGGCAGTTGTTATTGGTTTGTTTGATTATGTGGAAGATCACACATCTGATGGTACGGTTATACTATATGTTCTTTTGATTTTTACGGTTTACAATTTTCATTATTGTGTAAACTTGCACACCTCTTTGCCCAGGTATCAAAGTGCGAGTGTACTGTCAAGTTGGGAAGGCTGATCAAGGGAAATTTGCTCTGTATGTTGCTTTGAAGACACTTGAACTGTACAAAGAGTATGTTTTACCATCACCTCATCATAGCATATATTGGTTTTTAGTTTCAGCCTTTCATGTTTGAGGCTGACAAATACAAACTGACAGACACCTTTGGTTATGATTACTTGTTAAAGCATTAGTTTCTACTTTGATACTTAGAACATGTTATTTGCTTTTGGGTATCAAATCAGTAATGCTAACTTTTACAGGTACTTTGCGGTACCATACTCTCTTCCGAAATTGGATATGATTGCAATTCCTGATTTTGCTGCTGGTGCCATGGAGAATTATGGGCTAGTCACTTATCGTGAAACAGCTTTGCTTTATGATGATAAACATTCGGCAGCTGCTAATAAGCAAAGGGTAGTGTTCATCTTGCAATGTTGGTCTCACTGTCTGGTTATACTCTTGAGTAATGTAATGAAATCATACTCCACTATATATTTAGTAATTAATTATTTTAATTGGCTACTGTCAAGGTCGCCACTGTAGTAGCTCATGAATTGGCTCATCAGTGGTTTGGCAATCTTGTAACGATGGAATGGTGGACGCACTTATGGCTTAATGAGGGTTTTGCAACTTGGGTATATCCTTTGCTTCGTAAGATATTTGTTATGCATATTACAGCATGAAATAAATTTTATATGATTGATTGTGTGCAGGTGAGCTATTTAGCAACTGATAGCTTGTTTCCAGAATGGAAAATATGGACTCAGTTTCTTGATGAATCTACTGAGGGTCTTAGGCTGGATGGACTTACTGAATCCCACCCAATCGAGGTATTTAATCATGGAATACTTTACATTATGTGTGCGTTTAGGGAGTATACATGTCCTAGTATATTACATGCTAAGCATGTTGTTCTTTCCAGGTAGATATAAATCATGCTCATGAAATTGATGAAATATTTGATGCAATAAGTTATAAAAAAGGTGCATCTGTCATCAGGATGCTACAAAGTTATCTTGGTGCTGAAGTGTTTCAGGTTTGTCATTCTTTTTGTGGCTTTTCAAGTTTATTGTCCAAGTCACCCAATCTTCCTAATCATTGACTAAACCTTGTTTTTCTTTTTCTTTTTTTTTTTTTTGCGAAATTTGTATAACCTTGTACTATCTTCATAATTGCCATGAAAGACATCTTCATTCTGTGACCTTTAAATGGGAACTTACTTTGCTATTCTTTATCTTTATTTAATTTCTTTAGCAAATAATTAGATACTGATGCTAATATTCTTAGCTTGTTTATTAGGAAAGTTTAACCTCTATCATCATGGGTGTTGTCACAAACTTAGCCTCATAAAGACATTTTTCATGTCTCATTATTGGCTGCAAGAAATAATTAGACAATAGAATTTATAAATTTTTTCTTTCTTCCAGTTGCTTGTGTTTCTTTGTTAGTAACTGATCTCTGGCACCTTGTGGGAATGTTTTGTTCTACCATGGATAGTGGTTAGGATCTATGAGGCTATCTAAGTTATTATAGTTGAAGATTTATACAAAGTTTTTTCTTAATGGCTATTAATTTTTGGATGGGAGAAGTTATATCCTGGTGCATCAAAAATTCTTAAATTGTATTAACAAACTCAATTATAGGAGGTACAGTAGTTGCTGATATCCGCCAAATGAGGACTATGGAAACAAATTGAAAAGTGCAACTCACTCGATTGAATTGAGTTACTAACAAACTCAAGAATGTTTTGCCTGTAGTTTGTTTATCATCCTTTTTTCTGACATTTATAAACTTGATTGTGTCATTGATTTTTCTCACTGGAAGTTAGCTTGATTTAATTTGATTTGCTTTATTTCCCCTATCAGCGGTCGCTTGCTTCATATATAAAAAGATATGCCTGCTCTAATGCAAAGACCGAAGACTTGTGGGCTGCACTTGAGGAGGGATCTGGTGAACCTGTCAACAAGCTCATGACCTCATGGACGAAGCAGAAAGGATATCCAGTCATCTCTGTCAAACTGAAAGAACAGAAATTGGAATTTGAACAGGTTTTTTCATGTTTGATTTCTTAAGATGTGATCCAATATATCTTATTTCAAATGAGTCATTGGCTCTAGCATTCTGTACGAGTTCCATTTCCATGACATGTAGAAAATTATATTGCTCTAACATGTAGAGTTAATAAATGACAGTCACAATTCCTGTCAAGTGGTTTTGCTGGGGAGGGACAATGGATTGTACCAATAACATTATGCTGCGGTTCATATGATGTGCACAAGAATTTTTTATTGCAAAATAAGTCCGAAACTCTTGACATCAAGGAGTTCCTGGGTTGTTCTTCAAAAGAAGGTGATAATGCAGCATGCACTTGGATAAAACTGAATGTTAATCAGTCTGGTTTCTACAGAGTGAAATATGATGAGGACCTTTCAGCTAAGCTTAGAAGTGCAATAGAGAGAAAAAACTTATCTGAAACAGACAGATTTGGTATTTCTATCTTTCTTGCCCTTAATTTGTTTCTTTGATGGTGAAATAGAAAATTTAACAACATTTTATTAATTCTTTTACAGGCATTTTGGATGATTCATTAGCTCTTTGTATGGCTTGCCAGCTTTCTTTGACCTCTTTGCTTACTTTGATGGGTTCTTATCGGGAGGAAACTGAGTATACTGTGGTGTCTAACTTGATTAATGTAATGTTCACTCCATATTATGTGTAAATTTTATATTATTTATTATGTAAATTTTATTCATCTTGGTGCTTAGACATAATTGTGTGTTTGGTTTCACAGATAAGCTATAAAGTTCTGAGGATTGTAGCTGATGCAAGACCTGAATTACTGGACTATGTTAAACAATTTTTTATCGGCCTTTTCCAGTATTCTGCTGAGTATGTATTTCTTATATAAATTATTGAGTTCCTTTTTTAAAATCTTAGATTAGCATTTTTTAGGAAGTGGAGTTCCCCATTTACCACAGCTTTTAAACATGAATTTATGCGTTGTAGTCAGCAATGATATAATTCATTGTGAAACTAACAGGCGGTTAATTTTAAAAAGTGACTTTGAGATGCTTCAATCAATTAATCATGTTTCCTATATCAATATATTGGATATATGTCAAGACAATTTCATCGCCTAGATGAGAGATCGTCATATGTAGGCTTTAGAACATGTATTTAATTTATAGAAAGTCAATGAAGGAACTATTATGTCAGACTAAGAGGTTTATAGCAAATATATGTCAGAGATAAAAGATTTAGAATCAAAGCATCATGTGAGAGAAGATGCTAAAGATATATTTTCATAGATGAAGGTGAACATATCACTCTAGAGAGAAGAAAAAGCATTTTCTGTATTCCTATCTTCTTTTGTTTCTGATATTTTTTAAGTTCTGATCATGCTGTTTACAAATTTACAACTTTAACCCCCGAATATAGAATTATGAGTCAACTGTTGAATAAGCTTGCATGCTGCCTTATGTTAATTACCAAACTTTAAATCTTAAGATAGTTTGTCACATTTAGTGTGTTTTTTATTTGAATGTAGAGTTTCATCATGATGTTATTACAAATAGAAACCCAATTGTGGTATGCTTAAATGTACATTAGTTTTTAGTTTTTAGCTTCTATAAATTCATTACAGGAGGCTTGGCTGGGATCCTAAGCAAGGTGAAAGTCATTTAGATGCAATGTTGAGAGGAGAAATTTTAGCTGCTCTTGCTTTGCTTGGACATGATGAAACCCTAAATGAAGCAAGCAAGCGATTCCATGCTTTCCTAGAAGACAGAAATATGCCCCTACTCCCTCCTGACTTACGAAAGGTTTATGGCTGTGAAGTTCATTTTAATTCTATTATCCTTTAATTACAATCCTTATTCATTAGACGATTGTCTGCAGGCAGTATATGTAGCAGTGATGCAGAAAGTCAGCTCCTCAAACAGATCAGGTTATGAATCTCTTCTGAGAGTGTACAGAGAGACTGATCTAAGTCAAGAGAAAACACGCATTCTCGGTATTGAAAAGTCATTTTTAAAGTGATTTGATATATTTTGAAATTGTAGAGTTTGTGTCCATAACATATTTGCTTATGCTTCTCAGGTTCATTAGCATCATGTACAGATGTCAATATAATTCTTGAAGTTCTCAACTTTATTTTGTCTTCTGAGGTATCTTGTTATGTACTTTCTTTTGGATGGGGTTAAAATTCAACATTGAGCTATTTAATTACTCCTTTAATTTTGAATTTTATATAGGTTCGACTCCAAGATGCAGTCTTTGGACTTGCTGTCAGTAGAGAAGGGCGTGAAACTGCTTGGAAGTGGCTGAAGGTATTTACTCATCGACAGATCCAGCACTCATCTAAATTATGGAAGAATAAGTTTAATGGCCATGTACTTGCTTTGTATTTTGGTATTATATTGATTGGGCATGTGATTTTGCATTATTGATATCATTGTGCATTGCATATTATTTTAGGGTGATAGGATAGAACACTGAAGTGGGAGACACAAGAATTCTTAAATCAATTCAAGAGGGATAAAGGGAGAAAATAGTTTAGAAGAAGAGTAATAAGAGAAGAAACAGTTGTCTCTGTTATTTTGCTCATTGTTAGAACTGTAAAGTTTAAAATTTCTTAAAATTTTGGCAATTTTATGTCCTATAGGGGAAAATATCTTGGATTCACATTATTATGCAACTGAACTATGCAAACCTCCTAAATCTGACTTCTAGAGAGTACAAATCTTGTGAAAAACTTGGCGATTAAATTGTGAGATCTTATTGCAAGGTTGTCCTGCAATTAATTGCAATTGAGTATTGGAATTCCAAGCCATTAGTCATTTGAAGTTTTGGAGTAGATGAGTGTCATTGGAGAGCTAGTGTATCTCAGTGATTTTGGGCTTTGAGATGAACAGGCTGCCATTGATCCCAGGAACCTCAAATTTTCAAATATTTCATGCATTGAAATTAAAAATTATTTAGAATTAAGAGAATATATTGTGATTTCAGATGAGAGTTATCATAGCTTAAAAATTTAAAATTTTTCTTTGAACCGTCATAGCTTGAGAGGAGTAAAATATCAAGTTAGATCCTGGCCTTCCATCAGATGGGAATAAATGTCCTCTAGGGATAGATTTATGAGATGAGGAAAGTCACCAGAGAAGCTGACTCACTTTTGTACAGGAAATAATAATCCTGCTCCATTACATACTGATGCTGTGATCTTCTGTGAACTTTGAAAAAAGGAGAAAATTTTTTCAGTAGTGATTCAGCTTTTGTCAGGTTACTATGCTGTTATTGCAAGCCCCATAAACAATGATATCTTCACACACTTTATTCTTTTGTTATTTATTTTTTATTAAATTTGGAATACAGGATAACTGGGAGCACATCTCAAAAACCTGGGGTTCTGGATTTCTCATAACACGTTTTGTCAGTGCAATTGTCTCACCGGTTAGTCTCTTCCCACTCTTCCTATTCTCAATTTCTTATTGGATCATTTATTACCTATAAAATCTGTTTCTATTTTTTCAATATTAGTAGAGTTAATAGATTTGGATGAAGCTCCATTTACAACTTTTATTTTTTATTTTTTTATGGGTTTATATGTTTGTGTTGTCCCGTTCAGTTTGCTTCATTTGAGAAGGCTGCAGAAATAGAGGAGTTCTTTGCAACCCGATCAAAACCCTCAATTGCAAGAACCTTGAAGCAAAGCCTTGAAAGGGTTCACATCAACGCAAAATGGGTTCAGAATGTTGAGAAAGAAGAACATCTGGCGGAGGCTGCAGAGTTGGCATTCAGGAAATACTAGATAAACTGAATTAAAGCTTTAATGGGAATATGGCCTCATAGAAGTTACGAGTGTCATTGTCAATGATCAGAATCCCAATAGTTTCTGGAGTGTTGCCGTTTGCATGTTTTCATTCAGATTGAGTCCTGATTTTCCTTTTCAGCCGTTGTTTGGTATTGTCACCTTGTGTATGTGGGATTCGGATGAGGGGATGAAATGTCTTGTGTTTGCATGAGTTGTTGAACTTTAATGAGTCGGAAATATTATAAAAGTAGAATGGATGAAATGGCCTAACCGAACCACTTCTGCCAATAAAACCATGCGGTTGAAATAAATATACATTTAATTACCTCCCAGAGCAATTTAACTCGGAGGCATACTAACAAATACAATGAGAAAAAAGCAATATACGTCCGGGTCACCTCCTATCCCCACTACGAACAAATAAAATTTACATAGCCAAGAGCTTACTTTGACCCCTTGAACGGAACAATGAAAGAGGTTGTATCGTAGATACGGTTTGCCATGAAAAACACATGGGCAAAATACTATATTCCATAATTTTCCAGCATGGATATATATATATATATATCGTACATACCATACCACATTCAATTTGACAGAGCCGTCGTCACGTCTTGGTCTTGAACTTCCTTTGAGCTTTGAGATCCACCACGATTACAGTAATGTTATCTTTGCTTCCCTTTTGGAGGGCACGGTTTGAGAGGTACTCTGCTGCTGCTTGGGCGGCAGGGTTGGCCTCATTCCCATTCCCATTCCTGCCTTCTAAGGGAAGTGTAGCGCCATTCTTTTTGTGCCAAAGTAGTATTCGCCTCCTTGCCAAATCACATGCCTCTTCATTTGTCATGACGTCCCATAAACCATCGCTTGCTAGAATCAGGCATTCGTCTTCTTTTGTCCTAGGAATGAACATTACTTCTGGTTCAGGAATGATCCAAGGCTTCAAATATCTATCCCCTGCAAGCCACATGCAACTTTTTTTGGTGGTTTTGAGCAATTCATTTAACTTCATTTAAAGGATTCATATGGATGCAACAGAAACTTGACAAAAGAAACTAATGGTTCTATCATGCATGATGAGAAGATGAATCTTGGAGAAAATTGATTAGGCTGCCCTAATACTTCGTCCTCAATTTACCACTTGGGTATGTGAGCAGAATTGAGACATAAAGACAATATCTTGACTGAAAAAAATATCCCATTATCCAACTTATCTCAGGAAAAATATTACATTTGACTGTCAAAAGCAAGCAACACTGAATTTCAATGTTTACTGTAAGACTTCATGTCTAATCCATGACGCCAAGGGGTCAGAAATTGAGTAAGCTTCAACCTAATGGCCGTTTAAGACCACACAATCATCTCCTTATTGTGAAAATAGCTAAACTAATTATTCAGTTATTAATCAAAACGGAACAATTTTTAGTTGTTGAAAAAGAGAAAACACTGATGAGGATAGAACTTGGGAAAACTGCCTCGTTGCATGGCTATATACCATATTGAATCATGAAGTGAGGAACAGACAACCATTGTGAAGAAAAGCTTACCAATAGACCTTGACATTGCAAGAACACCAAATACACGATGCCCATTCCACTGTATAACCTTGCCTCCGGCTGCTTCAATCCTTGCATATTCATCTTCTCGATTTGGCTAGATAAAAACAAATAAAAATAAATGAACATCCGTTTCCCATGCTCCTTAAAAATGTGCAAGATGACAATTGACAGTTTTCTTACTTTATGATCCACAGACAAAGCCATGGGCTCTTTTCCACGATACAGAACTGCTCTTGAATCTCCACAGTTTGCCACAATAATATGGGATGCACATATTATGGCAACAACAGCAGTAGAACCAACAGTTTCTGGGGCAACAGGCTCTTGGCCCGCTTTTCCTCCAACTTCAACATCAACCTTAACAAAACAATTGGTGAATGCTTCTTTCCACCGGTCTTGGCAACCATCCTTTACATTTCCATCCATTAGGCATTTCCTAACAAGCTCTATCTCCTCAGGCAAGGCAGAATGGATACGGTCATGACAATAGTTTGCAACCTGAACAAGCAAATGCCATAACAGAAATTTTCTTGCAAAAAGACATCATATGTGCAGTTGAATTGAAGGTAAAAATACTGTGCAAAGAACATCTACAGAAGAAAAAAAATACCTGTGAGCCTCCATGGCCATCATAGACACCAAAGAAATGAGCAGTCTGCTGACTAAAACGCTGGCTCATGCCATCCAGTACCTGGTCCTCAATTAGCATTTGAATAGGAATTTTCAAAAAATCAGGCACAGTTGCAACAGCATCTTCCATCTCAGGTCTCCTTCCACACACAGATGTAAATCCCCAAAGTGGCACATAATCCACCTCAAATACACTGCGTCCAGTAGTTCCACTCACCCCCTTTTCAAAAGCCATTTGAAGAAGAAATGAAGATGGCTTTTGGTTGGGCCCATCTCCAATCTCTTCCTTAAGGGTAACAGGCACACCAAGAGCATCACTTACTATCTCAGTAACATTTGATTCCCCTAAATCATTGGCCTTAGCAATACTGTCAACACTGCAAATACTCTTCTCAATGTTAATTGAACTCAACGATCCAGCCCCAGATGTAGACTCAAAACCCAAATAGTCATCTCCACATAAGCTACTAGTCTCACTTGCCACTGAAAGTGAACAGCTATCCAGAATCTGATCCCCGTCCAATGATAAGGAATCATCTTCCTCATATTCCTGGTTTATCACTCCATCACTGCCAATCCAGTTGCTTTTATTTTCAGATATCATATCTGATAAAGGTACTCTTCCTACTTTCTCATCCTCTGGCACCGCCCCTGCTATATTGCTATCTTCATTTCCCAAATCGCTACAATTAAAATTCTCTTGCTCACACACAACAGACTGGAAAGAAACCTTAGCTACAGAATTAGATAACAAGTTGGCTGTGTTGTCCATCAGCTGAGGATTTTTGATATCCAATCGAATAGCTATTGTCGGGTTATCACAAACTGAATTACCAGCTCTAAAGGGCACTGCAACTGCCATAGACATCTCCTCCATCAAAATCCCTATCCACGCTGTGCAAAAAGTTGCCCTCCAACCCCTCTAATATGTCACAAGCTGTCATTATACAACTAAAGTTTCACCTTCTTCTCTTATCAAAAACAATAGTGATATGAAAGGTGGCTTTAATGGACCATTTTCCATGACTTAATTCAATATACAAAAAAAGTAGAAGCAAATTCAGCTGACTTATGGTTGAGCTAAATAAAAATGTGGTGAAAGGGAAATAAGTAGTCAGATCTGGTCAACAGTAGCATCCAACCTTCCAGTTGCTGAAATCATAACCCTAAATAGGCATGCTAACATGTCTTCTTCTCTGGACTCCTCACTATCTACCTCCATCAATTACAGTCACAAAGGCAAACAACATCAAAAGAGCTTCAAATCACAAAAAAAACTAATGAAAATTTACAAAACATCACGAAGCAAAAACTAAATCAAATTCCAGACCAACCCATAAGCTCTCAACACAAGAAAGAAAAAAAAAAAAAAAAAAAAAGAGAAAAAAAAAGTGGGTCATGAGAAAGAACACAAGATTCACAGGAAATCCTAATAAAGACATTGCGCTTTTTCTCATAGTTAAGAGTTCCAGGATCTGAAGCAAACAACCTTAGCCTCTTGAAAATTTGCTATCTTTTTCTCTCATAAATAATAATTATTGTCAACAATACAACTACAAGAACAAAAAGTAACACTATAAAGGAAAAAGAGACTACCTAATTTGTCAACTGTTGATTAAAGTTTCTTTTACTTGTATCTTGCAAAAGTTTGCTAACATCTAAGTCTAAGAACAACCATGTGTGAAGGATTAAAAAACATATAAAATCAAGAAACAAGATATTGATATGGGGTTTGCTTACCATTAAAATATAACACCTCAATTTTTTTATTTTTTATTACTCATTATTTAATATTGATACATTTGGGACTTGGCGTTGAGATGAAAGAGGAGAGTGAAGAGGAAAATACAAAGAAAAAACTTTGGAAAAAAGAAGAAGACAAGACACAGACACTTGTCAAATCTATAAGCGCATACTGAAGCATCTAAAACTAAACCCATCTTACGCTCTTCCTCCTTCCTTTGTATTTGTAGTCGATTCTCTGTTCGTCTCAAGAAGATATTAACTTTTCCTTCTCATTAAGTTCATGAACCAAAAAATATTAACTTTTCTTTCTTACTAAGTTCATGAAAGATATGCTATTGTTTGCAAAATGTAAATGAAAATGATAACTTACCTATCACCATTCATGTAATCGAAAGGCACAAAAACTTTGAAAAAGTTAAAGTGGACATCCACTCAACAAGGATAAGATTTTTAGATTCTCTTAATTCATGTTATGCACTTCAAACTAGACAAACCCAAATCAAAACACCATCATCATTCTTGTATTAATAAACCAAGACTCCTTTTATCCAGTCATTCAAGACAAAAAAATAAATAAATAAATAAATAAAAAAAAGAAAAAAGTAAATGTTAGAATAATATCCAAATGTTGATAATTTATATTTTACATATTTATGGATAAAGTTTTGCATATAAATGAAATCTCTTTTAGAAAAAGAAATCTTACTGTCTAAAGGGAGCTAAAGTGCAGAAGGAAGCAATTGAAAATGATAGTTAATCAAAGACAAGGTTAACAATAATTAAAGGGTTTTTTTCAGAGTGTGGCTTTTTAGTGGCAGACAGTGAGAGCGAATAGTGAAATCGCTGATCATTGAGTGGAGAGGAAAGTATAATATTTACATTTACTCACAAAAGAAAGAGGGAGAAAAGTTTGTCACATGATAACATGGCAAAAATACGGAGAAAGGAGTCTGAAAGGTTAGTTAATGTAGTTGACATGTCAACCCCATTTCACGGGATGTTCTTCAACTCATTTTGGCATTGGCTAACAAGCCTACGCATCAACAACTACTTCAAATCTTTAACATCTTATATTTTGTAGTTTGTGCTAATAAAAATGAGTGATGATGTTTGAACTACCCAATACTTCTTCTAAATCTCCATTTTAGATTATACTTATTGAAGATATAGAATTCTTCGAATAGATGTTATGAAATTTATCGTGAAAAATTGGACATTGGTTCCAGAGAAGATAAAGGAGAATGGCACAAAGCGGGAAAATGCAAATTGAGAAAATATGACTTTCTCACATGTGAAACAACAAACGAATTATTTTATTTTAATATTTTATCAAAGATGACTTTTTATTCAAATTCATTAACTCACTTTGTATTGCATCAATTTGTATGTGTAATAAGTTCCTATCAATGTCTAATAAACTTTCCCAAGTTCCATTCCAAACCAGTGACTTCTTCCTTCTATTGACCAAAACATCTATTTTAAGACGAGCACTTCAAACCTTAATAGTTTTCCTAAATATGACCCAGTTGGCATCTTTTTCTTCTTTTGGGATGTTGGGTTTCGAAGGTTCCAAGAGCAACCTTTGTTCGCCCACCCCAAAAGTGTTTTGTTTCAAATTCATCCCTCCTAAAAACAAGGCAACAAAGTGAGAGATACAACTATAGCTGCAGAAGTTTACACCAATTAAAAGTATACCGAACTCAAGGAACTCAGGTGCAAGCATAAGAAGAGACACGGTAAAGAGAAAAGCAAGCGAACAATTTATACTTTGTTTAGTCAAAAAGATAAATACCCGACGTTTGCAACATTGTTATTATCTCAGTAATACAAAATTATAGAGCAAGCAAGAAGTAATACAAATATTGTGTGCTTGAACTTACTAGTATATCTGGATGTGTTCCTAAAGTTTAATTTGTTAAGCATGCATTAGACATGATATCTCTTTTTTCCACTATTTTGAATTTATAGTAGTGAGCCATATTGTTACGTAAGTTTTAGGATAATGTAGTAGTTAATGACTTGATTAGTGTTGTCATAACTTCAATATGATAGGAAAACAATTATACTTCAATTGTGATTGACAAAATTGATATTTCCTAATAATAGAAAACAATTATTAAATGATTTTTGTGATTATGGTGGATTCAATTTCCTGTTATCTATTTTATGGCTTTTAAAATAAAATATGTCCCGCTTGAGGCTTGCCTTGTTGTATGTTGGAATGACACTTGTTCATTGGTTGTTGGTCACTGCAAGGAGTCATATTGTTAGTTAGTTTGAGGCCAAAGGACATTTCCCACCCATAGTTTGAGGCTGGGACAACTTCCCACCCGCTTAAGTTTAAAAGTCTGTTTTCCCACCCATCACCTATTTTTTTTATTAAAAATAATATATAATCAGGGGTATTTTTGTCTTTTTAATATTAAAATTTTATAAATTAATAAAATAAATTTTATATAAATATAAAATATTAAAAATTTAAAAAAAATTTAAAAAAAATTTGGAAAAATTTTAAAAAACCCAGCAGCCACCGCCGCCGGCACCGGCGACGATGGCGGCCCATAATAGAACCAGGTGGCCATTTCCGACCACCTGGTTCCAGGGGAGGCCAGATCTGGCCTCCCCGTTCGGTGGAGGCGACCAGATCTAGCCTCCTCCGCCTGAAATAAAGGTCGGAAATGGCCGTAAAGGGCCGGCCTTGGCCCCACTGACCGTTTTCGGCCTTTATTTCGGGCGAAGGAGGCCAGATCTGGCCGCCTCCTCCGAAACTGGAGGCGGTCGATTTGGCCGCCTCCATCGAACAGGGAGGCCAGATCTGGCCTCCCCTGGAACCAGGTGGTCGGAAATGGCCACCTGGTTCTATTATGGGTCGCCACCGTCGCCGGTGCCGGCGGCGGTGGCTGCTGGGTTTTTTAAAATTTTTCCAAATTTTTTATTATTTAAAAATTATTTTATATTTTTATTATAAATTTTTAATTTTTAAAAGGGTAATTTAGTAATTTTAATAAAATAATAATAAAAAAATAGGTGATAGGTGGGACTTCGGGCTTTTAAACTTAAGCAGGTGGGAATTTGTCCCAACCTCAAACTATGGGTGGCAAAATGTCCTTTGGCCT
>JAJEJH010000392.1:188139-208023 GCA_026122585.1 Anacardium occidentale | reverse complement strand
GTCGGAAATGGCCACTTGGTTCTATTATGGGCCGCCGCCGGCGCTGGGTTTTTTAAATTTCAAAAATTTTTTAAATTTTTTTTTAAATTTTTTTATTATTTAAAAATTATTTTATATTTTTATTATAAATTTTTAATTTTTAAAAGGGTAATTTAGTAATTTTAATAAAAAAATAGGTGATGGGTGGGACTTCGGGCTTTTAAACTTAAGCGGGTGGGAATTTGTCCCAGCCTCAAACTATGGGTGGGAAAATGTCCTTTGGCCTTAGTTTGAGGAGAAATTTTGACCACATAATAATTGCTCTTATAGTTTCTAAAGTGTAAATAGCATAGTAGAAACTCTTTGCATCTTCTACATAAATAGGTGCCGCATTGTCGATTAGAATTCTATGCTTGCTAAGATGGTGGTATGTACTAAATAATGTGCCACATGCACGAGTGATATGCTTGCCAAATTGATTTAGAAGTTATGATGTCTTACAGGTTATGTTTTTGTCTACAATTGAATAGTTAAAGTATTACTTAATAATGCTTTAGAAAATTCATATGATTTCCCACTTTACCCTTAAATGCTTATAAGAAAGTTGCTAGGTCCATACATAAGTGACACAATTTTCCATAAGCATCACTCTTTTTAGCAAATCCCTAACCTTTTTAAGTCATTTTTCATAATCAAAAGCTTTTCTTCATTCGTGCATTTTTTATCTTTTTTTTTTTTGACAAAGTAAGACTTTTTATCCTTTTCACTATGTTATTTACCTAGAATCTCCTAGGAAATTTATCTTATAGTTTGGTGTTCTAGGGTGTCTAGTGATTGAGAATCATATTTGTTTATACCTTTTGTATGTCTTTTAAGAGGTTGAACAACAAGGACGTCTACTTCTAAATTGAGTGAAAAGACTCGACTTTTGTGAAGACTCTATAACTAGTTCATAAAGGGATGAAGGCTTTAGGATGAGCCATCTTAGAACGTTTTATTGAAGTGAGCCTGAGGGCTAAGCCTAGTAAGGTCATTTTTAGTGGGAGTGAATAGAGGGAAACACTCCTTTATGCTGGCTTGATGTAGCTATTCTTGAAGTAATGGATAGTATGACACTATCCCATCTTATCATAACTGAATTAGTCCATATAAAGAAAGGTTATGGACTTTTTGTGCTATTGTAAGAACTAGCAGAGTGATAATATGGTAATCTTCTAAAAGGATAAGTAATGATGTCTAAGGTAATCTTGAGATGTGAATTGACTTTACCTTTACACCTGTTTGTGTAAAGTGTACTTAACCTGCTTGGAGTCACTCTTTTTCAATTGTCTCTAACACTTATTAATGCATTTTAAGATTATATAATTCATATCACTTTCTTCGGATAGATAAGCCTACTACAAAAGAGTCTACATATCTTTACATTCTGAAAGAATCCAAAGGTATTGATATTGTTTTTTTTTTTTTTTTTGGTCAAAATAGGCAACAAAAGACTTGAAAGTCACATATATGAAAAATGATCTAAATGATTAGAAGACCAAGCATTCCTTCTTCCTCTACTCTAAGGGTGGAAAGTTTCAAATGTTGAGGTAAGATATCTAGTAGTATTTACCATCTCAATCTTAATTTATTTGTGTTGGTCACTAATGATTCTAGTTTTTTTGTTGCAATCAAATGTCTAAAATCAAGCTTGTCTATTGACAAGCGGAACGTATTAGGAAGTTTTGAGAGTTCTTAAAGTAGAAGTATAATCTCAACAAGCTTAACATCAATAAGAATCTTTGGTAGCTAAGTTTATTCTAGCTATTTTCTCTATCAAAGCAATTATGAAACTTCTATGTAGGGTTCACATAAATTAACCAAACTAACTGAACTAAATCAATCCAATTCAATTCAAACCAAAAGCTATGGTTTGAGTTGTTTTATAGATGATTACAATTTTAAAATTTTTATAAATTGAATATTTGGTTTTGTTTAGTTTTGGTTTTAAAAAATAAAACCCAATAAAATTGAAGCGAACTGATAAATATAGTAAAATTATGTCTTTTATAAAATATATAGTTTATTACTAGTCTTTTTAGATTACAATATTTTCTAAGACTTTAACTATCGATTTTTCAACTGTTAGACTCTTTAAATTCTTTTCTTTTTATTGAATTTTCATATATATTTTTTTATATTTGAATCCCTATACTTTTTTTTCATTATAATTTTATTAGTATTTTGTTATATTGTTTTAATGTTTGTTGGTATTTATGATTTCTTTAATTTTTTTTACTTGATTTATTTTTTATTTTTGTCAAACCAACCAAACCGACTATCCAAACTAAATCCAAATATCCAAACTATTTGGATTTAGTTTAATGTTATTGAGTTTGGTTTAAAGTTAAAGTATTGAGAAATTGACTTTATTGTTTTAGTTAAAAAAATTTACTTTAAATCGATTAAATCGAATCATGAACACCCCTACCTATATGTATATATTTACCTCATAGCATTCTTCTTGGTCTTGTTCAATTACGACTAACATAATTGCTTCTGTGAAGATATGCCATCATTGCTACTCCTACACTTTCAATCTAATCCTATGGATGACAAGTCAACTTTCACTCTACAATGTAGCAAATGAAAGAAAAAAGTCCTTATGCTTAAGACAAGAGCAAGAATAAAGAAAGGGAAGTTATTAGTGGGAAAAATCAATGCACCTAACTTCCTTTGGTAGTTCTCAATCATGGACAAGCCTTTACCTTTTTACCCATCCTTAAGAAGAAGACTAGATGATTGGAGTGTCCATGGAGGGCTAACGATTATCCTTTTATTAAAAAAGGAAATCACTATGATGTGGTGGGATCTCAAGCAAGAATAAAATCTTGTTGATTGATTAAAAAGCCTTACAACAGTTATGTGTGAGTTATGTTGTTTTCCTTATGCTTCCTTTTGTATAATAATTAGTTATTCACTTCTTTGTTTTCTTTCTTTCAAAATCTAAATTATGTGGCTCTTTTTTACATTTAGTTATTTGTTCATCTAGAGTGGCAACCAATAGAAGGTTACTAAACTCAATAAGTCACTTCTAGAAGCTAAAGAGAAAGTATAGTCCTTATAGGCAAATCTCCATGCCACAAAAGAGAGATCTTGAGTTGTGAATGGTAGGACTAGAATTATGGAAAAAAGCTCTAGGTGGTAAAACAAAGTGATGTGTCAATTGTTGAAAACCTTCATTTAAGGTCACAAGACATATGTTGAAAGCCTTTGTCTTGAGTTGGAGGAGAAAACTCTTGATTGAGATGTTAGAACACAAAAGGTGCTTAAACAAGTAAAAAAGGCAAAGACAAAGGCAGGCCAACTTTGAGTTTAGTATTCAAAAGAGGACATTAATAGTGGTGCACCAAATTTTATATGTTCTTTGGTATGATAATCCTAAGCTAAAAAATTCTCATTAATGGAATGCTTTTGTTGAAATAAAAAAAAAAAAAAAAAGTGAGATCATGCTTTATGAGTGATTAAGATAGTCAAGCTAAAAATTAAGAAAACTTATGGAGAAGAATTAGGATTCATTCTCAAGGTAACTAATGTTCCTCTAAAAGTTGTTTGTTTGTTTGTGGAACCTAAGGTCACTCTTTAAGAAGCTTACTCTTTAATAAGGTCATGTAACACCTTTGTAATTATGCTATGATGACTTATAGTTGTTTCTTTCCTATGATTAACATTGTAATTGTACCCCCTTTAAAGTAATTATTAATAAAAAATTTTGATTTTCCCAATAATTTAATTTTTGGATAATTTTGTGGTGTTGATTATCTGCTATTTATGTGATTGGCCTTATTTGATTAAGATGAATTTTGTTTTGTTTGCTTCTTTTAATCTTTCTATTTTTTTTTTTCCTTTTTCATATGCTTTTATATACCTCCTAAGTTTTGAGTCAATAATATCTAATTTCTCTTTCTATCATTGGTAATATTTCCTTAAGTGTTTCATGTTCTAAACTCGTGGTACTTTTGATATATCTAGTATTTTAGGTTGATAAGTTCTAGGTTGCAACACCTTCGTCACCTAAAATGGACTTTCCTAATTAGGTCCAGGTGGCCTAACATTTTAGGCATATTTTTTCAAAAGACTAGATCTCATTCAATATAGTTCATGTATCTTACTTTAAAATTGGAGTACTAGGCTACATGTCGCTAGTGTGAGGCTACACAAAATTTTGCTTTTTGTCAAAGCTCCTCAATCATACCTTATTATCCTTTTCATTATAATTGTCTTTATAAAGTGATATTGTACCAAGTTTGACACAAACCATCACTTCATAGTTATATGCTAATGAGAAAGGAGTTTCTTTAGTGGGTGTTCAAACAATGGTTTAATATGCCTACAATTTTTGAGAAGCTTATCTACCCAAGCTATTTTCAGGTCACCAAGCTTTATCTTCAAGTTATGCTTGATGATATTGTTGATTGCTTTAACTTGTCCTTTGCTTGTAAGCTATAGATTGTAGAAAATCTTTTATGAAAATTGAGGTCATTATAGAATTTTTGAAATTTATCATTGTTGAATTGGTTTTAATTATCTGAGTAAATTGTGTACGGTATTTTAAAGTAACAAATTATTAACTTGAAAAAAAAATCCTTCTATCTTTTGGCAGTGATAGTAACTAAAAGTTCAACTTTCATCCATTTAGTGAAATAGTCAACTATAACAACCATATATTTGACTCCACTTTTCCTTATATGTAAGGCGCCTATTAGGTTGATCCCTTTAATAGCAATAGCTATGGGTTGTTGGGGTGTATATGAGTCTGACTACTTGTAAGTAGCTTACGGCTTGGCTTACCATGAGCTAACCTCAACTTGTTTAATTAAAAGTCAAGCTTAAGCTTGAGCATTTCAAGTCTATACTTGAGTTGATCTTGAACCCTACAGGAGAAAGCTTGATTAGCTTATGAGTTTTGTCTAATTCACAAGTTAGTGGCATTTATCAAGCAAGCTTAAGCTAGCTTAACATATAATATGAAAAATATCACATTACTCAAAACCCAAAGAAAAAAAAACCAAACATTGATTTTTCCTTGTTAACCTTTAAAAAGAAAAATCAGTAGTTTTTTGCATGATTTTAGTTTAGAAATTGAAGCACCAAGTCCATTCCATTAAGCAATTGACTATCAAGCAATATCATTAGTTGAGGTAATACCATATCAAACTTGACTTATTCTCTCTCATTTGCTCAGGTTCTTATGTTTCTTTTTTTTAATAATTAAACTATATGCACTTATAATGAATACCAATTTAGCTATCAATAATGACATGTCATCATGTGATTAACTGATTTTTAATTAAAGTTAAAATAACACCTTTTAGATTGTGGTTTCTATTGGTTGCGATTATGACATGATCCTAATAAGGGTAAAATTCCTTGTCTGATACTAATTTAGACATATTTGAAGTTTATACTTTGTTTTGAGATGACTTTTGTAACAATCTGAGGTTATAACAATCTTTTTAAGTTGAAAATCGAGGATGAAAATGAGATTTTATGGTGAGAAAATTGAGATGAGAGTACTCATAGGTAAAATAGTCATTTAAGAGCTTTTTGTGGTATGTGTATGTGTGTCCTTGGGAGACATTGTCATGCATAGCACAGGAAAGTGCAAAAATCTTAGATTTTTTTCAAGCATGATCATGTATCCTAGTGACACACGACTATGTGTGAGTCTAATTTTAACGTAGCTATATATAGTAGATTTTTCTTTTTTTTTTATAGAAGTTTCTAACCAAATTTCATTTTGTTCTCAGAGAACCCTAACCAAAGAACTAAGAGAGATCAACCAAAAGTAATAACCTAAGTTAGAGATTGAGATTAAGTTAGAAAGATTGAGAGTATCCATAAGCCAAGAGGTAAGTGTTTCTCACCTTTCCCCTACTTTCTTTATGCATATATTCCTCTATTCTTAAGATGAGATGATCTTTGAGGCATGTTTCACAATTGAATAAGGTGGAAATATGATGAATCTATGTATCAAATGAAGATCCATGAATCTATGATGGTAGAAACATGTTTAAGTTATTGTTTGTATCAAGTGGATTATTTAAGGGTTTTTTTTATGAGTTTGATGATGATGTTTGATGTTATTGATGAGAATAACATGTGTAAAAGTATTATATTGATCATATATAGATGTTTAAATGGCTTTGTTTGTGGCTTGAATAAGATTATAGACAGATCTGTGTTTTTAACCCTATTTTAGCAGAAGCAATGCATGATGCATAATCATGCGTTTGATAAAGTGCATGACTATATAGGTGTATTTATATAACTTCATGTTCATGTATGCATATACACTACTAAGGCATAAGTGATAGTGTTCTGTTAGGACATAACTATATGACTCATGGTCATAGTCGTTGTGTGTTTTAGTATTGCAAGACCATGCAAAGTAAAGCCTCAATCATGTGTAACACGCAATTGTGTATCTTGAAGGTGCATGACCATGCAACATGCAAATATTACATAATCAAACTTTGAAACTTACACAAGTATGATAAACTTAATAAGAAGTAAATATAATGAGATTTCATACATGATAAGTATCACATACCAAAGTAAAGTTTTAAAAAGAAATCAAGTGATCCATATGCATAAATTTTTAAGTAAAACGTTGATATTTCAAACATTGTTTTAGGGGTGGATATGAAAGGACATGTAGGACCCGCCGCCACGAGTACCCTTGCTGCTGAAAACTGAATGGGCCTTTTATTAATAATCTAAAAATCTAGGTACCCGCGATGGGAATCCTACGAAAATAAAATAAACTTCCTGAAACTATACAATTCTGCACATGCGGAAGCTAAACTGAAATACATCACTGAGATACATATCTGAAATATACAAACTGTTCTGTACAATGGGCCTACAAGCCTATACACAAATACATATAATGTTTCTGTACATCTGGATAACATACACAAGATGCATATGACCACACAGGTCCAAAAATGAAATACATACAACTGCGATCGATGTGTGTGTGCGTGCCCTCTCCGTCAGCCTCAATCCAACCGCTCCTCGAAGCCAGCACGAACACCTGAAAGGATGGAAGAAGGAGGGGGATGAGTGATAAAGATCACCCAGTAAGCGCTCCTTACTTCCCTCAATACCCAAGCAAGCACAAACAATCATATAAATCAAACATACCTGGGCCTCGGCCCTAATCATACATCTATGCGCTTGCTGGAGTCTGAAAACTGATCATCTGGATCTCATTCATTTAATATTATCATATAAAGTCATGTCATGATGTGTATGTCATGTCATGTTAACTGAAAACACTGGATGCATCTGAATACTGAATCTGAATGTACCCGAAGGTACCTGCTATGCTGATCAGACTGGGTGGAACACAGGGATTCGGCATCCTGGCCATGTGGGCTAAACATTCTAGCTACTGGCTAGAAAGCTGTTGAATAATAACTGCTGAATAATAACTGCTGCCCAATCTGACTGGTGTTAGATGGTAAAATCTGAATCTGAAATGCTGCTGAGCATTTCTGACTGGTGTCAGAAAGCTGGATCCCACAGATGCCCCCTCGTATTCACCCTATACTCTTCCCCGTACATTAGGTTTTGAATACTAAATACTGTTGAATTCGGATCCCCTAATCCTTTCTGAAACTACATGTCATGTCATGATATGCACATGCAGCTTATTATCTGAATACATGCTCATCTGATGCTTGTCTGAAGCCATTTAACATTTATTCTGAATTCGCATGCTTAATTTATCATTTTAAATTCTTTTTTTGAAAAACTGCTGATGCATGGGCGTGTAGGGTAAGTGCACAAGCGTGAGTCAGGACGCACGGGACCGTGCGCTGGTCGTGCGCCTGGTCGTGCAAGCTACTGGAATTTACTATTCACTTTCACTGAAAATGCCTACGCACGGGCGTGCATATGCAGACACACAGACATGCATGTACATTTTCTGGCCGTGCACACGTCGTGCACACAGGCGTGCATCTGGAAAAACAAAGGCTCACGGTCGTGCCATACAGGCACACGACCCTGCGTCTTGTTCTTCAACAAGAGCACCGCTCAGAAAATGCCCCAAAACTCATGCCATTTCATATCCATTCACCAATTCACATAGATAACACATTTCCAGCACCTCAAACAACACAATTCAAGCTTCATAAGCAACATGCATCATCAATCATGGAATCTACCATGGAAACATCTTCTTTCTCTCTCCAAAGCCATACATACACACATGCACAATCCAATGATGGAAATCCATCAACCCAATTAACATGCATTGGCATATAACCCTTCTCAACATATGTCAACATGCAAAGAACGCATTCATGGCATCAAGAAGCACATAACAAGCTGGGAAACTCAAGCAAAAGGTAAGAGAACACTTACCTTTCTCCATGCTTCTGAAAACAAGCTTCAATCACTACTCCCTACGCTCTCTAGCTTGATCGGGAGCTAAAGGCTGCTGAATCTCCTCTCTAGGATCGGGAGGAACTGAAATTGGAAGAGAGAAAATGGCTGAATGCAAAAAGGGTGAGAAAAGAATAACATTTCTCTCGGCTCTCACTTATATACTAGGCCACGCACGGTCGTGCACCCATGATGCATGGGCGTGCACAAGGGAAAATGAACTTAATTCATTTCCCGCGCATTCGTACGATCGAATCCTTCCAGAAGGAATCGTACGAAAGCCACACAGCTCTGGAAACTTACCAACTCACCCCTGAACTCTGCTAGACTCCCAATCTCTCACTAAATCTCATTTCTAACCCCCGAAACTCTCCCCTAAGGGCCTTTCTAACTTGGGATGCTACATTTTCTCCCCCCTTATAAAAATTTCGACCCCGAAATTTACCTGAATAACTCTGGGACCCTATCCCTGATCTCAGACTCTACCTCCCAAGTGGCTTCCTCCACTCTCTGACTGTGCCACAAGACCTTCACAAGGGGAATCTGCTTGTTCCTGAGAACCTTGACTTTATAGTCCAGAATCTGTACTAACAGTTCTTGATAACTCAGATCATCTGCCAACTCAACCTCTGAAAATTGAAGCACATGAGAAGGATCCCCCACATACTTCCTCAACTGCGACACATGGAAGACATTATGAATCCTGTCTATGCTAGCTGGTAAAGCCAATCTGTAGGCAACTGTCCCCACCCTCTCAAGTATCTCATAGGGACCAATGAATCTCGGGACCAACTTCCTATTTTTGCCAAATCTGAGAACGTGCCTGTACAGAGCAACTCTCAGAAATACTCTGTCGCCTACTACAAACTCGATCTCTCTACGTCTCAGGTCTGCGTAGCTCTTCTGTTGATCCTGGGCCAGTCTCATCCTCTGTCGGATGATCCCGATCTGCTCAATCATGCCCTGAACAATCTCTAGACCCACAACTGTCTTTAGAGAATCTCTCTCTCCAATCTCATCCCAATGAAGAGGAGATCTACACCTCTGACCGTATAATGCCTCAAATGGAGCCATCTGAATCGTCGCCTGATAACTGTTATTATACGTGAACTCCATGAGGGGAATCAACTCTGCCCAATCGGTCTGGAAGTCCATACAACAAACTCTGAGCATATCCTCCAGAATCTTATTCACCCTCTCAGTCTGGCCATCTGTCTGGGGATGATAAGCTGAACTAAACTGTAATCTAGTCCCCAAGGCTCTCTGTAATGATCTCCAGAAAGCTGACAGGAATCTGGAGTCTTTGTCTGATACTATAGTCCTGGGAACACCATGAAGTCTGACCACCTCTCTGATATACAATCTCCCTAACTGATCAGTAGACATACCCTGTCTGATTGACAGAAAATGAGCTGACTTACTCAGCCTGTCCACTATCACCCATATGCCATCGAATCCTCTCTGAACTCTGGGAAGACCAGAAATGAAATCCATAGAAATATCTTCCTATTTCCACTCAGGGATACTCAAAGGATGAAGTAAACCTGAGGGTCTTTGATGCTCTGCCTTAACTTGCTGACATATCAGACATCTAGAAACGAACTCTACGATGTCTTTCTTCATGCCTGACCACCAGAAACTCTTCTTGAGATCCTGATACATCTTTGTACTGCTTGGGTGTGCTGAATACACCGTACTGTGCGCCTCTGACAAAATCCTCTGCCTCAACTCTAAACTATGTGGCACACAAACTCTGTCTCTGAATCTCAAGATCCCATCTCTGAACTTAAAGTCTGGCACTGCTTTCTCTGACATCCTCTGAGTCCACTCATCTGACATCTGACATCTGACACTCTCTGATCTCATCATACAGAGAAGATCTGATTTGTAATCTGGAGAATCCTGCAGTCACTATCTCAATCTGCTCTCGGGCTATCTCATACTGCAGCTCTGACTGGACTGAAAGACTAGATAAGGCTACTCGCCTACTCAAAGCATCTGCTACTACATTGGCTCTCCCTGGATGATATCTGATGTCAACATCATAGTCTTTCACCAGCTCTAGTCATCTCCTCTGTCTCATATTAAGCTCTCTCTGGGTGAAGAAATATTTCAGACTCTTATGATCTGAATAAATGCTGCACTTGACCCCATATAAATAATGTCTCCAAATCTTCAAAGCAAACACAACTGCAGCTAACTCCAAATCATGAGTGGGATATCTCATCTCGTGATCTTTCAATTGTCTGAAGGCATAAGCAATAACTCTACCACTCTACATCAACACTGCCCCGATCCCCTGATGGGACGCATCTGTGTAAATATCAAACTCTACTCCCTCCTGAGGTAGTGCTAAAACTGAAACACTAGTCAATCTCTGCTTCAGCTCCTGGAATCTTGCCTCACAATCATCTGACCATACAAATGGAACCTCTTTCCTAGTCAAGGCAGTGAGAGGCCTTGCTAGGTTAGAGAATCCCTCAATGAATATCCTGTAATAACTTTCCAACCCAAGGAAGCTTCTGACTTCCTTTACTATCTTCGGCCTTGGCCAACTCAGAACTGCCTCTACCTTGTTGGGATCCACTGAAATGTCATCTGCTGAAGCCACGTGACCCAGAAAAGTAACTCTATCAAGCCAGAACTCACACTTGGAAAACTTGGCAAACAGCTGTCTGTCTCTCAATCTCTGAAGCACATATCTGAGATGCTCCTCATGCTCTGCCACACTCCTGGAATACACCAGAATGTCATCAATGAAAACCACCACGAACCGGTCCAAGCAATCATGAAACACCCGATTCATCAGATCCATAAAGATCGCTGGAGTATTAGTCAACCCAAATGGCATGACCACGAACTCATAATGCCCGTATCTGGTCCTGAAAGTTGTCTTGGGAACATCTCTGTCTGCCACTCTGACCTGATAGTACCCCGATCTCAAATCAATTTTCGAAAACACTACTGCCCCTCTCAACTGATCAAATAAGTCATCTATCCTTGGCAGGGGATACTTGTTCTTCACTGTTACCTTGTTAAGCTCTCTGTAGTCGATACACATCCTCATCGACCCATCTTTCTTCTTAACAAACAGAATCGGAGCTCCCCAAGGTGAACAACTGGGCCTGATAAACCTCTTATCAGTCAACTCCTGAAGCTACTTCTTTAACTCCTGAAGCTCAGCTGGAGCCATCCGGTACGAAGCCTTGGAAATTAGAGTCGTACCTGGAAGAAGCTCGACACTAAACTCCAACTCTCTGTCTGGAGGTAACCATGGCAACTCATCTGGAAATATATCAGGAAACTCGCTGACCACTGGTACCTCCTCGATACTCGAATCCACTGAACTGCTACACACCACATTGGCCAAGTATCCGACACAACCCTGTCTCAATAATCTGCTCGCCTGAATACTGGAGATCATTAGACTGTCAACTCTGCCCTCACCAAACACAAACTGATCAGGGCCTATGTGGAATCTCACCTTCTTCCTTCCACAATCTATCTCTGCACCGTATCTACCCAGGAAATCCATCCCCAAAATCATGTCAAAATATGCTAACTCTAGCAGAATCAAATCAATCAACATCTGTCTACCCATCCATAACCTTTATCACCTGGTCTAGGAGGACTCTATCACTCACCACAAATCCTTCATCTGGCATCTCCACATGGATACTCCTACTAGCCACACTAGGGTCAACCCCTCATCTCTCAACTACACTCCAAGACACGAAGCTGTGTGTGGCTCCACAATCAACAAGAACAAATAATAGAGTATCAAAATAAAGTAACTGACTAGTCATCGCGTGGGGAATGGCCTCCACTTACTCCTGGCGGACTGCATACACTCGAGCTCTGCCTCCGCCAACTCCTGAAGGTCCGACACCTCCCTCAAGTGCTCTACCACCAACTCTGGAAAAGTCTGTTCTGTCTCTCTCTGCTCTATCTCCGCCTCTGGGTAGACCGCCTCGGCCTCTGAACTGACCAGCTCCACTTCGGCCCGGTCCAGCACCAGTACCCGTACCCAGTCTGGCTGGACATGCTGCCATCATGTGCCCTGGCTGATGGCACCAGTAACAAACTATCTGACCGGCCATACACTCTCCCGAATGGTGCCTGCCACATCTGGTACACTACGGCGGCTGGGGCGTAACTCTCGGCCTCTGACTCTGAAAACTCCGGGCAGATCTCTTGGTTGACATCGGCCTCTTGCCCCTATCTCTGTCATCTAACCTCTGAACTCTCTCAGATGCACTGCTCAAAGCACCCATCTTCTGTAAACTAGCCTCGGATCTAAGTGCTCTCCCCAATGCATCACTGAATCTCTGGGGAGGCTCTGGTCCTGTCATCACATCCTTATAAATTGTAGGATGCAACCTATAGATAAATTTCTGAACTCGGCCCAACTCTGTCCCTACCAAACTCGAGACAAACCTCGCTAATGCGTTAAACTTGGTAGCATATTCCTTAACTGAACTCGACCCCTGAGCCAAATCAATAAACTCCTGAGCCTTAGCATAAATCACCTCCATACTCCTGTACTCTGCATCAAAAAGCTGTCTGAATCTCGCCCATGTCATCTGCTCCTCGCTGATGGAAGCCTTGGCTAGACTCCACCAAACTTTAGCATCACCCTTAAGATGGAACACTACATATCTAACTTTCTCTCTCTTTGATAACGTGTAGAGGCCCATAACACTCTCTACGGACTCTATCCAGTCCTCTGCTACTGTTGGATCTCTGGATCCATTAAATTTGACTGGCTGATACGACCTTGGTAGATGGTAGATCGGATGAAGTCTACCTGAAGAACCAGTACCCACTGTATCTGTACTCATACTCTAACTGGAATCTACATAACCAGTTGGATATTGATGCCTCTCTCTAACCGACTGAGGCTGTGACTGATACTGATACTGTCGCTGATACTACGGCTGTGACTGATGCTGTGATTGGGAATGTCTTCTCCTCAGAATCTGATGACTCTCAAACTGAGGAGGAGCAACTCTGTCTGGCTCCTAAACAACACCCACTCCAGCTTGTTGGTGGCTCTCTCTGACAACATCCCCAATTATATCTCTCAACTGATCAGGTCTCATCGACACATGAGAGGTAGTCTGAGGTCGTCGCCTATCACTAACACTCATGGGACGGGCGGGTGAACTACTATCTGTCTCGTCTAGATATCTAGGGACATATGTTTCACTATCTATAACATCACCAACAACCAAGGGGTTAGAATCACATAACACAATCAATCTGGAAAATAAATACCTGACTGTACTGTGAGGAGGGTCTGGACGACGGCTGCGAAGGAGAAAAATGCACCACACACTTACAAACTGCTCTGATACCAACAAATGTAGGACCCGCTGCCACGAGTACCCCTGCTACTGAAATTGAATGGGTCTTTTATTAATAATCTAAAAATTTGGGTACCTTTGACGGGAATCCTACGAAAATAAAATAAACTTCCTGAAACTATACAATTCTGCACATGCGGAAGCTAAACTGAAATACATCACTGAGATACATATCTGAAATATACAAACTGTTCTATACAATGGGCCCACAAGCCTTTACACAAATACATATAATGTTTCTGTACATCTGGATAACATACACAAGATACATATGACCACACAGGTCCAAAACTGAAATACATACAACTGTGATCGACGTGTGTGTACGTGCCCTCTCCGTCAGCCTCAATCCAACCGCTCCTCGAAGCCAGCACGAACACCTGAAAGGATGGAAGAGGGAGGGGGATGAGTGATAAAGATCACCCAGTAAGCGCTCCTTACTTCCCTCAATACCCAAGCAAGCACAAACAATCATATAAATCAAACATATCTGGGCCTCGACCCTAATCATACATCTATGCGCTTGCTGGAGTCTAAAAACTGATCATCTGGATCTCATTCATTTAATATTATCATATAAAGTCATGTCATGATGTGTATGTCATGTCATGTTAATTGAAAACACTGGATGCATCTGAATGTACCCGAAGGTACCTGCTATGTTGATCAGACTGGGTGGAACACAGGGATTCGGCATCCTGGCCATGTGGGCTGAACATTCTAGCTACTGGCTAGAAAACTGTTGAATAATAACTGCTGCCCAATCTGACTGGTGTCAGATGGTAAAATCTGAATCTGAAATACTGCTGAGCATTTCTGACTGGTGTCAGAAAGTTGGATCCCATAAATGCCCCCTCGTATTCACCCTATAGTCTTCCCCGTACATCGGGTTCTGAATATTAAATACTGCTGATTTCGGATCCCCTGATCCTTTCTGAAACTACATGCCATGTCATGATATGCACATGCAGCTTATTATCTGAATACATGCTCATCTGATGCTTGTCTGAAGCCATTTAACATTTATTCTGAATTCGCATGCTTAATTTATCATTTTAAATTCTTTTTCTAAAAAACTGCTGATGCACGGGCGTGCAGGGTAAGTGCACGGGCATGAGTCAGGACGCACGGGACCGTGCGCTGGTCGTGCGCTTGGTCTTGCGCTTAGTCGTGCAAGCTACTGGAATTTACTATTTACTTTCACTGAAAATGCCTACGCACGGGCGTGCATATGCAGACACATGGGCATGCATGTACATTTTCTGGCCGTGCACACGTGCACACGGGCGTGCATCTGGAAAAACAAAAGCTCACGGTCGTGCCATACAGGCGCACGACCGTGCGTCTTGTTCTTCAACAAGAGTACCGTTCGAAAAATGCCTCAAAACTCATGCCATTTCATATCCATTCACCAATTCACATAAATAACACATTTCCAGCACCTCAAACAACACAATTCAAGCTTCATAAGCAACATGCATCATCAATCATGGAATCTACCATGGAAACATCTTCTTTCTCTCTCCAAAGCCATACATACACACATGCACAATCCAAGGATGGAAATACATCAACCCAATTAACATGCATTGGCATATAACCCTTCTCAGCATATGTCAACATGCAAAGAACACATCCATGGCATCAAAAAGCACATAACAAGCCGGGAAACTCAAGGAAAGGTAAGAGAACACTTACCTTTCTCCATGCTTCTGAAAACAAGCTTTAATCACTACTCTCTACGCTCTCTAGCTTGATCGGGAGCTAAAGGCTGCTGAATCTCCTCTCTAGGAACGGGAGGAACTGAAATTGGAAGAGAGAAAATGGCTGAATGCAAAAAGGGTGAGAAAAGAATAACATTTCTCTCGGCTCTCACTTATATACTAGGCCACGCACGGTCGTGCACCCATGATGCACGGGCGTGCACAAGGGAAAATGAACTTAATTTATTTCCCGCGTATTCGTACGATCGAATCCTTCCAGAAGGAATCGTACGAAAGTCACACAGCTTTGGAAACTTACCAACTCACCCCTGAACTCTGTTAGACTCCCAATCTCTCACTGAATCTCATTTCTAACCCCGAAACTCTCCCCTAAGGGCCTTTCTAACCTGGGATACTACATGACACTTGTGGGTTTACATACGCACTAGAGAAAGAGCCAGCGTTCGTTAGAAATGACATGATCTTTGACCAAACTCATTACAGAAAGTACTAGTTGTGTATTAAATTTTAGCTTACTGATTGTGTATTAATATGGATAAACTCACACGGTCAGTGTGTTGAATTCTTGTATTCATCAGTCTAACCGCTACAATAATTTTTTAGATAAATCTTTTTATATATGATTTATATAAAAGATAAATTTTTAGATATGCTTTATTATAGGATCTTTATATCATAGGAGGATTTTTTAGAAAATGTTTTCAGAAAGTAACCTTAATGGCCAAGACATGAGTTTTCAACATACTTCATACTATAACATACATAATATGACATAAACCAAAGTAAAGACATCATGATAAGTAAAAGAAAAGTAAAACTTATAAGACAATAAATTAGATAAGCAAGAAAATAAGACTAGATATGAAATAAACAAGATAATAAGACAAGAAAGAAAATGAAGAACATGACAAGTCACGAATGTTAAAGAATAAGAACCTGTTTATGGGTAGAGTTAAGGAATAATTATTGAGTGACTCATCATTCATTTCCTAAATTTTCTCTTCCTTATAAGTCATATGTTTTAGTTGTTACGATAGGTTACGAGATAAGTGTGGGTGGAAAACAATTTTGATCAGGTTTTCACTTGTGCAAATAACATGTAGCATATATTTTGGTTTTTCTGGCATATACATATTGTATAGTATAATTTATGAGAACCAAATGTGTAATTTGGTAATAGTAATATATGATGCTTTTTTAGTATGTTGTATATTGTATTATATATAATTATGTTCTAAGCTTTCATAACATGTGTAATTTCTAGTAAATTTTGATGTGTGTGATACTAATATATATTACAGATGCTTAATTTAATGATTTTGATTTTAAAGTGGAAAAAATAATAATAATAATAAATAGTATAATATTTAATAATAGCTCTTTACAATTTTAGCTTGCTGGAAATATGAAATAAAGGTCTTTAATTGTTATGAAAAGATCTAGGCCTGAATCAACTATCTAGAGGTTTAAAATTAGCGAAGAAGTTTGAGTAGAATTTAAGTTCGTGCATTAATAAATTAGTCACTGTTTTTGGGTCATATCTAGGATTTTAGACATCCAAATTGAGTTATTCAAAAGCCTACATTCATCTGTACATTCAAAGCTAAAAGTCTTATAAAGGTTTCAAAACCTAGTTAGGCCTATAAAATGTTTGAAAATGGTGTTAAAGTTGTAGTAGAAAGTTTAGCGTTTAGTCTAGTTAAATTGATCTTGTTTATTTGTAAAATAGGCTAAACCTTTAATTAACTAAGTCTAATCCATTTATTTGTTATAGAAGTAGAGATAAGGTAGAATTAGTGACTTCCTACTTTGGTAGGATTAATCTTTATAATCTTACTCATATTAGGATTATTATGATCGTATTTGATTTCATTAGGAAGTCATATTCTTAGTAGGAAATAGTTTAGCTTGCTATTTAAACCTATAGACTTTGTAATTAAGGGTTCAATTTCAATAGACGAATAAAATAATAGAGATGCTTCTCTTTTATTCCTTGAATCCCTATGTGTTCTTATCAAAGAAAGGTCTATGGTAAATATAACTATTCGACTTATCAATATATCTTCAAACAATAGGTTGTGGTGTCTACCATTTGTAATTCTAGGTTTGTCTTTTTCATTAAGGATTGGGTCTAAGTTCTTCAAGGTTCTTGTCTAAATTAGAACCTAATTTGAATTTTTCTTGAGAGTGTGGGTTTTGGTTTTTATTGATTCAGTTTCTTAGAATAGGTCACCTAAGAGGGTTTGTATCATGTGATATCAAAGCTTAACACAAGTTAGGTTTGTTCAATTTAATTCTACTTATCTTTTATCTTTCAATCTTTAGGTTGTAAGTCTTGTCCTATTTGTATGTGTGTGTGTGTGTTTTTTTTTTCAAAATTCAATTTTGTGTTTATTTGATTCTAAATTTAGTTTTTGCATAAAACAAAAAAAATCAAAAGTCCCTGTTAATTCTAGTTGAGTTCGTCCTTGTGATTTTTGACAAGCATAATTAGTCCTTTGAGTCCTTATCATCTTTCTTACAAAAAAAAAAGAAAAAAAGAAAAAAAATCAAAGCAAAAAAAAGAACTAGATTACTTGGCAAATTTGCTTGTTCTTCTTTTATTTTATTCATAGATTTGAAGACCCATATTCTTGAAGAAAAGGAGATGATGTGATCTTAATTGGAATAAGATTCCTTGTCTAGCACAATTCACTAATTTGAATATATTTAGAGTTCTATACCTCAGTTCAGGATGATTTTTAACTTGCTAAAAATATGAGATAAAGGTCCTCAATTGTTATGAAGGGATCTAAGCTTAAATCAGTAGTATAAAGGTTTGAAATTAGTAGAGAAGTTTGAGTAGAATTCTAGTTTGTACATAATTGAATTAGTCATGGTTCTTGGGCCACATTTAAGACTATAAACATCTAAATCGAATAATTCAAAGCCTTACATTCATCTAAACATTCAAGGCTGCAAGTCTTATGAAGGGTCCAAGATCTAGCTAGGCTATAAAATGTCTGAAACTGGTGTTCAAGTTGCAATAGAAAGTTTTAGAGTTTAGTCAAGTTAAATTGATCTTGTTTGTTTTTAAATTGGGTCAAACCTTTAATCAAATAAGCTAATCCATTTATTTGTTGTATAAGTAGAGATCAGACAAAATTAGTAAGTTTCTATTCTGATAGGATTAATTTTTGTAATCTCAATCAGATTAAGATTATTATAGTCCTACTTAATTTAGGTCAAAAGTCATATTCTTAGTAAGATATTGTTTAGTTTGCTATTTAAACTTCATAGACTTTGCAATTAAGGATTCAATTTTCAATGGATGAATAAAATGATAGAGATGTTTCTCTTTGCTTCCTTGTACCCCCATGTGTTCTTATCAAATAAAGTTTCGTGGCAAACAAAACTATCTAACTTATCAATTTATCTTTAGACAGTAGGTTGTAGCGTCTCCAACCCTTGTAATTCTAGGTTTTTTTTTTTTTCTTATAAGGATTAGGTCTAGATTCTTGTGGGTTCTTGTCTGAACTAGAACTTAGTTTAAACTTTTCTTGAGAGCATGAGTTTGGTTCATATAGAGTGGGTTCCTTAGAGCATGTTATTTAAACGGGTCCGTATCAAATTTGTGGTGACTTTTAAGTATTAGAATAGCCTAATATTGTAAAGTGGAAGTATTTGAGAGCCTAATGGAAGGTATAGAGAAAAACTCATGAGTTGAGATTCTTAATGTTTTTTATTTTTTTTCATTTTGATAGATTTTCATCAATATGTTTTCTGATTATATGATTGTGTGGTGGCCAAAGGACAATTTCCCACCCATAGTTTGAGGTGGGGACAAAGTCCCACCCGTTGAAATTGAAAAGCCCGGTCTTCCACCCGTCAACTATTTTTAATATTAAAAATAATAAATGCACAGTAATAATCAGAGGTATTTTTGTCTTTTTAATATTAAAATTTTATAAATTAATAAATAAATTTTATTTAAATATAAAATTTAAAAAAAATTAAAATATATATTTAAAAAATTTTAAATTTTAAATTTTAAAAACCTGAAGCAGCCACCGTCGCCGGTGGTGGTGGCCGCCCATAATTGAACCAGGTGGCTATTTCCGACCACCTGGTTCCAGGGGAGGCCATATCTGGCCTCCCTGTTCGGTGGAGGCGGCTAGATCTGGCAGTCTCTGCCTGAAATAAAGGCTGGAAACGGCCAGTGGGGCCAAGGTCGGCTCTTTATGACCGTTTTCGACCTTTATTTCAGGCGGAAGCGATCAGATCTGGTCGCCTCCTCCAAAACTGGAGGCGGCCGATTTGGCTGCCTCCACCGAACGGGGAGGCCAGATCTGGCCTCCTTTGGAACCAGGTGGCCGGAAATGGCCACCTGGTTCTATTAT
>JAJEJH010000392.1:0-188119 GCA_026122585.1 Anacardium occidentale | reverse complement strand
TTTCAAAATTTTTTTTAATTTTTTTAAAATTTTTAAAATTTTTTATATTTAAAAATTATTTTATATTTTTATTATAAATTTTTAATTTTTAAAAAGGTAATTTAGTAATTTTGATAAAAAATAATAAAAAATTGGGTGATGGGTGCGAATCCAGGCTTTTAAACTTAAGCGGATGGGACTTTGTCCCCGCCTCAAACTATGGGTGGGAAATTGTCCTTTGGCCTTGTGTGGTTGAATGTATGTTTGTATTTGTATGATTTTGTGTTATTGGGTATTTCCATCTTGATTTGCTTGTTGTAAAATAGAAGTTTGGTAATTTTTATTTGAGTTGAGTGTAGATTTCTTTTCTTGTTATTTCTTGAGTTAAACCTAGATTTTCTTTATGTAAATTAACTATATCTGTTATTGGATATGTGTAATTGGGTTGTTTGAATAGTGCATTGGGTTAATATGATTTCTTGGATTGTTTGAATATTTAGCTTTGTTTTGCACAAAGATATCATTAGGAGGAGACAATTATATTGGGTTGCCTTGACCAAGCTGACGATAATACCTGAAGCAATATAAATTCAGGCTGATGATAATACTGATAATTTTCAACTTTCTTTGTGACCAGATCTTATGGCTTTTGAAACTAGATGGTCGTTTCTAACCACTTGATTCTATTTTTTATAGCAACTGCCACTAACGATGTTGTTAATGAAGGTGGTTGCCTTTTTAATTTTTAAAAAATTTTAATTATAAATTTTAGGGAAAATAAAAGAAATAACCAAAAGCAAATTAACTGTCTTATAATAATTATTTACCAAAAAAAAAAAAAAACTGTCCTATAATAAAATTCATCCAAAATGACCATTTGAAATATTCAGTCCAAAATGTCCATGTTTAGATTCAAAACATAACACTCAAAGGCAACAGGAAAACCACACAAAAAAGCACATACCTGCATGATTTGAACCAGCCTGACACAAACCCATTTACAACTGGAAAATTTTTTCGGTGATTATTGATTGATTATGTTGATGAAAATGGAAAATAAGGTAACCAAATTAATCCTAACACAATCATATTTAATTTGGCATGCATTTTGATATGATTTGAAGTGTATTTTGGCTGAAAAAGAAACCAAACAATTTTCGACCACAAAATCTGAATTTGTGGCAATAAATTTGATGGGCTTTGGCCATATTTTTGCACATGTGAATGTAGTGATGTGGCTGATATTGTTGATAGAAAATGCATTGTGTGCTATCACACAAAGTCGTACGATTCAATTTCATGTTGACCAGTGCTAAAATTAGTTGTTCAGGGCTTGTTTTTGTTGCGAATGCATTTTAAGACATCCATTAACAAGGTTGTGCAACGTACAAAGGGCATATTGGTTACTTCCAGCATCAAAATCAGATGATTTGGGTTCTATTTTGTTGTAAATGCATTCTAAGACGTGAATTAAACGATCTAGTCAGATTTTGGTGATGAAAATGCCTGGGTCATGTGACCCACAAACTAGTCATATGGTGGGATGCTACTACTTTTTAAACTTTTGAGGTTTGTTCTTGACACTTTTTAAAGTTATTGTGTTGTGTGTCCACCCGATGGGGGGATTGGGTTGTTTTTCTGAAAGTTAGGGTATATTATGATAGTGTAATAAACTATAGGGGTTTGTTGACGCACGACCTTACAATTTTGCTATGGTGTTTGCCTCATGTTATAGAATTGTAACATCTATATTTTATATCAAATTTACATTCCACCAAAACACTATAATAATATTAATTAAGTCTTATATAACAAAATTTCACTAAACCCCTTATAATTTCAAGAATAATTTTTTAATTTTAAAAACATAAACAATCGATTTTTCTTTCTTCAACTTAAATCAAAAATTTTTTTTCCTTCAAATAAAGTGTTTACACCTAGCAAAGAACACTACTACAGTACTTTTAAAGAGATACAGTACTTTCAAAGAGAACTTTGCTATAATACTTTCAAAAAGATAATGGTTGTACAGGAATTAAAAAGTTTCAAAAAGATACTGGTGGTTTACATGTAAGATGTGAAATTATAGTCATTAAGGACAAAATTGGTATAAGAAATATGCTATTTGAATAAATTGAAAAATGTGGTCATTTTGGTTGCATTTTATTATAAGACTTTTAATTTGCTTTAGTAATATTTAGATTAGGTTATTTATTTTATTTTTCCTAAATTTTATTATACATAATACAAAGAAAATTTATTATAATTGTTTATTTTTTTGATAAGGGTAGTTTTGTTATTTTATCAAAAATGTTAAAGGATTTGGAAAGAAAATGGTCAATAAGTAGGTGTTTGGATTTTTAAAAGTTAAAGGATAAAAATTTGTCTTTATAGGAAACCTTGGTTGGGAATTAGTCTTTTGGCAAGAAAAAAAAATTTATAGAAAGAAAACTTTATAAACATTAGTCAAACTTGAGTTTGATTCGATCTTAGATCGACACCATTTCAAATTGAGCTCAAACATAATTGTCTATTATTCAGCTAGAGCTCAATCATCAAAACCAATGTTTGCTAAGATTGAGCTCAAGTATAAGATTGAGCTTCTCCATAATTCAATCAAACTAAGTTTAAGCTAGACGCTACTTGATTTAATTACACTCTTCGTAAGCTAGTCATTATAGTCAACTCCCAAGATGAAACCCTAAAAAAGTTGGAGAACCTTTGTTGATTGTGACATTGTAGACAGTTAACCAATAATATACTTGTTAGATGACCTTTTGGGCTGAGATTGCCCTTTATGTGTTTTTTTTTTTTTTTGATAATTATAATGTCCACCTTTACATGATTTTCGCATATTCTTTTGTGGATTTTGTAAAAAATATAGTTTGTTTCATCATCATTGACACATCGTAATAAGAGAGAGTTGTAGCCTCACTTGTATAATGTATTATTAATTATGGTATAACGAATAGACTTTGTTTGAGTAGTTATTGCTTTTGAATTGTCTTCAAGGAGTGTCCTATCTTTGAAAATGATATGATCTATCTAAGAGGACCAATGCATGACTGGTAAGACAACATGGACGATAGCCATTATGTTGGGTGCCTCTTTTACTATAACAACGTTAAGGATCTTTGAATCTTTAAAAAAATGTTAAAATTCTGAAGGTGTCAATATGAGCCTTCCTATTTGAAGGGGCTTGTTGGATTTTATAATTTTTGAAGGACTCAACTGTAGCCTTTACTTTCTTTAAGTAGAAAGTCTCATCTCTCCTCATACTTGGAATTCACTTATTATTTGAAAAATGACTAGTTGAGAATTACTAAAAATGTTTACAAACCTTTCCCATTTCTTTTAGTAGTCATAGTTCAACAAGTAGTGCTTCGTACTTTATCCCATTATTAGAGGCCTTGAAATCAAATCTAAGGGTATTATGAACCTTAATTCCTTGTGGCTAATTAGAAATAAGCCTTTTCTTGCCTTACCTTTGTTAGATGATCCATTTACATACAAATGTCATGTAGTTAGTTTATTTATCTAGTTTCTTATTAAAGCGACTTAATCCTATAAGGTGGATTTTGATTGGGTAGATTTTTATTTTGGTCTATAAAAGAACTTAAATATGAAGTCTATGAGTTCTTATCCCTTGATGCTTTTCCTCATTCCTTTTTCACACTAACTCTTGTAGTCCTTTCCATGCATATATCATGGACTACTAAAAGCACCCTAAGGTGTTCCCTACCACGAGCAATAAGAGAAATAAACTTGTGTAATATGCAAAATGCATGAAATTTTATATTGACACCTTACTATTGATGCCCTTATATTGAACTTATGTGTATAACATCTCATAAGTATTATCACGTAATAACCCTTATGCTTTCACATTTGAGTTATTGTAAAAAGATCACATAATATTGACTTTTATGAACCTGTGACACAAATCGCATAGTAATAACATGTTTACTTAACCTTATACTACAAATCACACAATAATGGCACCTCAACTTATTTTATGCCGTAGATCACGTAACGTTGGCTTTCTACAAACATTTTCTACAATATCACATAAATTTAACTCAATTTCTCTTTTCTCGAGCCACAAATCACACAATGATTGTTTATTAATTGATAAATTATTTCCACAGATCACATGACCAGTGGCTCACTTACATATCTTCTTTGTTACAATTCACATAGTTTATGACTTCATTATTAGCATACAATTTAATAAACTCACATTTCATATAATAATATGAGTTCAAGTTCGTATTGATATGTAAGATTGAAAATGACTTTATCAATCAAAATTTTAATATCTTTAACTTGCATTTCAAGGCCTTAAAAGTGCATTCCAACCCTCTAGGTTCAAAAAAGAAGACTAAATATGCCTTTGAAAGTCATGATTCCAACCGTGTATAACAATGCCAATGCCATCAAGATTAGCTTGCATAATTTCTCCCAATATCTTTGAGTCGTGTTTAGGCCTTACAACTATCAAAAGTGGTACACCAAAGGGTCCAAACTTATGAAATGGTTGCATAATAACTTTAAGAGAAGAAGAACCATAATATCAAATAACTGCATGAGAGAAAAGGCAAGAAGAGGAAGAATAGACAAGTATGATTTCTATGCAAGCTAAATGAATAACGACCAATTCAAGCAATGCATTTGAATTGTGTTTCTGCCCTTTAACCATCATTAATGGCAATCTAAATAGTCTAAAATCATTAAAGAGCTTCATATGAAGCTAACAAAAAAAGAGAGTCAAATCAAGTAAAAAACAAGCAAAAACGGAGTCTAGGAAAAATAAGGTCGTTCCCTATCTTACCCAGTGTTGTAGCTCCCACATTCTGCCTAAAAGGGCTGTTCAACACTACAGCACCCAAGTTCTATCTTATACAAGTTTTCATGTTTTTTCAAGGCATTCTTACATGCATTTGATCTCTAAAGCTTCCCTAATTGAATTTTATTGAATCTTTTGAAATTTTAAACACTTTTTAAACATAATTAAAGTTCAAATTAACTTCAATTCAAGGTCAAATACACAAGATGCAAGATCAAGATCCAAGTTTTCTAAGATCATGGAAAGCTTAGATGAAGGCAAAATGGCATGCATGCATGTTACTTCTTTTGTGTATATATTTTACTTTTAAAATATACAATTATAATTATTAGGTGATTTAAATATCTTTATTATTTTTTGTTTTTCATCTTTATTTAAGTAAGTTGTAATACGAGCTAAGTAGACTAATGTTAATATTAACTATGGTTTGTATTTTGCCTATTAAAAGACAACTTAATTTTACTATAAATGTCTTTTGGTTGAAATGAATATTTGAAAAAAGCTTTGCGTTTTCTTCATTTCTATGATGCTTTGGTGGCTCATATGAAATTTATTTTTCCTTTATCTAACCCTTTAGCAAGTGAAGGTTAGTGGTGGAGAATCAAAGTAGTGGAAACAAGGTTCCAATAGGTGTCTTCCATTAAGCTTGGACCCAAGTTCTTCTTTACTGTTGATTCATCCTTAAGTTGGTGGATTTGTTCCTTTAGACTTCAGGTTCTTTAACTCGCAATTATCATCAAGTAACTTGATTTAAATTAGTGGCTAGTTCTTTAGGTTGAATCAATCTTCTTACAAGTTATTTCATGTCTGTTGAACTTCAACTTCCTATATTTTTATGATGGTTATAGATGTTAATTGTTGTGGGAATATTTGGAGTATGTATATGGTGGATTTGAATTTGTGATTGAGTTAGTTGAGGTTAAAACATGAACTACTAGAATTTATGGTGAATATTGCATGGAAATGCTTAGTGAATGAGCTTAGTTCAAGGTTGGAGCTTTAAGGAGTCATTTGTGCATTCTTCATGACTAAAAATATAGTATTAGGATTGTCATTTTTTATTATATAATAGCTCACATTACTTACTCTTTATTTAACTTATGCCTTAGCTTAACAACTTAAGGCTTTTATGTGTCGTTACTTCTTAGTTCACAAAGCTTAAGACTTATTCATCTATACACCTTAGTTAATGAAGTTTAAGGCATCTTAATGTTCCAGATCCTACGAAATAGCTTATTAAATGGTTATTCATACTTATGAATGACTGTTCTTTATTTTTGAGGTGGGAATGAGTGTTATTGTCTTCGTAATTATCACACAATACTATGCTTACTAACAATTGTTTGCTTCCCATGAATAATTATTGATATCATCTTCTTTAGAGATTGAATGATTGTTTGCCATTTATAATAGGCATTCTATTGGCTGTAAATTGATAATATCATTTTTTGACCATAATTTTTATGTCCTAACACATTAAATTAAGTTTCCAAGGTACTTAGGCCAATAAATCTTTCCATCATCTCATTTTGCATGTTTGATTTCATATAATCACTAAATTTGGAAAACTATAATAATTCACTTTTTAACTTCACATTTTCTTTCATATTTTCATGTCATCAATTTAATTAATATGCATAAACTACTATTATATACACTTATTCATACTTATCAATGTTATAAAAGTATTTTATAATCAACAACCTGCATTTCCCTACAAAAAATTCAACCAATGATTTATGTCTACTAACCTTTCTTCCGTTGAAAGTTTAGTCTTCAAGATCTAAATCCTTCATCATCCATTGGCATGATTTTAACTCCTTATTTGAATATTTAACTTCTTTATATAGATTTTTAGAATTAACTTTCAAGTTTCATCACTTTAGAACGAGTATTCCATGTAATTATTCTACTTAAATCATGTTTTTTTCTCTTCTAGAACCACAATCTTTTGATAAATTTTATTTGGAATGGATATTCCTCTTACTTGAATGAGTGTTTCAACCATTAAAATCATGTTATTACTTTTGAGCGACTGTTCATTAACCTTTCTCATAACATAGAAAAGGGCATTCATCCTAATGAGCAACTATTCATCATTTTATTTCCTTAATTAAATTATAGTATGTTAACTCAATTAAATAACAGATAACTATAATGCCTTTGAGACTTGTAATTCCTTCCCTATATTTGAATTTCATCCTTAAAATTCAATCAAACAATTTAGGGAATTTTTTTCTCGTGTGTTGTTCCACTTCTCAAGTAGGTTTTTGAATCTTGTGATTTCTCTAAAGAATTTGAACTAGTGACATATTCTTGTTATAGAGCTCTTTCACTTTGTTGTATAGTATCTACACTGGCCATTCCTCATAAATCAAATTGTTCTTTAACTCTATTTCCTCAGTCTTTAGCATATATAAGTGATCACCAACATATTTGTGTAAAAAAGAAACATGAAATATGTTATGAATGTGATCTATGCTTGTTGGTAACACAAGCCAATAAGTCACTTAGTAATACTCTCTAATACCTCATAATGCCTAATATACCTCAGAGTTAGCTTCCATTTTCTATCAAACCTATCACATGTTAATAAAGAGATGTCTTAACAAAACTTTATTACCCATATTAAACTCTAAGTCCTGTCTCCTTTAGTCAATATGACTCTTTTATTAGTCTTAGGCATGTCCCATCCTTTCTCAAATTAGTTTCACATTTTCAGTCATCGTTTGTGTTATTTTTAGACATAACCTTTGAGTCAGAAAATCTAACCTATCTCATCCCAATACAATTATGATTTGAACTTTCTACCATAAAGTAGCTTATAAGGCATCATCTTAATCATCGTCTAATAACTATTATTATAGAGGCAAACTTTATCAACAACATTATCTCTATCTAATTGGCCCCAAGATCCAAACAACAAACTTTCACCATAACTTCATTCACCTAATTGATCCTCTTAGTCTAAACATCTTTCCAAAAATGATAGGTGGTATTAAATGCCAAACTCATACCCAAAGACATCTAAGACCATTTAGAAAACTAACATAAACATCGTTTCTCAATTTGAAACTATCATCTTGGGTCACCATGTAATCTCACTATCTTTGTAACATATAGTCGACCTAATTAGGTTGTGAAATCCTTAACTAGTAAGAAATGAGTGGACTAAGTTAATTGATCAACAATCACTGATATCACTATATCCATCGGTATGTGTTCCCATTTTTGTACAAGAATACTAAAGGGCTATAACGTTTCTAATGGTCTTTAAAGCTCAACCTTAACTTGTTGACAAGCGATACGCTTAGCCATTTAATCTTCCACATATTTTTTCATAATAGGCCATCAGAACATCTTTTTTCAAATCTCAATGCATTTTTACACCCCTCATATATAAATTAAAAAACATATGAAACCACTGAAAAGGTAATCATACAAAGAAATATAATAGACAATTCCAAAAAAGATTACCATGCACAAAGCTTAATCATAAGAATACTTTGGTACTATGTTCGTTTAGGTATAGAAAATATTCTAGTAGTATTCATTTGAAAAAAGCTAAGAAAAACCTTTGAACTAAGCCTAAGGATTCTAAGAGTTTGGAACACTTGGTGAAATCTTCAGGGTTTCAAAGAGTTTGAAGGATTTGGTGAAATTTTTAGGGTCAAAAAGCTAAAAAATGGGTTTTCAAAGGTATTTTATTAACAAGTTGAGGTTGAGAAAGAAACGATTTAGGTCATTCAAGTCAAGTCAATGACACTTGTACATGATCTAATGAGGTACACAAATCGTGCCCAATAAGGAATCACAACAATTTGAACTTTCACAAGAATTCATAACATGTGTTCACATAGCATTACATGCAAAGCAGAAACATTGCTTTTATATGTGTTTTGAGAAAGATAAAGAGTTTCTGAAGTCATAGATTGACATGAAGTACATGTATAATTCTTTCCATCCATAATTAGTGAGAAGAGTAGGTCTAGCATATTCACCCTTTTTCCATAATCCCCTTGAATGTGTCATATCTATTTCTCATTGTTACAAGATCATATTCCATGTTTATCTTATATCAATAACACAATTATCTCATATTTTAATAAAATAAAGTGATCAATTGATTTACTTAGATTTTAGGTCTAATTTACTAAAATCTAAATATATCCACTTATATAATTACATTATCATCACTCTATCTTGTCCTAGAAATACATAATTTTGCAATAGGACTAAATTTTTCTAAAAAATTTCAATAATATAACAATATATTTCTAACAATAAACTAAATCATTTTATTTTATTTTTTGTGTTTATTATTTATTTTATAAAATTTCCCGATACTTTTATGTGTTTCATAGCGGTGGAAATATTTCCATCAACAATCTCAAAATTTGGAATTATATTTAGTTTTTGGAAAATTATTTTTAGATGACAATAGACTCATCCGCTCAGCATAAGTTCCTGTAGAAAAAAAAAATTAAAATCTGTGGTGGTTAATTAATATGGCCAGCCAATAGGGAAATTACATTTTTTTTTTAAAGATAAATCAGGTCCATCATTTCTGGTCTTAAACCCTAAACCTAAAAGATATTCATGGTCTTTGAGAAACCCTAGCCTCCTTTTCTGCAATGGCAATTAAGCTGCGAAAAAATGGTATTTTCTCATGGCCTATTAACTAACTGTTTATCTAATTTTTAATGTGATTGTGATGCATTTTGCAATTGAATTTTACAGACTGGAGAAGCAGTGAACCCAAAGGCTTACCCACTGGCTGATTCGCACCTCACCATTACCATACTGGGCCTTGTTCAGCAAGCAGCCAACTACAAGCAGCTGAAGAAGGGCGCTAATGAAGCCACCAAGACCCTCAACAGGGGTATCTCCGAGTTCATTGTCATGGCTGCTGATACCGAGCCTCTCGAGATTCTTCTTCATCTTCCCCTTCTTGCGGAAGATAAGGTAAGTTCTTTTATTAATTTATGCAAGATTGGAAACTCTTTTGTGTGTGCTTGAGATTAAAGATTATTCTTGTAAATTACGTGCAGTAAATATAGAGTAAAATCAATCTTTTAATTTTGTTCCCATAATTTGGCATGTTATGTTACTTAGCATTGAAACTGTGTATCATGTCGTTTGTGATACAGCATAGCATTGGAACTGTTTATCATGTAGCTTGCTCTGTTGCGTCAATGTTGTTTGTCATGTTTGCTGTAGCCGTCTGAAAATGAATCCCTGTAGACTTGTGATTGACGGAAGTGGGACTGATTGAGAACATGCTCAAGGCTTATTGTTTACTAAGCTTTACCATGCATGCATGAATTGTATTGGAAAATTGGAATTCCGAAATCTGATACGACGGTCATGTTGTGGCAGAATGTGCCCTACGTTTTGTGCCGTCGAAGCAGGCTCTTGGCCGAGCATGTGGTGTCACAAGACCCGTCATTGCTTGCTCTGCGACAGCAAATGAGGCAAGCCAATTGAACACACAAATTCAACAACTCAAGGTAATTCGCTTACGTGCTTCTTGTTATCAAGAGTTCTTATTTTCAGCCAGCATCATTCTGAGTTTCCCTTGCTGGGTCAAATGCAGGATGCCATCGAAAAGCTCTTGATATAAACAAATGGAATGATGCATATTCGGTGTGTTGGGCCTCCTGGAAAGTGGTTACTCCTTAGGGATGGAGCTTCTAATGTAATGAACCTAACCTATACATTCTAAACCCTGTTGTATTTTCGTGAGAAAACTTTTGGCATTATTAATATTAGTACCAAATTCAGGGTTAATGATCCTAGAATTTGTACAATAATTTCAGGATTTAGTTAGTGACAGTGTCATACCTCAAGTACTTTCTCACACACTTTGTTGTTTTAAATCAACTACAAATTGACCAGATACTGCCGCAAGAGAAGGCTTTGTTTTTTAACCGCAGCCAACCTGGGCAGCCAGGACATAAAGTTCCACCCCACTGCTCTAAATTATATCATATAGTATATATATAAATGTCTCTCTCTCTCTCTCTCTCACTCCTAATCGCCCTTTCTAGGAGCATCTCAAATACTGCTCTACTACACCGAAGTGCAAGAAATGCAGATTTTTAGAGGAAATCCTCACTCAATATATTATAAAGTGATTGTTTTCAAACATCCACCCTAAAAAGGAGAGCCGGTTTGTAACTTGCTTCATGGAAACATGGGGTCACCTGATGTTACAACTGTCTGCATCTCTGTTTCTTCAGGTGTCCATTTAGGAATACTTTTTGCCATGGATTCACCTGCAGATATTAGCAACCCACCCAGATATGAGAATCCAGCAATTGAGAAGTATATATATGACTAGAAAGGAGAATGTGATAGCAAAATACTGGTTATAGAGTCTGTTGACGGCCGCTCTGGTGACATGCTTCCTTCACCATCTGCATGCATTGAAATGGTTCAAGCCACAAGTTATTTACCCCCCATCAGTAAGTACAACTTTATTTTATTTTTATTTTTTTGTACTTTTTTAATGAGAAAACTTCATAGCATAAATTAAAAGCAAAAGAAATCCAACAAAACCACTCTAAATTAAGAGCAGAAGTTGAAATCTTGGATGGAACAAATCATCAAGGCATACTGATTCTCAATGAAACTGTTCTAAATTTGAAGCCATCAGAAACATTTGAAAGTCTATTGAGTCAAAAATGGATCTATTAAGTGATAACGTACCTAAATCTGAGCATTTATAAGCAGCAAGCTGTTCTCCCAAGCGAAGATTTTAAAAATGTCTGCAAACTATTTTAGTAAACCTTCAAATGACAACTTAACCATTTCCTAGCAACACCTCCTGTGAGCTTCTTATTACTTTATATCACGGTTACAGTCGGGCCATGAGGGTACAATCTAAATCTTTACAAATACCCATTCCAATCCACCTGTAAGGTTGCAAGATTTTGCACAAGTTCTCAGGTTCTTTTCTAATGAATAATTTACTAGCCACAGGAAAAATTGGTGCCGACTAACTGCCAAATCTCTTCCACAATTATGAAACAACCCCTATCTGCCCTCTCCAAAAGTAAATAAACATTATACATTATCTATAACCATCTCAGATATGGTTAATCAGTTCTAGGCATTCCAAACATCTGTATATTGTGGCAATACCAAATGGTTCAGTGAAGTCTGGAAGTTTATGCAGTTTTGTGATTATAAAATCAAGCTTCAACAAATTGACAAGAGAATTTCAGGCATGCTGAATAGTGTAACACAAAACTACACTTACAGAGAGTATACAAAACCTCTACCACTTAGCAAGAGATTACATACCATATGAATGTTTTAGCCCTTTGACAGCATCAAAGTTCTTGTATGTATAGCCAACAAAACTCAAATCTTTGGGAGTTAATAGCATCTGTAAGGAGAAAATGTAAGATGGTAATACAGTTTTGATGTACCAGCCAGTTGTTGGCTTGGTAGCAACAGTAGAAAATATTGAAAATAAGAAAACCACGGATTGGTATGAAGAAATATTTAAGGTAAGAAAATTTCAGAGGCACCATGTACACACAGACACAGACACACTCTCTCTCTCCTGCTTAGCTCCAACATGGAAAAAGAAGCATAACTGCATGAGCAGTCATTGCACATCTGCCATTTAACCATTTCACACTCCTCATTAATCTGCTGATATGTAGAAATTCACACCTCTCTACCTGGAGCTCAACACTTTATAGCCAGTCTTATGCACAGATGAAGGACAAACTTACTGAAGGTATAAATGAATTGAGTTATGCCTATGCAAAAAGATGATGAATACAAACCTTCCGTGAAGATCCCGAACCAGTTCTTGCAGATGCTGGAGGCTCCAACTGAAGAAAACTTTAACAAGTCAATTTATGCACAAGGAACTTTGTAAAAGCACCATCATGGACAAGTAAAATGAAGAAAGCATTGAAAATGACATAATGAAATACAGAAAAAACAAAGTGTAAGTTTAGAGGACATTCATTTTCCAATTTATACATAGCATTTGCAGAGAAATTGAGCTACTAAGTTTCCAATGAGTATGGTTTCACTCTACTTACAGGAAAATGTTCAACCACATGTTGATAATCATCTACCTCTAATTTGTAGCCATAACATGGATGACTTTCTATTTTTTGTTCACTGGAAGAGCCTATTAGAGTAACAGCAATATCAAGTTCTAGATTTAGAGAACAAACGGATCCAAAGAAAAAAAAAATAATTTGGAAAGCCAGAGTTCTAAAATAACATTTGTAATTCTCCTTTTGTTAATAGAACTGCCAGAGATCATATGTAAGAGTAAAATCAACAAGTGATTCAGAAAAGGAAAAATTCAATAATAAATTTTACAATTTGTATTTAAGACAGATAACTTTCAAAATGTGATAACCCATATCAGGAGACTGCTAATGCTAAATTCAAACTTTACACCTTAATGAGCTTATTTCTGTTCATTATATCTCAAAGTATTAGATCACTTAATCTGTCAACAGTGACTTAGAATAACATTAATGAATCTCACATATTTACTAACCTTCTTGTAATCCTGGTTCAAATAACCAGAAGCAGGTCTGATAACAATCCAAAACAAAAGTAGATGCACAAGCAGCCAAAACTAAAATGGTAGTTACAAACATCATGAAAAATGAAAAAAAGGTGAATTCAGAAATTACTTCATCGAACTTCATAAAGTTCTGGGTATCTAGCTCCCCATTGACTTCTGGTTTAAATGCTGCCTCCATTTCATAAAGTTTATCCCATGAAACATCCTTGAACCAAGGATGAGACTGATACAATAGAATTTTGGAAAATATGAGAAAAAAAACACAGTTGATATAGTCTTAATTACATTCTCAAAAATTTCTAAAGCCTTACTTTAATCTGGTGTGCCCCTTCAGAGCCTAACCTATGTTCAACATCACATAGTAACCTACAAATGAGATCCTTTGCTTTGAGTGATAACCTCAAATCTTCTGGAAATTTTAGATGATTTCTCCAATGGACAATCTGACAGTAAAATAGCATGTCAAAAAAAAAAAAAAGGCTACATCAGACAAAAGTAAAAGAATAAATAAACAAAACTGAAAGCACTGAGCTTGAAGCAAAAGTAACAAGGCACAAAGATATTGTTGTAGGCTCCAAAAATTTAAGTATTAGCAGAACACAGTCAAAACATGAATCCGCAATGGTGGCCAACAATCTATCTCAAGGAAACTGCAAAGGCAAATAGCCACAAATCTGAATCATTAAGGGAGCTGAATATTTATCTCATGTAATAAAACTCACTTAATAGAAGAGGTTATCATATATATGTACCAATATGTTAGGATTAGATGATTATAATAATGATGATGATGATGATGATTACAAAGATAATGATGATCATAATAACAATAATAATTATTATGATAATAATTATATCAACAAAAACAACAATATTTTTTCTTCTTATTCTCCCCAATCCAATCACGCCTATTATTATTATTATTATTATTATTTAATTCTACTATTAGTTCTCAGTTTGAAAACCACCTTGTCCTCAAGGTTGGAAAATACGAAAATCTTTTTTCTTTTGTTTTGTTTACACACCTATTTTGATGATTTTTTTTTTCATCTTTACATTTCCTCCTACCCAATTTGAAAAAAACCCCTCTCACTCTATCGTCATTCCAATTGCCACAAATCAAACCCATGGTGCCTATATGTGAACATTTCATTTTCTTCTTCTTTTTGTTTCAAGTTTTCTTTTTTCTTTATTGCCCATTTTTGTCTCCATCACAAACTAAATCAGATAACCAAGTGAACAAATGAATTTCAATAGCTGGAACTTGCCAGAATCTATCAATTGAACCCCTAAATCTGTTGATTCCCCTTTTTGGTCATCGTATTCAACCAATTAAACCCCAGATTCTACCGATTCCCTTTCTTACTCCATTGTCAGCTAAATAACTTCATCAGAACTAACAAAATTTTTGCCTAAATCTACTGTCTCGACTGGAACAATTTCTTTCTATTCTAGTTGTTCATTGTACACAATCAAGTTGGTGTCATCATCCAATCCATCTTCATCAGTAGTAGTATATCCTATGAGTTGCCTTTATGGTCATGATTCAGTTCTTTGCTTTCACAATGGAATTTCGCTCTCCTCCATTGCTTGAGCTTCCAATTCTGTTAGTCGTGGGACCTTCCTCCATTTTCCATTCTCACCTTGTATGATATCAAACTTTCACATCCTCATAATTGCAGAACTTCGATACAAATTAATTGGGAACCCCTTAAAGAAAAGAACAACTATTCCAATAGGAACAATGTAAATGCTTGCAACAAGAGGTACCAACTTCTAAATGTCGTAGCCTCCCAACTGCCCTAAATTCAAAGCAATATTTTTTTTCTCCCTCAACTCAATCCAATCACCCCTATTTACTCTACAATATCCTAACTTTCAAATTCAAATATTATCCTAAATTCAAATATATTATACTAAAATCAAATATATTATCGTAATCAAATATTTTTATTAATTATTATTATTATTATCTAATCCCAACATAATACATATTAAGTTTCACCACAATTTAGTGCCATTTCAAGAAAAATGTACTTTGGTATCATTGTAACTTCCATTTTATTTGCTTTTGCAAGTATGAAACGAAGGGCTAGAATGTCACTAGTTCAATCAACAAAACAAAAACTAACAAATTAATGGTATCTAAGATTTCTTTTATTCTTACAGTTGTTGTGTCCTTCAATTTTTTTGACTGGACTAAAGTAATACACTAAGTAGATATGCAAAGCAGAAGTTTAGAACTTAGAAATAGCTTTTTGCATAGAACTAAAGAAAAAAACAATTAAAAAATGGAGATGAGAACAAGATACCAACCAAAAGCATAAACACACCTTTCTACATGTGGTTATTGGGTCATCTGAGTAAAATGGAGGATATCCAACAAGCATTTCATACATTATTGCTCCTAGAGACCACCTGAATTAAATTCCAATGGGGAAGGCATATAAATACCGTTAGATGCTACACAGATGGAAGTGTATATTTAAACTATCAAGATGGTTAGCCACAAAAAAAAAGACCAACCAGTCACATTCCATGCCATATCCTTTCTTTAATAAAACCTCAGGAGCAATGTAATCTGGAGTTCCCACAGTTGAAAATGCCTTCAAAATCAGACAATAAAACCAACAGCCATAAGTTCAAAAAAAAAAAGAAAAAAGAAAAATTTTTGGCATCTAAACTGCTGCAGTTCAAAACATAAATCAAGTAGACAAATATTAAATACAGACATGATATAAGTAATTAATTGCATATATTAGTGCTCTCTTACCGTCTCCGTCACAAATTATAATTTTAGCAAAAAATGGGTTAGTTTCTGCTCCCATAGTGAGGGAAAGGATCTTCATTGGAAATATGCATAAAATCGTTGCCTGATTTGGAAAATGGTCAATGATATAGACAATGACAACTCAGAAAGGACAATTTTGTTCTAAGGTTCCATTTAGTGTTCAGTAACAAAGATTTGATCCAAATTGAAAGGAAACCCTATAATTGAGAAAGTTGAAAAAGCCAATATCAAAAGTGTTATAAAATTTGTGTAATAAAACCTGTTTGCAACGAATTTGAAACATAAAAAATATTGAATTCTCCAACTGGATCTTAATTAAACCATGAAAGAATTTAAAAAAAAAACCACAAATATAATTGTTCTATAATTGTTTTTTTCTTCAATTAATTAATGACAACAAAAACAGGATCAGCCACCTCCATATATGGTGTTGGAGATATCATATGTAGTGCATCCAAAGAAATTAAGAATATAGTAATATAAGTTAGATAGCTTACCAATTTCCTTCTGTTCATCTGCCAATGCTGAAGCTGCTCACGGGCACTTTTCCAACTACTTTTATTATCTGCATCAGGAAAACATTCATCGATATCCATTGGTTCTGCCATATTTTTGCCATCAATGGTTTTATTTTCAGGAATTGCATATAAAGTTGAACAATCAAGAGGCTTGCAAAGGCCAAAATCTGATAACTTCATGTGACCATTTTTGTCCAGAAGAAGGTTGTCAGGTTTAATATCTCTGTAAAGAAAGTGAGCATAGACTAATGAGAAAAGACAAATAGCTACCTTAAAATAAATAAACATATGCCAACTTCAAGCACAATTCAATAAAACAATTGCACAACTCAAGTATTAACCTGTGAATGTAGTTATGTTTGTGAATTGACTCGATAGCCAGGATACTTTGAGCAATGTAAAATCTAGCCACATTTTCAGTTAATGTGTCCTCCCTCATCAGCAAAGTCATCATATCACCGCCAGGAAGATATTCCATGATCAAATATAAGTATTCCGCATCTTGGAATGAGTAGTAGAGCTTCACTATGCAATGGCTAGCAACTTCAGCCAGTAGGTTCCTCTCAGCCCTAACATGTTCTACCTACAGTAGAAAGACATTCTGTTAAATCAATAAACAAGAATTTTACAAAGCCACACAAATTGTATTAGGGAACCAGCCACATTTTCACCCAAAAATAGCTAACAACCAACAAATAAACAAAATAGAAAGAATTTTTTTTTTTAAAGGGGTATTTAGGTGAATAAACCAGACAATTAGAGGAGTCAAGGCCTCCCATTTCCGACATTCAAGATGCTGAAGACCTCCCACAATCAGCCCTAAGACTGCCCACAGCCCTAAGGTTGCCCAAAATGCCATAATTCTTCTCTTCCCCCTCAAATAACTACAACTACCATTTTTTTATATTAAAACCAACTTGTTCTCAAGGTGGAAAAATTGGATTTTTTTTTTTCATATATATATATATAGATGTATATGATAGGGTAGGTATCCTAATGTCAATCATCACAATTTTGTAATTGATTGTGATCATAATTTTAGATTAATGAAAATGGCGTTTTCTTTATTATAAATCTTGTATATAAAATAGATAAATGTCTTTAAAATAGTTGAATCATGACGAGGACATCAGTGTATGTCAACTGATCGTGAGAACCCACATCCACATGAAGTAATCGTTCTGGAAACGCTAGTAGTTTTGATATTTCCTAACCAAGGGCATAAATAATATAGTTAGGACTATCATAGTGGTATACAACACCATTGAAAGGTAGTATTAAATTTCACATATCAAAATTGTTCGTAAACAGTTTAATACAACACATGGTTGCACATTGTGTAGACGTGTCCACCCAACTAACCCACCAAAAGGATTTTATATGGATCGTTGTTCTAATGTCTATGAAACATACCCTTTAACAAACAGTAATACATATAATCCTTGGACTTAAAGTCACCAAAACATCTTGGACAAGGATTTATATGATTTAGCACCAATCCAACGTAGTCCTTGAGAAAGGATTGTCAAAATGATGGTGGTTAGCCACATTGAAAGATGTACGAATGTTATGGTAGGCCAACAAAAAGATTTGTTATTGCTAAACACGGAAGATAATATCTTTGGTAGGTCAATTGATAGATATCGACAACCACTTGAATTTGTGGCCATATTAGGTTTGAGTTGTTACTCAATCCACTATCGTTCAATCGTTGATCAAATGTGAATCTATACACATCAAAGATTCCCTAAGCTAGACACTAAATTTATGCCTCAGCCTCAGAGTTATTAGATGAAAGAATCAAATTATACAAACCATATTGTTAACAAGTTGTTAGTAAATCATGAACACTTCATTAGTCAAGTGGTCATGATGTCTTGCTAGAGACTAATCTTGGTTTATACATGATGGTCATCAGATTATGGGTTCAATACAAACTTATGCATTACCGGCTCAACAAAAAACTTATAGGGCATAGCCAATAGAAACTGATCGAACTCTAAAAGCATTGGATTATTCGAGATGCATCATGTCTAATATCCAGATTGTTAGTTTCAAGTTTAGTTAAGTGTTTAGACATAAAACATAGGTCAATGTTTTAAGGACCAAAGTGAATAATAAGGGCGAATGTATTTAAGTAAGATTGTATATAGTTGACTTTATCCAACTAGATAAGTATAAAATTAAATATGGATAATTGTCAAGTCATATGCACAACCACGCATGGTTGATACAAGCCTATGCATTATCCTAGGTTAATCTTATTCATGGATTTTATCGAATCACTTGTTATTCGGATAATTATAAATTGTACAAAATAAGATAAGATCGGGTGTATAGCCTTCATTATAATGAATGGTCAATCATTGTCTCCTATATAAGGAGACTAAAAAATTTGAGATTTTTTAAACTTTTGTTGATAAAAATACAACTCCCACTCATTTTACCCTTTCACCCCTGCCCATGCACAGTGATCCTAATAGATTTATTACGCATGTTTGAGCTTCCATTCATCATGTTTCATGTGGATACCAAGGTATCATCCTATACTTCGATTGAGAGTAACGATCTGAGAATTCTAGCGAGTTCAAAAGACGGAGTCACCAACACTGGTATGATGTTATGAAATTCCCCATGTATGAAAATAGTATGTTGTAAATACATCCTATATAAACAAATATCAATTAGATTTATGGTTGTTCGTATTATGTTTAAAATTTTTAATTGTTTATATCTGCTATGTTTACCCTTTTTGGCACCATAAATCCCTTTTTTTTTATATTTTTTCTCTTTTTTTGGTCGAATTTTTTCCAAATATCTTTTTTTTTTCTTCCTCTCTACCAGCTATCGAGAACACATTTTTTTTTTCTTTGCTAGCTATCCCAATTTTTTCTTCCACTCACTTGCATCTTTCTCTCTACAATATGTTCTTTTGTTTTTTTATTTTTTTGACCACTTTCCTAGTGTCGATTTTGCTGTCCCCCATTACCATACCTTGTTAACTCCTCTTCTCTCAATGCCTCCATTGCAACTTCAACTTCTCTGCCATTTTCCAGAAACTCTTCACGTTTTTAATTGCAATTGTCGTGCCCTTTTGCCTTCCCAGTGTTGATTTACCTTTCACCATCATTTTCAATCACTGATGTGACCTCTAGCTACAACTTTTCAACTTTTTGGTGACTTTACACTTGTTGGCAATCCACCAACCTCCCTACATGTCAATCTGTGCTCTAGTCATCGTGCCTTTCTATCTTCCCAATGCCATTTCAGGTTTTTCCTTTTTCTTTTTTTTTCAACGACTCTTCATTTCTCCACCATTTTCTAGTGCCAATCTGTCTCCCCCACCAGATCTCACTGCTCTGATACTATTTTATTAGAAACCCAGACACATTTTCAACCAAAACAGCCAACAGCCAACAACCAACAAATAATCAATATATAACACAATTTATCCATTACAGTGGCATTTACATGGATAAACTGGACAATTCAAGGAGTGGGGCCTCCCATTTTCGACCATTCAAAGCAATAGAGACCTTCCACAAATAGCCCTAAGACTACCCATAACCCTAAGGTTGCCTAAAATTCCCCAATTCTTCTCTTCCCCCTTTGATGACCATAACTATCAATTCTTATAATAAAACCTACCCACAAGATAACAACAAATGTCTCGCTATCCTAGCATTACCACCTCTTTAAAAGTCATCTTGTCCTCAAGGTAGAAAATTGGATTTTTTTCATGTATATTTATATATATATATTTTTTTATATTTTTTTCTTTTTTCTTTTTTTGCTCGAATTTTTTTACAAATATCTTTTTTCCCTCTTACTAGAGCATATTTTTTTCTTTGCTAGCTATCCCAATTAATTTTTTGCAATTTTTTCTTCTCCTCTCTTCACCTGCTTCTGCCTCCCTACCTTCTCTTCTTCTATTTTTTTTTTCTAGACACTTTCCTCATGTCAATTTTGCTCATAGATCACCATATTTTGTCAATTCATCTTCTGCTCATGATGATTAAACTTTCCGTCAACTTCTCCGCAATTTTATGATTAATGTCACCTTTTTGGTCACAAACCACTGTGCCCTTTTATTGTTTCAGATTCTTCTATTTTAATCTGGTGCCTCTTCATTTCTCCAACTTTTTTTGGCACCGATCTGTCTCCAACACCAGATCTCACAGGTCAAACACCATTTTGTTATAAATCCAACCATATTTTCACCCAAAACAACCACAAATAAACAAAACTATAAACATTTAATTCATTAAAGGGTTGTATATAGATAAACCAAACAATTCGAGGCAAAAGGCCTCCCATTTCCGACCATTCAAAGTGTTAAAGACCTCCCACAATCAACCTTAAAGCTGCAGACAACCCTATGGTTGCCCAAAATTCCTTAATTCTTCTCTTCTTCCTTTGATAACCATAACTACCTATTTTATGATAAAACATAACATATAAGATAATAAGGACAAGTGTCTCTCTATCCTATTAAAAATCACCATGTCCTTTAGGTAAAAAATTGAATTTTTTTTTTCCAGCCAGAATCAAATTAACCATTTCCTTTGCATTAATATCTAGCAATAAAATAGTAAATCAATAACAATCGTATTGTTTGGTATTTGTGAGGCCAACTCTCTCCTTCCTATACTTCTTTCCAAAATTCTTCCTTGTTTCCAGCAACTCTTCATTTCTCCACCATTTGCAGGTGCCAACCAATTTGTCTCCTCTCCCGGATCTCATCACATTGATACCATTTTATTAGGAATTCAGCCACACTTCACCCAAAACAACCAACAACCAACAACTAACAAATAAACAAAACAGAAAACATTTATTCATTAAGAAGTATTTACATTGATAAATTGAACAAGTCAAGGAGTCAAGACCTCCTAATTTACAATCAGCCCTAAAAGTTGCCCCAAATTCCTTAATCCTTCTCTTCCCTTTTGATAACAATAACTACAGTTTTATAATAAAACCTAACCTATAAAATAAGGAAAAGTGTCTCCCTATTCTATCAAATTGTAAATGACACATTAGTATAATTAAAAGTATTCAACATATTAAAAGTGAAGATCGCTCGTTAGATTTAGGAAGTACACATGATCATAGCAGTTATGCATATATGAATTTTGAGACTCAAATGTTTTATAGAATTCTAATAATGCATTTTTAGGGTGCGTTTGGCACCCTATAATAGAGTGGATTAGTTTCTTAAGATTGTATAGGATTGGATTGGTTTGATTAAGTAAGATATTATGAATTACAATATTGAATTATTTATGGCATGCAACTGGCTTAAATAGGTAGAAAAACATAATTATAAATATTTTACAATAAATTTTAAAATCACCCATTATATTAATTTTGAAATTGATATAAATATTTATTAACTAAAATTTAATTTTCCAAATGTTTATCTACCTTATAATAAATATAAATAAAAAATACATTATATTTTGTTAGGACTAATATTGAGGTGAAATATGTATTGACGATGGATAGGGCAATTATGAAACATGTATAGGCAATTATGAAATGAGTAAGTGTAAAAGGGACATTGGGAAAGGAGAGAACCGAGAAGAAATTGGATTTTGTTTGGACAAAGTTTGGCTGATTGAAAGATAAAGTCTAGCCTCTTGAAAGCTAGACAAATTAGGGAGAGCCTCTTGAATAGCCAAAAGTGTAAAGCAACAGCCTCTCGAATAGCCAAAATTATCAATATCAAAATATATAAATACAAACCATTAGCTTGCACATTTATGGATTTGTGTTCAAGCAATCCTTACATTTTCTAGGTTCCTAACATAATTCAATTTCATTTAATTTAGAGTTGCTTTTTTAATATATTTAATTATTTTTCAAGAGTGACTTATTAGCAAAGCCACATGGCATCTGGCTCCATCTCCTCTATCATCCAACTCCTTACATGGATTTCTTTAATCAGACTTCGACTAAACATGCATGAAAACAAAATAGTAGTGCTTAAGTTTTGGGCCTTTGTTTTGTCTACATCAATGTCAATACATATTTGTATACACACACATAGACAAGTGGAAATTATTAACACCAAAGTGCTATCGAAAATGGAAACACTTGACAACCAAAATCCAAACACAATAGCCAAACTTTCAGTAAGTACTTACACCAAAATTTAGTAACGTGAATGGTTCACAATAGCTGCTTAAAACCAATTTTAAAGAAATAATATTGTGCGATAAAAAAAAAATAACAACCCAAACTAGAAATAATTTTAAAGAAAAATACTCTGCTAATAATGCTAAAACACAGCCTGTGTTGCAAATTTCTAATCCTCAGTAGCTACATATGCCAACTTTGATTTTGTGTGGTGCAAAAGCTTGGCAACAGTTGATCAGGGAAAATCTATAAATCGTATCATAGATTAAGCTGCAGAACTACAACATTTTAAAGCATAGCAAGTTTCATCTCACCTGTCCTCTCTTAACCATTTCAGATTTCTTCAACTTCTTCATGGCATAGATGTCACCAGATTTCTTCTCCCGACACAATTGAACCTGAAAGTTTGAGAAATTATGGGTAAAGCAATGTTCAAATTGTCAAAGTTGTGTTTGAAAAATATATATCTGAAGCAAAAGGAAAAAAACTTTGCTCGTAAAAAGGGTTAGTTGTCTAGTTAATTTGAGAATGAAGAATATCTAACGGATTGTATGTGTATTGCACAAATTTCTAACCTCAGCAAAGGCCCCCCTCCCAATAATGGTCAAAAGCTCAAAATCATCAACACAAATCTTATGCCTCTTAAGTCGCATGAACTCTGTCTCTTTTCTCTCTAAATCTTTTATGAGACTGATTTGTTCCTCCCTGGGCACATTTGAACAAGCTAATCTTCTTTCCAACACCCATCGTCTGCAAATGAAAGAAAATTGTTATAGTATTACTAGAACACAATCTTTCAGTCAGTTTGCACCAATGTGAAGAAACTTATTTTATTGAGACTAAAGAGTAGCTAGGTAGAAGTAAAACTGAAAAGCCAAAGCATCAAAGAGCCATCTTTCAACATTGAAGTTGGTCACCATTTAAATGCAGCTCTAAATAATAGAAATCTTTGGAAGATTAAAATGTTGCTTTATGTCACTCAACTATGATCAATACATATCCTATAACTAGCAGGCTGATGGACGCAACTAGCATGTATCTAGCCATGTCACAGAAAATCCTTGTGAGAGTCAGAGCATCAAATAACAAGCCACTGGATCCAAATAAAAATTAAAAACAATCCACAATGGACAAATGAAAGTCTAGAGTTCCAACTGGGGAACCACAGATCATTTTACACTAAACAAAAATAATTCATTGTTGTGGTTCCAAACTAGAAACAAATCTAATATACTAGATTCTAGGCTTTCAATCAATTCAATGGTGGATACACCCTAATCAACAACAAGAAAGAACTCGGCTTATAACATTTTCTTAGTTGAATGTGCAACTCAACAGCAGCTAGGCAATATCAAAACAGAGAATATCCATAGATGTTACATGTTATAAAACAATAAAATCATAATAAGAACATAAAGTTCCCACTTGCCATATTAGTCAAACTCGAAACTTTGAAATATTTGAAAAGGATACAGATTATGGGACTCGCTTCCATAATTGTCAAAGGCAAAAGGTGCCAAAAGATAATGAGGGGTCCTATTGCCTAGGCGAAAAAGGCGAGGTGAAGGGGTTGCTTTTTTACCAAAGATGATTAAAAATTTCCATTAAATTTAAAATAATTTGTTACTACAACAACAGTAAAGAATGGCTGACAACTTCATTGACAATCTCATATTAGACCAACAATTGGTTATCATGACTAGACTTCTTTGGTGAACATCTCTAAGAGATCAATGATTCTATCCGACGACATTAATTCTCTCCAAAAACCTCTTCGAAAGCCTTAGAACTCTCTATTTACCTCTCAATGACCTTAGAACTCGTCGGTGATCTCTCTAACAACCCTAAACCTCAAAAAAGACCTCATAAATTGCAAACAACCCTTATATCTGGTTGAAAATTGCCGAAAGCCTGCTGAAAAGCCTAAACCTGTAACAAAAATTGTCCAAAATTTATCGGTAACCATCAAATCTAGTCAAATATAGCTTACATGATAATAAAGCACTCTTTTTCAGTGCCTAAAGCCTTCCCAAAGGTGCTGTAAAAGCGCTAAAGGCAATCACCTTTGAACCACTGGTCTCTTTGACCACCATCGCCTTGAGTACAGCCTCGCCTAGACGTGCCTGAGTCGCGACTTTGATAACTATGCTTGCCTCATCTTATTAATTAAGTTGAGATCACTCATACTTCATGAGCAAATACTATGAGAAAGTATCAACTCTCATAAAATTGAGCACTTACAACTTAGTGACAGCTGATAGGCCCCTTACTTTATCCAAGCAGGCCCTGTATAGATCTTGTAATCAACATCCTCTTACTCATTTTCAGCCAAAATAACGATATACATATAATCCATTATCTTATAACTTCATTTCTAAAAATAAATCTCCTGATTTAATTATTACCCCAATGAAAATAGATCAACCATTTCAAACAGAGAAAAAAACACAAGTACTAGTAATCAAAAGGACTGCCAGAGTTAGAATAAATTACAATACCCTCATGTAATTAGTAATAACGAAATTAAGTAAGAAAAACTATCTGAGCACTTGGAATACATTATCTTAAAGTAAAGAAACGGTTTTACCATTACTTATTCCCCTTAATTTCTCAATTATCAAACACAGTAAAATGCTGACAAACAACAGCAAAACTCAACTCCAACAGTTAAGTAAGTTTCGGCTGATTACAACATCATTAATTAGCGAAGACTCCGAAACAGCATCCCATTTTCTCAGCAACCAAACAGACAGATGAGAAGCTAGTAATTAAAATTACAAAATTAGTAATTCCGAAGCACCTCTCTTTCCGTTCCTGAATATTCTTCATCTGAGCTCTATAATGATTCTCTATGAACTGCTTCGTCGCGGCCACCTTCTCCATCGTCAACCTGGACCCCAACACCTCCTCCTCCTCCTCCGTGGCCTCCATCGTCTTCACTCACTTTCTCTCTCTAAAATCTCCCGAAGTGACTTGTTCTTAACTGCAACAACTAAGAGATTGATGCCACTCACTGTGTACACACACTCACTTATTTACCAGTGCTAACGCGCCACGTGTGCATTATAATGAACGTTAATCGGTGACTCACGTGGTTTGGGAAGCAGGGGATCTGAGCGGTTGGTTTGCTGGTGGCACTTAGCAGCAATAAGTTCAACGATTTTTTTCAACAGGATGAGTGATAGGGGACGGGCTCTAACTCCAGGGTTCTCATACAAATGGAAATAAAGCGTCGTTTTCTGGTCATGTACACATACGCACACTACATGAAATTTTACCGCACGGTGGGCCCACCTGTGTAGAATTAGGCCAAAAGACTTATTTCCCACCTAAGGTATGCGGAAACAACAATTTTATCCTTTAATTTTAAAATTTCAAACACTCACCCTGAACATTTTTTATCCATTTATTATGACTTTTTTGATAAAATAACTAAATTTTTCTCGTTACAAAAAATAAATTAAAATTAAAATTAAAAATTTTTAAAAAATTAAAAACTTTAAAAAATTAAAATAAAAAATAAAAAAAACCACCGTCCCACTACAATGACTACTAATAAACAAACTGTTGAACCCTTAATATTTTGATGATTATAAAAATATGTTAAAATGGTTAATTAATCTCTTGTATAAATGATTTCATAACAAAAGAAATGAAACAGTTTTATTTTTGCAGGTTTTAGGTCTCACATAATCATGTCTCTTTATGGCACGATCGTGTATGGTTGTTTATCAACTCGTGAGACTAAAACATGGGACCATGCTACAAACCGTGCTAGGGCTTGTAATTTTTAATGAAAATTTTTAGGTCTAATAAGATCGTGCTTAAATTTGATACGACCGTGTGTATACATTACACGAGAACAACACTACCAGCATAACTATGCAAGGTAACCGTATTGAGTCAAAATGCTCAAGTCAAATGCACGATCGTGTCAAATTTTGACAAACGATCATGCTATTAGATTTCATGAAGAAGCACAGGTATTCTTGTCTTGTGGTTACAATTGTGTTGGGTCAAAGAAGGATGGTCAAACACATGACCATGTTCAGTTTAGTCACACAATCATGCATATACACTTTAGGAAGAGCTTGAGACGTTCAGTCATGCAAAATTATTATGCATATGGTTAAGGATCACAGTCAACGCGCGATCGTGTGATGTAAAGTATGAAGTGCACTACTATAAAGGTCGTGCAATGATGATTGTGCAGAGCCATTTTGAGTCATACAACTAGCGCACGAACATGCATAAACGACATATCCATTCCATGTCAAGTATGAGAAGACATAACTATGGACTTCATTTAAGGGCTGCCCATATCCAATGGCAAAGATACCATTTTAGTGTTGGTAGATCGTCTCAACAAATTTGTTCACCTTTTGACGTTGGCTCATCCATTCATGGGGAAAACAGTGGTTGAAAAATTTATAGAAAATGTAGTTAAGTTGCATGGCTTACCATGGTTTATCGTTGGTGATCGTGATTTCACTTTTATTAGCAAATTCTGAAAAAAAAAACTTTCAAATTATCAGGCATTCAACTAGAAATGAGTTCAGCATATCATCCCTAATCATATGGACAATTTGAGGTTGTCAATAGATGTGTGGAGTAATACCTTTGCTGTTTTGTTCACCAGCAACCATGAAAATGGAGTTCATTCTTTCCTTGGGCGGAATATTGGTATAATACCACTTATCATGCATCTACAAGGATGACACCTTTCCAATCCTTATTTGGTCGATTGCCTCCTCTTATACACCATTACCATGTGGGTGCTTCTCCAATTAATGAAGTAAGCAAAGCTCTCAATGATCGGGATAACTTGTTGAGACAATTAAAGGAAAACCTTCAAGCTACTAGTAATCGAATGAAGCAGCAAACTAATGCCAAATGATGAGATGCGAAGTTTGAGGTCAGGGACTTAAATTTAATCCCTTATTGCCAACACACAATTTTCGAGCGAGCATATAAAAATTAGCCAACCAATTCTATGGTCCTTGTCCTATTATAGAGTGGGTGAGCAAAGTGGCATGTAAATTACAGTTACCAGAATGTGGTCGCATTCATCCTACTTTCCATGTCTCAATGCTGAAAAAGATATTAGGAGAATCATCTACTACTACTAGTTATTTGCAATCCATGTAGCATCCCACGTTAGAAAAGCTCTTAGGGGTAGAGTTTTGAGGTTAGAAATAGAATTCAAGAATAGTTTGGGAGTCTAAAAGAGTTCAAGGGTGAGTTAGAAGTTTTTCAGAGCTGTGTGGCCTTCGTATGATTCCTTTAGGGAGGTTTCAATCATGCGAAGCGTGGGAAATGAATTATATTCATTTTCCCTGGTGCACTCCCGTGTACCATGCCCTACTCGCCCGTGTAAGTGGGATTAAAGAGAGAGAGACGAGAGATTTAGTTTCATTCTCACCCATTTCAGTATTTTCCTTCTCCATTTCAGTAGCTCCCAGTCCTAGACTCGAAATCCAGCTTCCAGCAGCTCCCAATCAAGCAAGAGAGTAGAAAGAATAGATTGAGTTTGTGGTTTCCCAACTTCATGGCGAGAGGTAAATGTTTCTTACTCTCTCCTTGTGTTCCCAGCTTGTTTGATGTCGTTGGAAATGTGTGTTTCCGTTTCTAGCTTGTTGTGTTGTGTTGTGTTGTTATGTTCATGTAATGATAATGTGATGATTGTATGTTGATTTCCACCCAAAATGAATGCTTGCTCAACTTGTGTGTGTTATAGTGAGAGAAATGTTTGATTTTCATGGTGATTTCAGCAATAGTTGATGAATGATGAAATTGAGGGTGGAAATATGTATATGGAAGTGTATTTGATGCATGATTGAGTTTAATTTCAGTTTAGATAGGAAATGGTTCGGTTTCCTACAGTTTCAGGTGAGCCATGTCTGTGCAGGACAGGACGCACGGTCGTGTGCCCGCAAGAGCACGCCCGTGTACCCTTGTTCCTGCAAGGACACGACCATGTGCATGAAGTGCACACGGTCTGAAGTGCAGAGGACACGACCGTGTGTCCTGAGGGACACGCCCGTGTGTCCTTCCTATACGTGAAATGGCCAAAAATTTCAGTAGCTTGCACGGTTTGCTGTACGGCATGCGCACAGTCCTGTGTGTCTAGGCACACGCCCGTGTGCCCTTGCCCTGCACAGTCATGTGTGCATATGCATGCCCGTGTGTCTTCCTTACACGCCCGTGCGTCCGCCAGTTTTTCTAGAAAATGTAGAATTTGATTAAGAAAGGCTTGGTAAGCCATCCAGAAGGCTTATAATCATCAGATAATCCAGAATTCAGATAAGAAATGATGCACATACATATCATAGCACAACATATAGCCTGAAAGAGGATTTAGAGATTTGAATTCAATAGTTTTCAGCACTCAGAACCCAATGTATGGGTTACAGTTTTAGGTGAACTCGAGGGGCCATCTGTGGGACCCAACTTTCTGACACCAGTCAGACTACTCAGCATAATATTCAGCTTTTTAGCCAGTAGCTAGAATGTTCAGCCCACTTGGTCAGGATGTCGAATCCTTGTGTTCATCAGCCTGATCAGCACAGTAGGTACCTTCGGGTACATATAGAGATTCGCATGCATGCATATTCAGATATCAGTATCATGTCATGTCATACATTACATGAAATAGTTAATAATGAGAAACAGATAACAGAATAGTCAGTTTCAGCGCTAGCAAGCGACTAGGTGTATGATTAGGGCCGAGGCCAGGTATGTATGCTGTGTTTGTTACTTGTTTGGGTTTGAGGGAAGTAAGAAATGCTTACTGGGTGATCTTTATCACTTATCCCTTTCCTTCTTCCTTCCTTTTCAGGTTTTGGTTGCTGGCGAGGAGCAGGTAGATTGAGGCTTGCGTGAGGGGACCCCACACACACTTTTCAGCATGTATTTTATTTCAGTTTTGGACCTGTGAGGTCTTGTATATTTAATGTATATACTTGATGTACAGAACCATGTAAAGAACAGTTGTATATATGGAAAGCCATTATGGGCTCATTGTACATTTATATTTCAGTTTGTTTTCAGCTTCTGCATGCAATTGTAATGTAGTAGCAGGTTTTATTTTCGTAGGATTCCCGTCGTGGGTACCCGATTTCCAGATTATTAAATAAAAGAAACAGTATCATTCAGCAACATGGGTACTTGTGGCGGCGGGTCTTACATTGTTGGCATCAAAGCGTGTTCTCTGTGCCATTTCAGTAGATGTTTAAGGTTGTAAGTGTGTGGTGCCTGTTTTCTCTCATTCGCAGCCATCATCCAAACCCTTCTCATAGCACAGTCAGGTATTATTTCTAACTTTTATGTGATTTGAGTTTCTAACCTCGTTTGCTTGTGATACTCTATATAGAGAAGAATATGTCCCTAGATACGTAGATGAAGCCAATAGTAGTCCCCCTGTCCGTCCTATAAGTGTGAGTGATAGGCGGCTATCTCAGAGTGCCTCTCATGTGTCCATCAGGCCAGAACAGTTAAGGGCAATGATTGGGGAAGTAGTCAAAGAGAGTTAACAGCAGGCTGGTGTGGGTAATGTTCAAGAGCTAGCCAGAGTTGATCCCCCACAGTATGAGACCTACCAATCTTCAAGAAGAAGACAGTCTCAGCCATAGTCTCAGCCTCAGCCGGTTAGAGAGGGATATCAGGTTCCAGCTGGGTTTACAGAGTACAGTCAGGCCATGAGTACAGAGACAACTGGCACTAGTTCATCAGAGAGGTTGTTTCCCATTTACCATCTGTCAGGGTCTTTCCAGCCATCTAAATTTAGTGCGTCTAGAGATCCAGCAGTGGCAGAGGAGTGGATAGAGTATGTGGAGAGTGTGATGGGACTCTACACATTGTCAGAGCGGCAGAAAGTCAGATATGTAATATTTCTCCTGCGTGGTGACGCCAAATTTTGGTGGAGCCTAGCCAAGACTTCCATCAATGAGGAGCAGATATCATGGGTAGAGTTCAGGCGATTATTCGACGCCGAGTACAGGAGCACAGAGATGCTCTATGCCAAGGCCTAGAAGTTCATTGACTTGACTCAAAGGTCTAGCTCAGTCAAGGAGTATGCAACCAAGTTCAATGCCTTGGCACTGTTCGTCCCTAGTTTGGTAGGGACCGAGATGGGGTGAGTGCAGAAGTTCATCCATGGCTTGTATCCTGCAATAGCCAAGGATGTCATGACTGGAGCGGATCCTCCCCAGTGGTTTAGTGATGCTTTGGGGAGAGCACTCAGATCAGAGACTAGTCATTAGAGGATGGGTGTCATGAGCAGAGAACAGAGGACAAATGACAGAGATAGAGGCAAGAGGCCAGTGTCAGCAAAGAGATTTGCAAGGGGTGTCTAAAGACAGAGGACTGCACCACAGTTTTCCTTACCACAGTATAATCGATGTGGCAGGCGACATTTAGGAGAGTGTTTAGCTAGTCAGATTGTGTGTTACTTATGCCGTCAACAAGGACACAGGATGGCAGAGTGCCCAGCCAGAGGCGGAGCTGGGGTTGGATCCAGTCGAGGAGGAGTTGGTCAGCACAGAAGCAGAGGAGGAACACCCAGAGGTGGTTCTGGAGCTGAGAGGGGTGGAGCAGACTTTCCCAGACCTGGAGTTAGAGCACCTGGAGGAGGTGCTGGTACTTCAGGAGGTAGTGGCGGTAGAGCCAGAGTGTATGCTTTTTCTAAGAGCAAGCATATGCCATACCCTATGCAGTCAAGGGTCAGATTCTTTATTTTGATACTCCATTATTTGTTTTGGTTGATTGTGGGGTCACGCACAGCTTTATAGCTCAGAATGTAGTGAAGAGATTAGGGGTTGACCCTAGTGTGGCCGATAGGAGTATCCTTGTAGAGATGCCAGATGGGGGTTTTGTAGTAAGTGACCGAGTCCTCTTAAATCAACAGATAGAGGTTATGGGTAGACCGATGAGGATAGATCTGATTCTGTTGGAGTTAGCAGACTTTGACATGATCTTGGGGATGGATTTCTTGGGGAGATATGATGCAGAGATAGATTGTGGAAGGAAGAAAGTGAGATTCCACATAGGCCCTGATTGTTTCATATTTGGTGAGGGCAGAGTAGACAGTTTGTTGATCTCGTGCATCCAGGCGAGTAGACTGATGAGGCAGGGTTGTGTAGGGTACTTGGCCAATGTCGTTTGTAGCAATTCAGTGAGGCCAAGAATCGAGGAGGTGCCAATTGTCAGAGAGTTCGGAGATGTCTTCTCAGATGAGTTATCAGGGCTACCTCTAGACAGGGAGTTGGAGTTCAGTGTCGAGCTTCTCCCTGGTACGGCTCCAATCTCCAAGGCTCCGTACCAGATGGCTCCAGCTGAGCTCTAGGAGTTGAAGAAGCAGTTACAAGAGCTAGTCGATAAGAAATTCATCAAATCGAGCTGTTTACCATGGGGAGCTCCAATTTTATTCGTGAAGAAGAAGGATGGGTCAATGCGGATGTGTATTGACTACAGGGAGCTGAACAGAGTGACGGTGAAGAATAAGTATCCCCTACCAAGGATTGATGACCTCTTTGATCAGTTGAGAGATGCAGCAGTTTTCTCCAAGATCGACTTGAGATCTGGCTATTATCAAGTCAGAGTAGCAGAGAGAGATGTCCCCAAGATAGCATTCAGGACTCGGTATGGGCATTATGAGTTCGTGGTCATGCCATTTAGGTTGACTAATGCCCCAGCTATCTTCATGGATTTGATGAACCAGGTATTTCATGATTATCTCGACTGGTTCGTGGTGGTGTTCATCGATGACATTCTGGTATATTCCAGAAGCATGGCATAGCACGAGGAGTACCTCAGATTTATGCTTCAGAGGCTGAGACACTAGCAGTTGTTCGCCAAGTTCTCCAAGTATGAGTTTTGGCTCGATCAAGTGGCATTCCTAGGCCACATGGTATCAGCAGAGGGTATTTCAGTGGACCCCAGCAAGGTAGAAGTGATTCTGACTTGGCCAAGGCCGAAGACAGTGAAAGAAGTCAAGAGCTTCCTTGGGTTAGCCGGCTACTACAAGAGATTCATTCAGGGGTTCTCCAGCCTAGTAAAGCCTCTCACTACCTTGACTAGGAAAGAGACTCCATTTATGTGGTCAGAGGAGTGCGAGGAGCGTTTCCAGGAGCTCAAGTAGAGGTTGACCAGCGCTCCAGTTTTGGCACTACCCCAGAAGGGGTTAGAGTTTGACATTTATACAGATGCATCCCATCAGGGGATCGGGGCGGTTCTGATGCAGAATGATAGGGTGATTGCCTATGCCTCTAGGCAATTGAGAGATCATGAGCTGAGGTACCCTACCCACGACTTGGAGTTAGCAGTAGTCATGTTTGCCCTGAAGATTTGGAGACACTACCTCTACGGAGTCAGATGCAGCATTTATGCAGACCATAAAAGTCTGAAATATTTCTTCACCCAGAAGGAGCTCAACATGAGACAGAGGAGATGGTTGGAGCTGGTGAAGGACTATGATTGTGATATTAGATATCACATAGGGAGAGCCAATGTGGTGGCTGACGCCTTGAGTAGGCGAGTAGCTCTATCCAGCCTATCAATTCAGAGAGAGTTGTAGCATGAGTTGGTCAGAGAGCAGATTGAGATTATGTCTGCGGGTTTCTCCAGGCTACAGATCAGATCGTCTCTGTAAGATGAGATCAGAGAGGGCTAGATGTTAGATGAAAGGACTCAAAGTATGCTTCAGAAGATGTCAGAGAGAGCAGTGCCAGACTTTGAGTTCAGTGATGGGATCTTGAGGTTCAGAGGCAGAGTCTGTGTGCTCCAGAGTTCAGAGTTGAGATAGAGGATTTTGTCAGAGGTGCACAGTGTAGTGTACTCAGCACATCCAAGCAGTACGAAAATGTATCAAGACCTCAAGAAGAGTTTCTGATGGTCAGGGATGAAGAGGGACATAGCAGACTTCGTCTCCAGATGTCTGGTATGTCAGCAAGTAAAGGTAGAGCACCAGAGACCCTCAGGATTACTTCATCCCTTGAGTTTTCCTGAGTGGAAGTGGGATGACATCTTCATGGATTTTATTTCTGGTCTTCCTAGAGTACAGAGAGGATTTGACAGCATTTGGGTGATAGTAGATCGGTTGAGTAAGTTGGCTCATTTCTTATCGATCAGACCGGACATGACTACAGAGTAGCTAGCCCGACTCTATATTAGAGAGGTGATCAGACTCCACGAAGTTCCCAGGATGATAGTGTCAGACAGGGACTCCAGATTTTTATCAACTTTTTGGAGATCTCTGTAGAGAGTATTGGGAACCAGGATGTAGTTTAGCTCAGCATATCACCCTCAGACGGATGGTCAGACTGAGAGGATGAATAAGGTTTTAGAGGATATGCTGAGGGCCTGTTGTATAGACTTCTAGACCGATTGGGCAGAGTTGATTCCACTAATGGAGTTCGCCTACAACAAAAGTTATCAGACGACTATTCAGATGGCTCCATTTGAGACGTTGTATGGTCGGAAGTGCAGATCTCCTCTCCATTAGGATGAGATTAGAGAGAGAGATTCTTTAGAGGTAGCAGTGGGACCAGAGACGACTCAGAGGATGATTGAGCAAGTCAAGATCATCAGGCAGAGGATGAAACAGGCCTATGATCGACATAAGAGTTATGCTGATCTACGGCGCAGAGAGATAGAGTTTTTAGTAGGCGATAAGGTATTTCTGAGAATTGCTCCCTATAGGCAAGTTCTCAGATTTGGCAAGAAGGGAAAGTTAGTGCCCAGATTCATTGGTCCCTACGAGATTCTTGAGAAAGTATGGACAGTCGCCTACAGATTAGCACTACCAGTTAGTATGGACAGAATCCACAACGTCTTCCACGTGTCACAACTGAGAAAGTATGTGAGAGATCCTTCTCATGTACTTCAGTTTTCAGAGGTGGATTTGACAGAAAACCTGAGCTATCAAGAGCTTCCTATGCAGATTCTAGACTACAGAGTCAAGGTCCTCAGAAACAAAGAGATTCCACTGGTCAAGGTTTTATGGCGCAGCCAACGGGTAGAAGAAGCCACTTGGGAGGTAGAGTCTGAGATTAGGGATAGGTTCCCAGAGTTGTTCAGGTAAATTTTGAGGTTAAAATTTTTGTAAGCGGGGAGGAATGTAGCATCCCAGGTTAGAAAAGCCCTTAAGGGTAGAGTTTTAGGGTTAGAAATAGAATTCAGGAATAGTTTGAGAGTCTAGAAGAGTTCAGGGGTGAGTTAGAAGTTTTCTAAAGCTGTGTGGCCTTTGTATGATTCTTTTAGGGAGGTTTCAATCATGCGAAGCGCGGGAAATGAATTATATTCATTTTCCCTGGTGCACTCCCGTGCACCATGCCCTGCACACCCGTATAGGTGGGATTAAAGAGAGAGAGACGGGAGATTTAGTTTCATTCTCACCCATTTCAGTATTTTTCTTCTCTATTTCAACAGCTCCCAGCCCTAAACGTGAGATCCAGCTTCCAGCAGCTCCCAATCCACAAGAGAGTAGAAAGAATAGCTTGAGTTTGTTGTTTCCCAGCTTCATAGCGAGAGGTAAGTGTTTCTTACTCTCTCCTTGTGTTCCCAGTTTGTTTGATGTCGTTGGAAACGTGGGTTTCCGTTTTCAGCTTGTTGTGTTGTGTTGGTATGTTCATGTGATGATGATGTGATGATTGTATGTTAATTTCCACCCAAAATGCATGCTTGCTCAACTTGTGTGTGTTGTAGTCAGAGAAATGTTTGATTTTCATGGTGATTTCAGCAGTAGTTGATGAATGATGAAATTGAGGGTGGAAATATGTATATGGAAGTGTATTTCATGAATGTTTGAGTTTAATTTCAGTTTGGATGGGAAATGGTTCGGTTTCCTGCAGTTTCAGGCGAGCCATGTCTGTGCAGGACAGGACACACGACCGTGTGCCCGCAAGAGCACGCCTATGTGCCCTTGTTCCTGCAAGGACACGATCGTGTGCATTTCGTGCACACGGTCTGAATGCAGAGGACACGACCGTGTGTCCTGAGGGACACGCCCGTGTGTCCTTTTTTTGCGTGAAATGGCCAAAAATTCCAGTAGCTTGCACAGTTTGCTGCACAGCATAAGTACGATCCCGTGTGTCTGGGCACATGTTCGTGTGCCCTTGCCCTACACGGTCGTGTGTGAGCATGCACGCCCGTGTGCCTTCCTCACACGCCCGTGCGTCCGCTAGTGTTTCCAAAAAATACATAATTTGATTAAGAAAGGCTTGGTAAACCATCCAGAAGGCTTATAATCACTAGATAATCCAGAATTCATATAAGAAATGATGCATATGCATATCATAGCACAACATATAACCTGAAAGAGGATCTAGGGATCCGAATTCAGTAGTTTTCAGCACTCAGAACCTAATGTATGGGTTACAGTTTTGGGTGAACTTGAGAGGGCATTTGTGGGACCTAGCTTTCTGACACCAGTCAGAGTGCTCAGCACAATATTCAGCTTTCTAGCCAGTAGCTAGAATGTTCAGCCCACTTGGCTAGGATGCCGAATCCCTGTGTTCATCAGTCTGATCAGCACAGCAGGTACCTTCGGGTACATATAGAGATTCGCATGCATGCATATTCAGATATCAGTATCATGTCATGTCATACATTACATGAAATGATTAATAATGAGAAACAGATAACAGAATAATTAGTTTCAGCGCCAGCAAGCGACTAGATGTATGATTAGGGCCGAGGCCAGGTATGTATGTTGTGTTTGTTGCTTGCTTGGGTTTGAGGGAAGTAAGGAATGCTTACTGGGTGATCTTTATCACTCATCCCTTTCCTTCTTCCTTCCTTTTCAGGTTTTGGTTGCTGGCGAGGAGCGGGTGGATTGAGGCTTGCGTGAGGGGACCCCACACACACTTTCCAGTATGTATTTTATTTCAGTTTTGGACCTGTGAGGTCTTGTATGTTTAATGTATATACTTGATGTACAAAACCATGTAAAGAATAGTTGTATATACGGAAAGCCATTATGGGCTCATTGTACATTTATATTTCAGTTTGTTTTCAGCTTCCGCATGCAATTGTAATGTAGCAACAGGTTTTATTTTCGTAGGATTCCTGTCGCGGGTGCCCAATTTTCAGATTATTAAATAAAAGAAACAGTATCATTCAGCAGCAGGGGTACTCATGGCGGCGGGTCCTCAATCCATAACAGATGCAAGGGAAATTGTCATGTGTTAGAGCAATAGAAATACGGTGCGTTTTGGGTTAAAATTTTTAAAACCCAAAACGCAGCATTTTGTAAGCTGCTGATTAAAAAGAAAGAAAGAGATTTGTTTTCAATTGGGTTGTTATCGAAGAGGAGCTAGGGCTGAGAAGTCTGTGCTGTGGCTGTTTGTACACCAGAGTTATGTTGATTTGCTGCTGTTAATCAAAAGGCTGAGATAAGTTTTAGTTTCTATTCAGTTAATTCAATTAATAGGTGGTTAGTTTGTTATGCCTAGGTAGTTTTGCAGTTAATTGGTTAAATCAGTTTGTTTTTGTTCTCTGAAATTCTATATAAACAATTGTAATCCTACTGATTTGGGTGAATAAAATTTTGAGGTATATTCAGTAATCTGTGTGTGTATTTTCTTGAGTTTTTGAAATTTTTTGTACAATTTTTTTTTGTTTGCTGCAATTTACTCAATTCTGGAGCAATATTTTCATAGTATCTGTAGGACCCGCCGCCACGAGTACCCTTGCTGCTGAAAAGTACTGGGAGCTTTTATTTAATAAACCGAAAACTCGGGTACCCGCGACGGGAATCCCACGAAAATAACTGAAAACCCTACTGAAAACTGCTATACAATGCAGAAGCGTAAATACACATATAAAACTGAAATACATCATAGGCCCATCTTGCCCTTTTCTTATATATATATATAAAACTGTTCTGTACATGGTTTATACATATGAAAATACATACAGAATATATAAGTGACCACACAGGTCCAAAACTGAAAAGCTGTACAAACTCAAAACAGCGGTGTGGGCCCTCTCCTATTAGCCTCGAACCACCCGCTCCTCGAGCCAACACGAACACCTGAAAAGAATGGAAGAATGAGGGGGGATGAGTGATAAAGATCACCCAGTAAGCGCTCCTTACTTCCCTCAAAACCCAAGCAAGCACAAGCAACAAACACAATAATCAAACATACCTGGGCCTCGGCCCTATTCATGCATCTATGCGCTTGCTGGAATCTGAAAACTGATTATCTGATTCATATTCATTCACTGATACCATATTTATCCATGTCATGATATGTATGTCATGCCATGCTATCTAAAAATACTGATGGATGCATGCATCTGAATACCTCTCTGTACCCTCAGGTACCTACTGTGCTGATCAAACTGGTGAACACAGGGATTCGACATCCTGGCCATGTGGGCTGATCAGTCTAGCTACTAGTTAGAAAGCTGAATCTGAATACTGTATTGCTTCGATCTGACTGGTGTCAGAGACCTGAAACTGAAATACTGCTACGCATTCTGACTGGTGTCAGAAGCTGAATCTGAAATACTGTTGAGCGTCCTGACTGGTGCCAGAAGGCTGAATCCCACAGATGCCCCCTCGTATTCACCCACACTCTTACCCGTACATCGAGTTTTGAATACTGAATACTGCTGAATTCGGATCCCTTTGATCCTCTCTCATACTGCATGTTATGTCATGATATGCATATGCAGCTCATTATCTGAATTCAGACTTATCTGAAGCATTTATATCATTATATGACTTTCCCATGCTTTATTTCTCATTTTATATGCTTTTTCTGAAAATCTGCGGATGCACGGTCGTACATAAAAAACTCACGGGCGTGCATGGCTAACGCACGGTCGTGCAGGTCATAGACGCACGGGCGTGCGCCCAGATGCAGGGGACCGTGCGCTGGTCGTACGCTGGTCGTGTGCCTGGTCGTGCAAGCTACTGAAATTTACTATTCACCTTCACTGAAAACGCTTACGCACGGGCGTGCATCTGGAAATCAAGCCGTGCACGGGTCGTGTGCACGGGCGTGCATCTAGAAAAACAAAGACTCACGGTCGTGCCATGCAGGCGCACGGCCGTGCGTCTTGTTCTTCAACAAGAGCACCGCTTGGAAAATGCATCAAAACTCATGCCATTTCATATTCATTCACCAATTCACATAAATAACACATTTCCAGCACCTCAAACAGCACAATTCAAGCTTCATAAGCAACATGCATCATCAATCATGGAATCTACCATGGAAACATCTTCTTTCTCTCTCCAAAGCCATACATACACACATGCACAATCCAATGATGGAAATCCATCAACCCAATCAACATGCATGGGCTTATAACCCTTCTCAACATATATCAACATGCAAAGAACACATCCATGGCATCAAAAAGCACAAAACAAGTCGGGAAACTCAAGGAAAAGGTAAGAGAACACTTACCTCTCTCCATGCTTCGGAAGGCTTCTCTTTACACTAATCTCTTTGCTCTCTAACCGGATTGGGAGCCACTTGCTGCTGGATTTCCTCTCTAAGAATGGGAGGAACTGAAAATGGAAGAGAGAAATTGGCTAAACTGAAACTTGGGTGAGAAAAATGACATAAAGCTCACGGCTCCACTTAAATACTAGGCCATGCACGGGCGTGCACCAATGATGCACGGGCGTGCACAAGGGAAAATGAACTTAATTCATTTCCCGCGCATTCGTACGATCAAATCCTTCCGAAAGGATTCGTACGAAAGCCACAAAGCTCCGAAAACTTACTAACTCACCCCTGAACTTATCTATACTCCCAATCTATTCCCGAATCTCGATTCTAACCCCGAAACTCTTCCCCTAAGGGCACTCTAACTTGAGATGCTACATTTCCTCCCCCCTTAAGAGAATTCTGACCTCGGAATTACCTGAATAACTCTGGGAACCTATCCCTGATCTCAGACTCTACCTCCCAAGTGGCTTCCTCCACTCTCTGACTGCGCCACAAGATCTTCACAAGGGGAATCTGCTTGTTTCTGAGGACTTTATCCTTGAAGTCTAAGATCTGCACTGGCAGCTCTTGATAACTCAAATCCTCTGCCAACTCAACCTCTGAAAACTGTAGCACATGAGAAGGATCCCCCACATACTTCCTCAATTGAGACACATGGAAAACATTATGAATTCTGTCCATGCTAACTGGTAAAGCCAATCTGTAGGCAACTGTCCCTACTCTCTCGAGAATCTCATAGGGACCAATAAACCTAGGGGCCAACTTCCTCTTTCTGCCAAATCTGAGAACTTGCATGTACGGAGCAACCCTCAGAAAAACTCTGTCGCCTACTACAAACTCGATCTCTCTGCGTCTCAGGTCTGCATAGCTCTTCTGTCGATCCTGGGCCTGTTTAATTCTCTGCCTGATAATCCTGATCTGCTTGATCATTCCCTGAACAATCTCTGGACCCACAACTGTCTCCAGAGAATCTCTCTCTCCAATCTCATCCCAATGAAGAGGAGATCGGCACTTCCTGCCATACAACGCCTCAAATGGAGCCATCTGGATAGTCGCTTGATAACTGTTGTTATAAGCAAACTCCATAAGATGAATCAACTCTACCCAATCGGTCTTGAAGTCCATACAACAGGCTCTAAGCATATCCTCCAGAATCTTATTCACCCTCTCAGTCTGGCCATCTGTCTGAGGATGATAAGCTGAACTAAACTGTAATTTGGTTCCCAAGGCTCTCTGCAATGATCTCCAGAAAGCTGACAAAAATCTGGAGTCTCTGTCTGACACTATAGTCTTGGGACTACCGTGAAGTCTGACCACCTCTCTGATATATAGTTTCCCCAACTGATCTGTAGACATACCCTGTCTGACTGGAAGGAAATGAGTTGACTTACTCAGTCTGTCTACAATTACCCATATACCATCAAACCCTCTCTGAACTCTGGGAAGACCAGAAATGAAATCCATAGAGATATCTTCCCACTTCCACTCAGGAATACTCAAGGGATGAAGTAAACCTGAGGGTCTCTGATGCTCTGCCTTAACCTGCTGACATACCAGACATCTGGAAACAAAGTCTGCGATGTCTTTCTTCATGCCTAACCACCAGAAACTCTTCTTGAGATCCTGATACATCTTTGTACTGCCTGGGTGTGTTGAATACACCGTATTGTGTGCCTCTGATAGAATCATCTGTCTCAACTCTGAACTCTATGGCACACATACTCTGTCTCTAAATCTCAAGATCCCATCTCTGAACTCAAAGTCTGACACTGCTCTCTCTGACATCCTCTGAAGCATACTCTGAGTCCACTCATCAGACATCTGACACTCTCTGATCTCATCATACAGAGAAGATCTGATCTGAAGTCTGGAGAATCCTACAGTAACTATCTCAATCTGCTCTCTGGCAATCTCAAACTGCAACTCTCTCTGAACTGAAAGACTGGATAAGGTAACTCGCCTGCTCAAAGCATCTGCCACTACATTGGCTCTCCCTGGATGATATCTAATATCACAGTCATAATCCTTCACCAACTCTAGCCATCTCCTCTGTCTCATATTAAGCTCTCTCTGGGTGAAGAAATATTTCAGACTCTTATGATCTGAATAAATGCTGCACTTGACCCCATACAAATAATGTCTCCAAATCTTCAAAGCAAACACAACTACAGCTAACTCCAAATCATGAGTGGGATATCTCATCTCATGATCTTTCAACTGTCTGGAGGCATAGGCAATAACCCTACCACTCTGCATCAATACTGTCTCGATCCCCTGATGGAACGCATCGGTATAAATATCAAACTCAACTCCCTCTTGAGGTAGTGCCAAAACTGGAGCACTAGTCAATCTTTGCTTAAGCTCCTAGAATCGTGTCTCGCACTCATCTGACCAAACAAATGGAACCTCTTTCCTAGTCAAGGCAGTGAGAGGCCTCGCTAGGCTAGAGAATCCCTCAATGAATCTCCTGTAATAACCTGCCAACCCAAGGAAGCTACGTACCTCTTTTACTGTCTTCGACCTCAGCCAACTCAAAACCGCCTCTACTTTGCTGGGATCCACTGAAATACTGTCTGCTGTCACCACGTGACCCAGAAATGCTACTCTGTCAAGCCAGAACTCGCACTTGGAAAACTTGGCATACAACTGTCTATCTCTCAATCTCTGAAGCACATATCTGAAATGCTCCTCATGCTCTACCACACTCCTGGAATACACCAGAATGTCATCAATGAAAACCACCACGAACCGGTCCAAGCAATCATGAAACATCCGGTTCATCAGATCCATAAAGATCGTTGGGGTATTAGTCAACCCAAACGGCATAACCACGAACTCATAATGCCCATATCTGGTCCTGAAAGCTGTCTTAGGAACATCTCTGTCTGCCACTCTGACCTGATAATAACCCGATCTCAAGTCAATCTTGGAAAACACAGCCGCACCTCTCAGCTGATCAAACAAGTCATCAATCCTCGGTAGGGGGTACTTGTTCTTCACTATTACTCTATTCAGATCCCTGTAGTCGATACACATCCTCATCGACCCATCTTTCTTTTTAACAAATAGAATCGGAGCTCCCCAAGGTAAACAACTGGGTCTGATAAACCTCTTATCTGTCAACTCCTGAAGCTGCTTCTTTAATTCCTGAAGCTTAGCTGGAGCCATCTGGTACGGAGCCTTAGAAATTGGAACCATACTCGGAAGAAGCTCAACACTAAACTCTAACTCTCTGTCTAGAGGCAACCCTGGCAACTCATCTGAAAATACATCTGGAAACTCTCTCACCACTGGCACCTCCTCGATACTCGGACCCACTGAACTGCTACATACCATGTTGGCCAAGTATCCAATACAACCCTGTCTCAATAATCTGCTCGCCTGAATACTGGAGATTATCAGACTGTCGACTCTGCCCTCACCAAACACAAACTGATCAGGGCCTATGTGGAATCTCACTTTCTTCCTTCCACAATCTATCTCTGCACTATATCTACCCAAGAAATCCATACCCAATATCATATCAAAATCTGCCAACTCCAGCAGAATCAAATCAATCGTCATCTGTCTACCCATAACCTTTATCTCCTGATCTAGGAGAACTCTGTCACTCAACACAAATCCCCCATCTGGTATTTCTACATGTATACTCCTACTGGCCACACTAGGGTCAACCCCTAGTCTCTCCACTACACCCCATGATGCAAAACTGTGTGTGACTCCACAATCAACAAGCACAAATAAAGGAGTACCAAAATAAAGTAACTGACCGGTAACTGCATGGGGAATGACCTCTGCCTGCTCTTGGCGGACTGCATAAACTCTGGCTCTGCCTCCGCCAACCCCTGAAGGATCGGCACCTCCCTCAGGTGCTCTATCACCAACTCTGGGAACATCTACTCCACCTCTCTCTGCTCTAGCTCCGCCTCTGGGTGGACCACCTTAGCCTCTGAACTGACCAGCTCCACCTTTGCTCGGTCCAACACCAGCTCCAAGTCTAGCTGGACACATGACCATCATGTGCCCTGGCTGATGGCACCAGTAACATACTACCTGACCTGCCATACACTCCCCTAGATGGCGTCTGCCACGCTTGGTACACTACGGCGGCTGGGGCATAACTCTCTACCTCTGACTCTGAAAACCTCTGGCAGATCTCTTGGCTGACATCGGCCTCTTACCCTTGTCTCTATCATCTGACCTTTGCTCTCTCTCAGGCGCTCTACTCATAGCACTCATCTTCTGTAAACCGGCCTCTGATCTAAGTGCTCTCCCCAAGGCATCACTAAATCTCTAGGGAGGATTTGCTCCTGTCATGACATCCTTATAGATTGCAGGGTGCAACCCATGGATGAATTTCTGAACTCGACCCATCTCTGTCCCTGCCAAACTCGGGACAAACCTCGCCAAAGCATTAAACCTGGTAGCATACTCCTTGACTGAACTCGACCCCTTAGCCAAATCGATAAGCTCCTGGGCCTTGGCATACACCACCTCCATACTCCTGTATTCAGCGTCAAACAACTGTTTGAATTTAGCCCACGTCATCTGCTCCTCATTGATGGAAGTCTTGGCTAGACTCCACCAAACCTTGGCATCACCTCTCAAATGAAACCCTGCATATCTAACCTTCTCTCTCTCTGAAAGAACAAAGAGCCCATCACACTCTCCATGGACTCTATCCACTCCTCGGCCACTGTTGGATCCCTAGACCCACTGAATTTCACTAGCTGATACAGTCTTGGCAGATGATAAATCGGATGAAGTCTACCTGAAGAACTAGGGCCAGCTGTCTCTATAGTCATACTCTGACTGGAATCTGCATAACCTGTTGGATACTGTGGTCTCTCTCTGACTGATTGAGGCTGAGACTGATACTGATGCTAATACTGATACTGATACTGTGGCTGTGACTGATGATGTGATTGATACTGAGACTGGGAATGTCGTCTCCTTGGAATCCGATGACTCTCATGCTGGGGAGGAGTTACTCTATCTGCCTCCCGAATATTACCCACTCCAGCTTGCTAGAGGCTCTCTCTGACTACATCCCCAATCATCTCTCTCAACTGCTCTGGTCTCATCGACACATGGGAGGTACTCTGAGATCGCCGCCTATCACTAACACTCATGGGACGGGCGGGTGAACTACTGTCTGTCTCATCTAGACATCTAGGAACATACTTCTTTTTATCTATAGCATCACAACAAACCAGGGTTAGAAACACATAACACAATCAAAGCTGGAATATAAATACCTGACTGTGCTATGAGGAGGGTCTGGACGACGGCTGCGAAGGAGAGAAAAAGCACCACACACTTACAACTTTTGCTCTGATACCAACAAATGTAGGACCCGTCGCCACGAGTACCCCTGCTGCTAAAAAGTATTGGGAGCTTTTTTTTAATAAACCGAAAACTCGGGTACCCGCGACGGGAATCCCACGAAAATAACTGAAAACCTTACTGAAAACTGCTATACAATGCGGAAACGTAAATACACATATAAAACTGAAATATATCATAGGCCCATCTTACCCTTTTCTTATATATATAAAAAACTGTTCTGTACATGGTTTATACATCTGAAAATACATACAGAATATACAAGTGACCACACAGGTCCAAAACTGAAAAGCTGTACAAACTCAAAACAGCGGTGTGGGCCCTCTCCTGTCAGCCTCGAACCATCCGCTCCTCGAGCCAGCACGAACACCTGAAAAGGATGGAAGAAGGAGGGGGATGAGTGATAAAGATCACCCAGTAAGCACTCCTTACTTCCCTTAAAACCCAAGCAAACACAAGCAACAAACACAATAATCAAACATACCTGGGCCTCGACCCTATTCATACATCTATACGCTTGCTGGAATCTGAAAACTGATTATCTGATTCATATTCATTCACTGATACCATATTTATCCATGTCATGATATGTATGTCATGCCATGCTAACTGAAAATACTGATGGATGCATGCATCTAAATACCTCTTTGTACCCTCAGGTACCTACTGTGCTGATCAGACTGGTGAACACAGGGATTCGGCATCTTGGCCATGTGGGCTGAACAGTCTAGCTACTAGCTAGAAAGCTGAATCTGAATACTGTATTGTTTCGATCTGACTGGTGTCAGAGAGCTGAAACTGAAATACTGCTGCGCATTCTGACTGGTGTCAGAAGCTGAATCTGAAATACTACTGAGCGTCCTGACTGGTGCCAGAAGGCTGAATCCTACATATGCCCCCTCGTATTCACCCATACTCTTACCCGTACATCGGGTTCTGAATACTGAATACTGCTGAATTCGGATCCCCTTGATCCTCTCTCATGCTGCATGTTATGTCATGATATGCATATGCAGCTCATTATCTGAATTCAGACTTATCTGATGCTTATCTGAAGCATTTATATCATTATATGACTTTCCCATGCTTTATTTCTCATTTTATATGCTTTTTCTGAAAATCTGCTGATGCACGGTCGTACATAAAAAACTCACGGGCGTGCATGGCTAACGCACGGTCGTGCAGGTCATGGACGCACGGGTGTGCACCCAGATGCAGGGGATCGTGCGCTGGTCGTGCGCCTGGTCATGCAAGCTACTGAAATTTACTATTCACCTTCACTGAAAACACTTACGCACGGGCGTGCATCTGGAAAGCAAGCCGTGCACGGGTCGTGTGCACAGGCGTGCATCTGGAAAAACAAAGACTCACGGTCATGCCATGCAGGCGCACGGCCGTGCGTCTTGTTCTTCAACAAGAGCACCGCCTGGAAAATGCATCAAAACTCATGCCATTTCATATTCATTCACCAATTCACATAAATAACACATTTCCAGCACCTCAAACAACACAATTCAAGCTTCATAAGCAACATGCATCATCAATCATGGAATCTACCATGGAAACATCTTCTTTCTCTCTCCAAAGCCATACATACACACATGCACAATCCAAGGATGGAAATCCATCAACCCAATCAACATGCATTGGCTTATAACCCTTCTCAACATATATCAACATGCAAAGAACACATCCATGGCATCAAAAAGCACAAAACAAGCCGGGAAACTCAAGGAAAAGGTAAGAGAACACTTACCTCTCTCCATGCTTCGGAAGGCTTCTCTTTACACTAATCTCTTTGCTCTCTAACTGGATTGGGAGCCACTTGCTGCTGGATTTCCTCTCTAGGAATGGGAGGAACTGAAAATGGAAGAGAGAAATTGGCTAAACTGAAACTTGGGTGAGAAAAATGACATAAAGCTCACGGCTCCACTTAAATACTAGGCCACGCACGGGCGTGCACCAATGATGCACAGGCGTGCACAAGGGAAAATGAACTTAATTCATTTCCCACGCATTCGTACGATCAAATCCTTCCGAAAGGATTCGTACGAAAGCCACAAAGCTCCGAAAACTTACTAACTCACCCCTGAACTTATCTAGACTCCCAATCTATTCCCGAATCTCGATTCTAACCCCGAAACTCTTCCCCTAAGGGCATTCTAACCTGGGATGCTACAGTATCAGAGTCATTTGACAAATATCAAAATGGTTAATACTATGAATACAGAATGCTCAGGAGCTTTGTCAACGTTTGAAAAGAGTAATATGATAAATTCTTCTGAGCGCTTAAACTCATTTCTTATTTCCACTCTTTAGCCTGTGAGTCTAAAACTCACAGATGAAAACTATCGTTATTGGCGTACATAAGCTATTTTTGCAGTAGGAGCACATGATCTAGAGGAATAGTTAACAAGTTTATCACCTTGCCCCTCAACTTTCCTCTTTATAAAAGCTGATAATGGGATAGATGATGTTAAGGTCAGGAATAGTCAATTTTGCACTTGGAATAGGTGTGATAAAATTTTAATAGGATAGTTGGTGTCTTCAATCTCTGAAAATTTGTTTAGCTTAATATCAAATTGTAGTACTGCAAGTGACATGTGGTTTACCTTGGAGAACTACTTTTTAACAGAATCTAAGGCTAGAATTATGAATCTTAAGAACACCTTGCAAACTTTAAAGAAAGGAAATCTTAGTGTTCATGAGTATTTGAGGAAGATGAAGGATGTTTATGATGTGCTAGTGTCTAGTGGTCAGTCGTTAACTGAAGAAGAACTGATCAATTATATTTTAGATGGCTTAGGTGCAGATTTTGAGCCTATAGTCATTTTTATATTGGCTAGGATGGACACTTCTTCAGAAAAATTAATTCTGCAGAAATATAAGCAAAAGTCAGGTAGAATGTTAAATTTGACACTTGATGTGTGTGGTGGAGCAGCTAATATGGTGAGAAGTCAACTTGGAAAGTCTATAATGAACTATAAAACTATTAAGTCTGTAATGGACAATAGTAGTAGCTATGCTGAGGCTGATTCAGATCAGTTGGTCAAGAGTGAGAGTGTAGAACAGAAGCAATATAGTCCTTATTATGAGGGTGGCACCGACTTTCAGGGTAGAGGTAGAGGTAAACCCTTTAAAAATAAGCCTAAAATAATTTGTCAACCGTGTAGAAAGTCAGGGCATGTGGTTCAGTAGTGTTATCATAGATTTGATCCAAACTATAATGGAAATTCTTTCAATCACAGTTATTCATTACCTCAACAACCCAATTCTTTTTCTCAGAAGACTATTCATAATGCAGCTCACTATGTGTCATCCTTACCTCAACATCTTGGCACAGTAATACCACATTCTCAATACTCATAAGATCCTACCCAAAATCTAGTACCATACACAATATATCATGGTCAACCTACAAGTACTTACCCAACACAAACACAACATATAATTACTTACCCAATACAACCACAACCACTAGTGCAATCTGATCAAGCAACAAGTCTACACATGCCCAATGTTAACATTGTATTGGTCACCACCAATAAAACCACCCAACTTAATCCTAAAGTGAATCCAGCCACTGTGGTAGACTTGAGTTGGTATATGGATTCAGGGGCCACAGATCATGTCACAGCTAGAGTTGATCAACTTGTTGTCAAAGAAGATTATACTGGAAATCAATAGTTACAAGTAGACAATGGTGAGTTTCTTGCTATTTCTCATAGTGGTTATTCCTCTTGACCATCTTTTCATTTAAATAGGTCCCTACACCTCAAAAATATTCTTTGTGTACCAAAAATAACAAAGAATTTACTTAGCATTTCCAGATTTACCCAAGATAACAATGTTACTCTTGAGTTTCTAAGTGATTGTTGCCTTGTTAAGGATAAGGACACCAGAGTTGTGCTACTCAAAGGAACTCTTATAGATGAACTTTATCAGCTCTAGTCTCATTCTCCTAGTTCAGTGTACCCTACATATATTCGTGATCAATGTCATCTTCCATATAGCTCAAATTTATATAAGCCAACTGAAAATTTCAATAGTCAGTTGTCAAAATGTCAGTATCAAAATTCTGTTGAAATCATAAATGATTGTAATGCCTTTCTGATTAGTAAAGTGAAATTTTCCACATGGCATAAAAGACTTGGTCATCTTAGTGTCAAAATTGTGCAATCTATTCTCAATAAGTTGAAAATTAGTTATGTTGTTGATGACTTGAGCTTCTGCATAGATTGTCAGTATGGGGAACACAAACAGCACCAGTTTTCATCATCTAATTCTAGAGTAACTCAACCTTTAAAATTGCTACATAGTGATTTGTGGGGTCCTTCTCCTATAACTTTCAAAGATGGGTTTAGATATTATGTCCATTTTATAGATGACTTCACCAGAACGAAATTTGAAGTTACTATTTTGTTTCCGAAATTTCATAAACTGGTTGAAAATCAGTTTGACAGAAAAATCAAAACTCTACAAACTGATTGGGGGGGGTGAGTATAGATCCCTTGTTTCTTATCTCATTAATCATGAGATTGCCTTTAGACATCCAGGTCTTCATACACATCAATAGCATGGTAGAGTAGAACGTAAACACAGACATATAGTTGAGTTAGGACTAGTTTTACTATCCCAAGCTCATATGACACTTGACTATTAGTGGGAAGCTTTCCAAACTGTAGTATTCCTAATCAACATATTACCTTCACCTGTTACAGATAATGTTTCACCCTTCCAGTTGTTATTTCAAAAAAGAACCAGATTATCAAGCTCTTATAGCTTTTGGTTGTGCATGTTATCCCCATCTTCGAGCTTATAACACTCATAAGTTTGATTTTCATACTAAAAAATGTGTATTTCTGGGGTACAGTATGGTTCACAAGGGTTATAAGTGTTTGAGTAAATCTGGTAGAGTCTATGTTTCAGCTTCAATCAATTTTGATGAAACTGACTTTCCTTTCCAATTTGATCCTAAGTTCAATCAACTAAACACTGTCTCTAGTCATTCAGTTGATTCATATTGCACTCTTAGGTTGTTCATTCCTGAGTCCTCAACATTAGCTAATTTAAGAGTTTCCTCAACCAATAATGATTGTCCTATTCAAGAAAAGCATCCCATTACACAGCCTTCTCTTGCTTAAATAGATCATATACCCTCTCAACTTTCTCCTCTTCACTCAACTGATTCTTTTCCTCAAGAGATAAATTCTGATTTTTCTCAAAACCCAAACAGTTCTCTTATCCCCCCCAACTCAATGACACTACCAGTACTATTCCTATAGAGGTTGAGCATACACTTGATAATTCAGTAACTAAGCAGCCACCTATTATCTCTGGTCATCCAATGATTACTAGAGTCAAATCTGGTCATCTTCCACCTCCGAGGAATTTTTCTTTGTTAAGTGAATTTGTACCTAAGGAACCTCTAAATGTAGTAGAAGCAATTAATAATCCTTTATGGTATGAAACCATGAAAATGGAGTTTGAAGCTTTACAGAAGAATGAGTGTAGGACCCGCCGTCACGAGTACCCCTGCTGTTAAACACTGAGAGGGCTACTTATTAATAAACGAAAAATATGGGTACCCGCGATGGGAATCCTACAAAAAAAAAATAAAGCTCCTGAAACTGCTATACATTCAGAATTACACATGCAGAAGCTGAAATACATACATCAACTGTAAAATATACATATCTGTTTTGTACAATAGGCCCAATGGCCTATATATATATATATACATATATAAACTGTTAATCTGGATACATCAACATGTACAATATGACCATACAGGTCCAAAACTCAAAACTGTACAAACTGAGATCGCGGTGTGGGCCCTCTCCTGTCAGCCTCGATCCAACCGCTCCTCGGAAACATCATGAACCACCTGAAAAGGATGGAAGAATGAGGGGGATGAGTGATAAAGATCACCTAGTGCTCCTTACTTCCCTCAACCCAAGCAGGCACAAACAAACACAAGATCAAACATACCTGGTCTCGGCCCTATTCATACATCTATGCGTTTGCTGGAATCTGAAACTGTTAACTGAATTTCATTCTCATTATTATTCATGTCATGATGTGTATGTCATGTCATGCTACTGAAATATCTCATGGATGCATACATTTGAATACCTCTATCTGAATGTACTCGAAGGTACCTACTGTGCTGATCAGACTGGTGAACACAGGGATTTGGCATCCTGACCATGTGGGCTGAACAGTCTAGCTACTGGCTAGAGAGCTGAATCTAAATACTGCTACCCGATCTGACTGGTGTCATATGGTAAAATCTGAATGCTGCTGAATATTCTGACTGGTGTCAGAAACTGAATCTGAAATACTACTGAGCGTTCTGACTGGTGTCAGAAGGCTGAATCCCACAGATGCCCCCTCGTGTTCCACCTATACTCTTACCCGTACATCGGGTTCTGAATACTGAATACTGTTGAATTCGAATCCTTTAATCCTCTCTGAAGCTACATGTAATGTCATGATATGCATATGCAGCTTATTATCTGAATACATGCTCATCTGATGCTTATCTAAATCCATTTAACCTTTATTCTGAATTCGCATGCTTAATTTCTCATTTTTAATTCTTTTTCTGAAAATCTGCAGGTGCATGGGCGTGCAGGAAAGGTGCACGGGCATGAGTCTAGGCGCACGGGGTCGTGCGTTGGTCGTGCGTCTGGCCGTGCAAGCTACTGGAATTTCTAGAAACTTTTCACTGAAAGCGCATGCACGGGCGTGCGTCTGCGGACACATGGGCGTACATCTGGAAAAACAAAGACTCACGGTCGTGCCATGCGGGCACACGACCGTGCGTCTTGTTCTTCAACAAGAGCACCACCTGGAAAATGCTCTAAACTCATGTCAATTTTCATTCAAACTTAAAATCACTCCAAATATGCATTCCCAGCACCTCATATAATACAATTCAAGCATCAACCATCATATGCATCAATCATCATGAAATCTACCATGGAAACTTCTTGATTCTCTCACTAAAACACATACACCACACATGCATGCTTCAAGGGTGGAAATTCATCATCAAAATCAACATGCAAAGCCATCTAAGCATTCCAAACATTCATCCACATGCAATTAACCCATCCATGGCATTAAAACTCACAAAGCAAGTTGGAAAACTCAAGGAAAAGGTAAGAGACCACTTACCTCGCACCATTGCTTTTGAAAACTTCTCAAGCAACTAATCTCTTTGCTCTCTCACCGGATTGGGAGCTATTTGCTGCTGGTTCTCTTCTCTAATGATGGGAGGAACTGAAAAGGAAGAGAGAAATTTGGCTGAAATGCAAATGGGTGAGAAAAGAACAACATAACTCTCGGCTCCACTTATATACTATGTCACGCACGGTCGTGCATCAAGGGTGCACGGGCGTACACAAGGGAAAATGAGTATTATTCATTTCCCGCTCACTCGTCTGATCGAATTCTTCCAAAAGGATTCCTACGAAAGCCACACGGCTCCGAAAACTTATTAACTCAACCCTAAACTTTACTAGACTCTCAATCTCTCTCTGAATCTCGTTTCTAACCCCAAAACTCTTCCTCTAAGGACTTTCTAACCTGGGATGCTACAATGAGACATGGGAGCTGGTTCCTCCTAAAAAGGATTAGCATCTTGTGGGTCATAAATGGGTTTTTAAGACCAAATTGAATGCAGATGGGTCAGTTCAAAGACTTAAAGCTAGACTAGTGGCTAAGGGCTTTCAACAAACACCTGGGGTAGACTACTTAGACACCTTTAGTCCTGTAGCCAAACCTGTCACCATTAGAGTGATTTTAACCTTAGTCATCACATATGGCTGGCTCATACATCAGGTGGATGTAAATAATGCATTTATGAATGGGGTGTTAAATAAGGAAGTGTACATGAGTCAACCTCAAGGTTTTGTTGATAAGGATAAACCTCATTTTGTTTGCAAATTAAAAAAAGCTTTGTATGGATTAAAACAGACACCCAGGGCCTGGTTTGAAAAGTTGAAAGGTGCTCTACTTCATAGAGGTTTTAAAAATATTGTTTCAGACTCTAGCTTATTTATGATGGGCGATGAAGAGATTAAGGTGTTTGTGTTAGTCTATGTTGATGATATTCTATTGACAGGACTTGATTCAATTTATATTCAGGCTTTAATTAAAGATTTACATGCTCAATTCTCCTTAAAAGATCTAGGGGAGTTAAGTTTTTTCTTAGGAATTGAAGTCTATAGGAATAAATTTGGATTGCACTTATGTCAAACCAAGTATGCTGCAGAGTTACTTCAGAAGGCTCAAATGCAAGATTCAAAACCTTGTAAGACTCCTCTAGCTGCTAGTATAAAGTTGCACACAAGAGACAGTGAACCTTACTCCAACCCTAGTCAATATAAGAGTATTGTTAGGGCTTTACAATATTTAACTTTAACCAGGCCAAATCTGTCCTTTGCAGTTAATAAACTAAGCCAATTCTTGAAGGAACCTTCTTTATTTTAGTGGCAAGTATGTAAGAGAGTTTTAAGGTATATCAAGGGCACTTAGTCCTTTGGCTTACTTATGAAACCTGCTAAAAGTCTTACTATTGAGGCTTTTACAGATGCTGATTGGGCAGGGAACTTAACTGACAGAAGGTCTACAAGTGGATTTGCAATATATTTTGGCTCAAATTTGATTAAGTGGGGTTCTAAGAAACAAAGGGTAGTTGCTTTGTCTTCCACCGAAGCAGAATATAGGGCAGTGAGTCAAGCTTCTACTGAGATTGCCTGGTTGCAAAGTCTGTTGAAAGAAATTAAAATCCCTTGTTTAAGTATGCCTGTGATCTGGTGTGATAATCAGAGTGCTGGTGCCTTAGCTTCTAATTTTGTTCTTCATAGTAGAACCAAACATATTGAGATAGATATTCAAAACAAGTAGCTGCCAATTTGGTTAAGGTGCAATATGTACCTACTTTATGTCAAACAGCTGATGTGTTTACTAAGTCACTTTCTGTAGCCAGATTTGAAGAATTGAGGCAGAAATTGAATATGGTTAGTTGGACAAACTGGTGTGCTATGTCTGGTACTGAGAAGCAGCTTATGAGAAATCAAAATGACGAGGTTAACTGTTCAGATAGTGTTGAGAAAGTTACAGAAAGTCATGTAGTGCAAACATTGACTTGTAGTATGAAAGATGCTTCAAGTGGTTGATGATAGTAGTTGTTCCTGGCTTCAGGGAGAAAGTTTTATTCAAAGAAGGAGATTGGGTGGTTTGAAATTATATGTGTTGGTGTTAATCTGTCTCTTGATGTTTTGTTGTTGTGATGCAAGCTGATTTGTTGTTGTGTTGCAGCCTGATAATTTGTTGTTGTGTTGCAAGCTGATATTTCTTTTGTTGCAAGCTTGCAAATAGCATTATGCTATTTTGGGCTTGAGGGAGGATGTTAGAGCAATAGAAAAACGGTGCATTTTGGGTTAAAATTTTTAAAACCCAAAACGCAGCGTTTTGTAAGCTGCTGATTAAAAAGAAAAGGAAGAGATTTATTTTCAATTGGGTTGTTATCGAAGAGGAGCTAGGGCTGAGAAGTCTGTGATGCGGTTGTTTGTACACCAGAGTTATGTTGATTTGTTGCTGTTAATCAAAAGGCTGAAATAAGTTTTAGTTTCTATTCAATTAATTCAGTTAGTAGGTGGTTAGTTTGTTATGCCTAAGTAGTTTGGCAGTTAATTGATTAAATTAGTTTGTTTTTGTTCTCTGAAATTCTATATAAATAATTGTAATCTTGCTGATTTGGGTGAATAAAATTTTGAGGTATATTCAGTAATCTGTGTGTGTATTTTCTTGAGTTCTTGAAATTTTCTGTAGAAGTTTTTTTTGTTTGCTGCAAACCTGAAACCATATTACAAACACATTGGAAAAAAAGGATCCCAATTCATTGAAGAGAATCTTGTTAAATGGGACAACCTTCCTAAGGAATATGCAAAATGGGAAAAGCCCGTCGACCTATATAGCACTGGCTCCAAAATGTGGACCATGAGGACAAGGACCCAGTGAAAGGGTGGGGGATTGTTGTACCAAGACAATCTTTTCGCATTCCAGTGAAGAACCACAATATAAGGAATGTAGGCATTGCGTGCTTGCTTGGAGTCAGCAGAGGATATCCACGTTGCGAGAAATAAAACATGCATACAGCATGTGGCAGAAGTTGGCTATTCTTTTGTGTGTAGTTATTATTTGATAGTTAGTAGCTGATACTTTGGCATTTCGTTATTGGAGTCCTTGTTTGAAGAGATTATGGTCTTGGGTTTAGGGAGACTATTATAGTCTGTGTCTATTTAAACATACTCCTACAGTTAATAAAGGACAACAAAGTTTTTCTTTGTCTTCACTTTATCTACTGCGATTTAATTCTCAACTGAAGGGAATTCTGTTAATTCTAGAATTGTAGCTTAGCTGACTGCGACCTATCATCTTCATTTATGGGGAGGTGAAATGATAGTTCTGAAACCTGAAAGGGGTGACTGTAATGGAGAAAAATGAAAACCCTAATTTCAAGGGTAAAATAAGCCGTTTTTAAACTGAGAGGGTGCAAAAGGGTGATAAGGCTCTGACACCATCTGAGAGCAGCTGAATAGAAAATTTTTTGTAAGCATTATACATTGATACATGATTTATACGTGAGTAATAAAAGTATAGAAGGAAAACAATTAACTAAATAATACCAAAAACAATATACAAGAATAAGAGTTTTGTAATTTTCTCAATACGTGTTGCAGAGTGGAGGCAAGGCTAGGGGTGTTTTATGCTTTGAGGATCCAATTTGCACAGTTCCCTGTCCATCCATCTAATGTTGATGAACAGCAGATTGGGATTCCACATTAGTACTTGTGCATAGTTGGACGACAATCTGTTTAGGTGCTTTGGTCTGTTTTTTTTATGGTGCAGAAACAGGACTTGTCGCTTTTAATTTCTGTGGTTCCGAGTAGCCACTCTTATATGAAATTACGTTTGAATGGCCAACTGGGCTTCTGCGTTCATATTGACACCCTCACAGGTAGAAATTGAACTTTCTATTTTGGGCACATAAAAACAAAGGGTCAATTTAGATGGCACCACTTGATATTATTTCCATGTGGATTTTTCCCAGAAGTCAGACTAGTATTCGGTGAGGAAAATTCTGTGGGTTGTTAATTTGTGAAAGCTGCTGTGATTTCCGTGTTCTCTGATAAAAGAGAATATTCATGATTTCACACCCACATCTCGAATGGTATCATTTTCATCCTCCTTGTCCTCAGAAATATATGTATCTTTTAAGCTGAATTTCTCAGTTAAGATAATGTTTCAATAGAGAAAAGAGGAAATAAATACAGAGAGACTTGATTTTATTGGGCCGATAGTATGATTTCTGGAGTAATACCATATATAATAACATCAGAGAAGCACAAGTTCCCCAACTTCAAAGCAACTATTGATTATTGATTGCCCATTTCATATACTGCTTAATCAAGCATACTGCAGCATTTTTTCAGTTATGAAGTGTACTTGTTTGAATGGTCAAACAGTGAGAAGGATCTTAACTACATCATAATCCAACTTCGTCAAGGAGTTTGACACCAAATGAAAATGATTTGCCAATTCTCCTCAATCTTCTTGCAAGATTCATGCCAATCTGTCAATCACTTCAATATTTAAACCATGCAAAAGGTTGATGCCTGAAGTAACAGAATTTGGGAAGTGCAAGAATAACCAACAAAGTTCCAAAACAGCCCTATGCTTCACCATAATACAAAATGAAAAAAGATTTGAATCACCTTCTGAGTCAATCTTCTTTTTGCTAACTGGGGGTAAACCATGAAGTCTAGATTAATAAAATAAATACAAATCATGAAGGGTTTCTGATTGATTTCTGTCATCCTAGATAAACACTAGTTTGTGCTTCTGGGGATTTGTCATATATCCAGCTGAATAATCATAGAATCTAATAAATAACCTTTCAATATTCGATATTCACACTCATAAACCATACCAAAAGAATATCATAATGTTATAGTTTATTAGTCTTTTTTTCTTGTAGGAGTATGAAACCTAGGGTACACTGTGATCTTTGGCTATAAACTTCAGGCTATGTAAGACTGATAATGTTCTTCAACTTGAGGGAGGGGCAATATCTACACATACATATATTTTCATGTAATGTTTAGATAGCCCCTTCTTCAAATTTGGATGAATACATAATTCTGATAATTCATTAACAAAAGAATCAGATTCTCATAAATGAACAAACAGAACTCTATTCAACTATATATATGCATTGCCTGCAAGGCCATGGTGCAAAAGATTATGAGCAATGGCATCCCTAGCCTTCATTGAGCTGGCTGATCTTAGAGGAACATCGGGGATCATCTCATCGTCAAAGAGGTTAAATGTCAAGCTTGGATCCATCTCCTCATTGCTCATCTCACATATATTATGCAGCACACAACATGCACCAAGAACCACAGGCAGATCCTGCAATTTAATCTCTGTTCTTCTCTGCAAACAACTCCACCTTCCTTTCAACCTCGCAAATGCATCTTTAGCAACCCCTTGAATCTCTCCAATTTTCTCATTGAAGGCGTGCTGAGTCCACGTCAAATTCTGCTGTGTATATGGTACCAGCACCCAATCCAGTAAGGGATACCCTGCACCTCCAACAATCCACACACCCTTCAAAAGACCCCCACTTGCTCTTTGATACAAAGCAGACTTCTCCAACACCTGATCATCAGGCATTGAACCAGGCCAACCAATGCATACATCAGTAAACACCCCCTTCGGATCCACAACGCCTTGCACTGTAATGGAATACGAAGTCTTCTGATTCCTCTCAGTATGCCTCTTGTTGAAATAAGCCGCGACACTAATCTTAGGCGCAATAATTGGAATATGTGTGGTATACATAGAACCAACCACATTTGGTATCCCGGACGTGACTTCAAACTCTTCTTTAATCTTCCTCAAAGAATCTTCATCCGGCCATTGTAAATACTTTGGCATTAACACACTTCTAATAGCTGTACAAACTTCAAGAACTAATTTATGACAAGTTGAAATGCCTAAACCGAACCTTTTTGACACAAGTCTAAGTGGTTCGCCAGTGGCAAGTCTCCAAATACAAACGGCAACCCTTTGCTTCACAGGAATTGCACTACGCAAAGTTGTATCTTCCTTGGCAATAACAGAATTCAGCTCTTCACATATCATATCAAAAGTTTGCCTTCTCATTCTGAACCATTTCTTGAATTCCTCTTCTGGGTAATCAGGACTATTACACTCATCCCACCACGCCTTTGACCGGTCTTTAACCCACAGACGCCTATGCTGGGCCGTGCCCGGCCCACCGCTTCCTTGCTTGACAGAATTTTGAAGATTATCTGAATCGGCAAGTGCGGCAATGGTGGCGACGGAAGAGGCGAGAAAGCGAGATTTTTTCCTCTTTATACGTTCAGTTTCTTCAACTTCTGAATAGTAATCTTGAAGATTGGAGTAATATTCCAACATGGTCTTGGTCTTCTTCTTTCGATTTGTATCGAAGAGCGATTTAGCCTCAGCAGAGGCCTTGTTCTGCTCTTCTTCATCGCCCTTATCTTGTTCTTCCATCAATATCAATGAGGTAATAATACCCTTCAAGTCTTTCTTCTTCTTCCCTCCTTGTTCATCATCATCGTCGTCGTCAAACGATTTCTTATCATGTTCAAACTCATCCCTTTGAACGCGATGATCTTTTTCATTTTTCAGCCTCCGTTTTCTGACATTATGAGTGGCAGCTATGGTTGTCTCATTCATAATTCGAAGAAAAAGACGGTGTGGATACAATACAAAATAAGAGAAGAGAAATGATGGGGTTAATTTGTTTGCCGATTTGAGAGGAGGGGTGGTTTGATATAAAGAACAAGAAAGTGTCTGTGATTGGTTTAAAACAGTGTGAACAAAGTGTGAATACAGAGATTTGGAATACGGAATTGGGTAGAGAAGAGATTGACGGAGTTTCATGGGCATTAAATGTCAAAAGGAAATGATGAAAAAGGTCAAAGATAGAACATAGATGAGTTCCATGGATAAGCGAAAAAACGTGTGCCAGTCTGAACACAGCATTTTTAGTAGCATAATAATGGCTGATGTGGGCTAGGGGTGGTGGGGGTAGGTGCTGCTGTTGGGCGGTGACTTTGAACGATCTTTCATGTCTCTGAAGTTACTTGGAATTTCTGTAAACCTCCATGTGTTTCACTACGATCATTATTAGTACTTCTTAGTTCTGGAAATGCAATTCGAACCCCTCTTCCACAATTAATCCATGTAGAAAACCCGCCACCCCACCTTGATACCTATTTTGTGTATACATATGATATATTATTATTAAACATGATTAAATAATTTAAAATTAAAAATAAATTAATATTAATTATCTAATAATATATCATCTATATATATACAAAAATATCTTGAAAAAATTCATATTAATATATGTAAAATAATGACACTCGTAAATCTTTTTAAAAGATTGCAAAGATAAGATGACTATTGGTTTAATATGACTAAAGAATCCAATAGAATAGAATATGCATTTATCAATATAATAGATTAGAGACAATTATATATTAAGTATCTAATAAAAAGAATCTTATTAATTGATATATATGAAACGAATAAGTTAAATATGATGGACATAAAGTATATCATGAATGATAGTAAGTTATTTAAAAGAGTCTTATTGAGAATTCTGCTGAAGTGTGTTTATCAAGTAATAAAGGGTTGGAGGTCATGCTACAACCCCATGTTGGCACCTTGGTGGAGCACCAGGGAGGGGAAAGCTGCATCTGTTTTTCCTGTAAACAGAGAAAATAGGGAAATCTAACATTTATCTTAACTTAATGCTATGAATTTTGAAGATAAAAAACATTGAAACTAGAATTTTGTTGTAAATTTTTGAGGTTACGTTATGGAAAGTCAAAGCGAACTAGTCAATGACTCTGATAATGATGAAAATATTGAATAAACATACACTAATTGTTTAGTTACCATATTTTAGTCATATATATATATTAGTAATCCAGTGGTGTATATACAGTCAAAATATCATAATATTAATTAAGTTAAAAACATATATATATATATATATGTAATTTTATTAAAATAGAGCTTTCAATTGTTAGTAAGACATTTAGGCTATTGTACAGTTTTAACATTTATTTCTACATGATTATGTTTTTAAGACAAACTTTCGTTAATAGCCAAGTAATTAGGATGGATTGAGAGTGAAGGGGATGGAAATTTATTATCTGTCTATAAAAATTAATAAATCAAACAAGCACTACCATTTCATATAAATTTTCAAACTATAAAATATTTACATACGAGATTGTACGTATATATATAGGGGGAGAGAGAGAGAGAGAGAGAGAGAGAGAGAGAGAGAGAGAGGGGTACATGTGTCATAATATTGATAGAATTTAGCGACATTTGGTTGTACTAATTTAAGATTATTCGGATCGTGGAGCCAAGTGACATGATAATTCCATTAGATGATGCAATTTGAAGCGGTAAGGTAGGTGATATATGAATTATTTGTCCTGTTGATTTGACCTGGAAATAATGTCATGCATTTTTATATTTAAATTAATGATTAAAAAAAACAAACAAAGTCATCCAAAGGAAAGAAACTAATTTAGCCTTTAAACTTTATAAGAATTAAATATTAAGCAATAGTATTAGAAAGGGATTTTCGTTCAAAATTCCTTCTTCTAAACAATCAAATGCTACTTCAAATAAAAATATGTTTTTATATTCAGGTACAACCTGTGTGTATTGTACTTGCTTGTTTTGTAAATTACCCATTATGTGTCTTACACCAACCAAACCATGTCTGTTAATGATCACATGAAATTAAATTAACAAAGAGAAACTTACTTAATTATTGAGAGAGATGGTGACCAAAGGCTTCTCCTTTCTGTAAGCAGGGGAGAAATTGTGGCGGCAGGAGACAAAAGAGGATAATATTTATAGCTCCGTTTGTTAGTCAGTTAAAAAATCCAGGCTACTTTTTGACCATCCCGGATTCAAGTGCGAGTGAAACCTTTAAAAGCAAAAAAGTATTACCTCTTGGCACATTGTTAAATTAAGGATATTGTCACAGGTCAGATATTAAGCATAGAAAAACAATAAGAGGGTTGTTAATCAAGTTTAATAGTTTCATAAATACCTTTAAATTTTAAAAACTAAACAGTTAATAAATAATGCCATTTCATAACGGCAGTCAAAAATTAAGGAAATAACCTCCCCGTAATATTTCCAACACTGGTATCCTTAATTAACTCACTTAATAAAACTGTAAATAAAAACAAATCATACTAGTATGTGACAATATGTGATTTCACTGTTTTCAATTGGTAGGTGCCAATTCTTAAACTTAATTCATAATTTTGATGGGGGCGATTCTAGAATTGGTTTCAGAATTGACAGCTACCTATCTGAATAGATGAGGGCAACGTCAAACTTGACAGTGAGGCACAAGCACAATTAACGCAAACCATGTGATTTTCTGCAGACTGAATTGCCTGTCAATCTTTAATATATACACACACACATATACCTTCTGCCCTCGGACAAGTCTAAAGTATATGACATAGAAATATGCTCTCTTTCTCAAGTTCCAAGTCAAATGTTTATAATTCTTTCAAAATTTAGTTTAGTGGGGCTGGCCATTTTCCAAAACTCTTCACACTGATTGAATGAGAGGTGTGATTGCGGTCAAAGTATTTGATGCTTTTATTAAAAAAAAAAAAAATCTAATACGGAGCATGACAAATAATATGTGCAATGGTCTTCTACTTTGTTCATCGTTACCTACTTATTAAACAAATTATTATTTAAAAAAAAAAAGTTACAGAGAGACAAGCGTTAAAGCAACATACCAAAAGGGCTGCAATTCTCTTTTGAAGTTGCAGCTGCTCTCGGCTGAATGAAATAAATATATAAAACCCAACCTTCCTAGTTTCTTGGACACTGGCTTCAATGGCTTGAGCAATCTTTGCATAGGTTTTGGTAAACCGGCAAGTGAAGTAACTCATAAGTTTCATCCAGCCCTCAACATTCACAAGCTTGTACTAGTTTGCCAAGATAAATCAAGTAAGAGACTTGCCAGCCCATTCTCGTTCTCGTCGCTTTTGTTTGGCTTGCATTCGGTTGAACTTTTCTTTCCCTTTCTCCAACAGTGGGTCATGCACAACGTAGTCATTTGGATCATCCTTACGAGACATGTTATCCTGCCAGATGATTGACACAAATTTTCTATCCAGTGAGGGTGGTATCGGACATGAAAATAAATCTATAAAAACATTCCCAAAATTAAGTAATTATATTATCAGTTCCACTGCATAGGAAGATACAATTCCAAAAATGTTATATAACCGATCTAATTTCAATTGTTTAGACTCATCATCATAATTTTGTAGAAAGTCAAAAATAAAATGGAATTGTCAATGTTTCTGACTTCATTTTTCCTTGGTCAATTCCAGAAGACAGCGAATGTAAAATGTTTGCACATAGAATTGGCATGAGGCCTACATATAAATGGAAAGAATAGAATTGTAGATGTCAGGAGTAGACAAAGCTTACCTTGCCATGCTCAGGTGCAAACTTTAACCTTACAGTTTTCCAATCAGAGGCATCGTCATCTTCACCGCCGTCAGATTTGTTGCTTGAGGCATTTGCTTTCTCTGAGATGGCCTTTGTGAACATCTCAAGCTTTGCTAAAACCTGATAGTTAGCAAAGAAGGTTAAAAAAATGGTAAATACCATATATAGAAGACAAATATGTTACAATAAATAAGTTCACATAAAATATTATGATTTTCATGCATGCATATGTGGCAGTCTTGACCTTTTACAATTAAAACTCTTCCCTTTTATACCCAAACCAAATTTTCTTTTTTTCCTTCTTTCTAAATATCTTTATTCCATTGTTCACTTAGGTGGGATAGCTTGTTAACCTTGATTTGATAAAACAAAAAAGGATTTTATGGCATTTAAAATTGCAAAGAGGATAAAGGAGGAGAGGGTGAGGATTTGATGATTCACATTATTTACAGAATGAAGAAATGTCCTAATATTCACCTACTCTGTCCCTGTCTTAGCAATATAATAGAGAAATTAAAATTGGCATCCAAAAGTTTACCTTTAGTTTTAGGTTTCAAGGCTTTTTGCAGCAGGAAACAATTAGTTTTAAATAGGTAGAAATTTCAATCATGAATATGAATTATTCCTGTGGAACATGGTCTGAGGAATATTAAATAAACAGCACACAAGAGAAATGTTGATTTTCATTTTATTACATACTTTAGGTTTATTTCGAAATTTCAGCTTATTTACCTAAACATGTTAATTTTCAACCAGATAAAATCATTTGGGACAGCCACTGCTGGCTACATAAAGTGAAGACAAGAATGGAAGACAAGTGAGAGAAACCTAGGATGAGATACAAATTTCACTAGCACAATGGATGAAAAACAAGGATGATAAGTGATATATAACATACTTCATCTTCACGCCCTTGAAGCCGGCGTTTCTTTTGCTTTTGCAATTGTCTTCCTCGTTCTGCCTCACCTAAGAGCTGTAAGTCACCATCTGCATTGGCCAAGCGTTCTGCTCTGACTTCTGACCCTATCCCCTTTTTCTTCAAGGACAACTTTTCCACCCTTGGTTGCTCATCATAAATGCTCTCAGCATTAGATCTGATGATAAAAACAACAATAGAAGTGAGTGTAGAATATGTTAACCCTGGTGAAAATAGACAGGAAAAAATTAATGAGAAGAAACCAAAAAAAAAAAAAAAAGCAGATTCAGCCACAGGACAAAAGTATTACAGTCAACAATACAAATAAATAAACTGAATACAACAAAATGTCTTCAACAAAAACTAACAAAAAGACTGTTCACAGTGGTTCATCATTTGAAATCATGAAGTGGTTATACTTTAGCACTACAGAGGCCAAAGTTGTACGTTCAAGAAAATGAAGCTTAATTCTCAAAAGCTAATAACTTGTACATCCAAACTTAATACCTCAAATATAAAATTTTACCAAACAAGCATTGAAAAAATGTATCTCAATCTTTTCCTAATGATGAAAATCCTTCCAATTTACATTACAATTTTGCCAAGGAATGGATACTGAATCAAGTTTTTTGTTGTTTGCCAAGGAAGCCCACATAGAGATCTTTTTCCCACTGTACCCAGTTCATCTACCCTCAAGATCTTCTCTCATTTAAGAATTTAATTATATTTCTGAACTCAATAACCCTTACTGAGGTAAAACCATGCAGCGAGGATGTTTTTAGGAATAAACCTAGCAGTGATTCTATCCTGAAAAAAAGGTAGATTAAGCAAGCAAAAGTTTTCTTAAAGTTTGCTGCTGTACTATATAGGTTGTAGCAAAGAATAAATACAACAATGCCACATCAATTTGTAAAAATTAGTTTTCAAGAAGAATTTGTATGGTTTTATTCATTTTCAAAATATATCAATATTCCAAGAGGAAAAAAAAAAAGAGCAAGCCACGGGAAACCTTTGGAAGACAATTGACCTTAAAATATAATAAAACATTGATATAAAAAATTGAAATACTTCATTTATAGCTTCACCTTCGAGCATGCATGTTATTATGCTTTGGGCTAGAGCTCCCTGCACAGAAAAAAAAAAATAAAAGAAAAGATATAATCAAAGTGGTTACAAAGATATCCAATTTTTTTTTTTATTTCTTTTAATAAAGACATCCAAGCTATTCATTTTAAATTTTCAAAATTTAAAAATTCTGTCCTACGTTTCAATAAGTCTAAAATGCTACCAGTAAAAGATATTTGGAACGCCGTCAGGTTTCAAGTATCAATGAACAGTAGAATGTTGTGGCCTTAATTCGGATGCATAAATGTGTTTCATAAGAAAACCACTTCAATAGATAGATGATACGACACCACGGAATACTAATGTTGAAGTAGCATCTAATTGCAGAAAACAAAATCTTTCTCCAGGAAGCTGTAATGGTATTAACACCTATGACATAAACATCTTTGGCTATTCCCACACAATTATAGTAGTTCCATTGTGGGAATTGATTATCCTTATACAAGGTTTAGATCTTGTACTCAAACACTAAACAAAATCCATACTTTTTAAGTCACAAGACCTTTAGTATGTGTGCTGAGAATACATTTATCTTGACAATACACATGAAGGCATTGTATTAAAAAAGAAAAAAATTGTCAAATATAATAAGGTACCCTTTTGTGGCTTTTGCTTAGGGGAAGCTGGGGAATCTCCCAGCTCCTGTCGTCTCCTAAGTATCTGTCGGCGCATTCTTGCATCAAAGTTTGCCTCGTCTTCATCACTATTATCAGGGGAATTCAAGGATTCAACTCCCACAAGTTTCTGTGGCTCATCTTTCTTTGAGCTTAGAGCTTCTCTTACAGACAGTTGCACCTCTCTTGTTTTGTCTCCAACAGTGCTCTGCATTATTGTAGAATTCAATGTATACATATGTGCACAGTAACCAATTTCTGATCATATTACTTATTACATGTATGTTTATTTTTAATTTCTAGCAATAAATATAGTTTTAGCAGACTTGATGAGCATATTGCATTAGCAATTATCTAATAAGTATTTCAACGACTGAAATGCTAAAGATTTTACATAGGGAAAATAATTTACAAAAAAAAAGAGCCAAAACTTTTCTCTTTTGATGTCCTTATACAAATTTGCAATTTGTGAAATAGAATTAAGTAAAACTAAAAAAATATGATTTACCATGCCATCATTTTGTTAATCACAAACATGCACGTGTTAGATAATTGATCATTACCAATCCTTTATCATCCTTTAAAAGACGAGGATCATCCAAAACATCATGGCTACTCTTGATCTTTTGCTTTACAACTGCCAATTCCTTCTCCTCTTCTTCAGCTTCATCTCCGAACGAAAGCAGGTTAAGCTTTCTGCATTATCCAAATATACCACATGCACCTTAAAAAATAAGAGTATATAAAATATGCATAATGTTAATTTCAGTGGGTTCCTAAAGATGATGCCCCACATGATGGTGAAGAACCTTACTTCACAGCTTTCTTCTTTGTGTCTTTATTTTCAGCATCAGTTGTGGTTTCAACAGAAGGCCTCGATAGCATTCTTGGAACAATGTCTTCAAAAGGATTCCATAATACCTAATAAAGAATTTAAGAAAAAAAGGTTGAACTCATTGATGGTGTAAAACATTGAAGCAAACAAGAATTAAATTTTTGTCTTGTATTAGTAACATGTTTCACAAAATATATACATATACATCATCCCTAAAGTCTAAATGGTTCTGGAAAGTGCTAAGGAACCAGAAACAGGAAATACTACAAGAATCATACCTCAACTGAGAGTATTTTTGGGGGTGGATCCAAAGGCCGGTCATCCTTATCAGTATCAGCCTCACCTATCCTCAAAAGATTAAATACTGAATCTCCAGTTACCTAAACACAAGGAATGAGTTCAGGAGCCACCCCAAATAATTCGATACCATTTTGAAATGAAATCTGAATTACCTTTCCAAAAATAGTATTCTTCTTATCAAGCCAATCACATCTATCCAAAGATATAAAAAACTGACTTCCATTAGAATGTGGTGTTCCAGCATTTGCACATGCAACCAGCCCCCTGTGGTTAAATCTTAGACGTGAGTGGAACTCATCAGCGAAGGAGCCTCCATATATACTCTCACCACCTGCCAATATTTATGATCACAATGTCAATAAGAAAAGACCATGACATGAACAATGTTGACAAAAGCAATCTTGCAAAAATTAATAATATATCTATTTCCTTAAAACCAGAACTCATCCCTCAAAAAAAGTTTTGTAAAATTCATAGGTTTTAAGTTACAATTTATAATAATTAAAATCAATAATTACAAAGATATATTTGTAGATGTAGAATATTGTTTTAAAACTCAACAGATCAACAAAAGATGAGTTGTAAATTTAATTCTTAAATAATTCTATATCTCTAATTATCTCTGTTATTATGAAAAATTCATTGCTCATCCACAATTTTGTTTGTGAAGTCAGTGAAGGAAGATCAATAGTAGACGATTTTGATCAAAATTAATTATCCTTTGTGAACCATTCTATTGTACCAACTACTAGCTACACAATTCACGGTATATTCTCTTCCAATTACCCTATAAATTTAGGCTTTAGTTATCCTTGGAATTAGTTTTCATGCCGTCGAATGGACTGAACAGTACAGTCCATTCTGATGAACTTAAGTGTACTCTTATTTATTGCTTCAAATGGTCTTTCGTCCCCGATTACAACATAAGCACTAGTAGGATTTGATCATATTACTATTTCAGTCATGCATCAATCAATAAAAGGCAGGAAGAACAAGTCTGCATAATTCCCGAATGAATATATTAACCACACCTAGTATCCTCATAAATAAATTTCAATAAAATTCTTCATTATATTTGGTTGAAATGCATTCCAGAATAGTTTTCAGATAGAATTATAAAAAAATAGTTCAAAATAAAAACCAATAATAAACGAAAGGTTGAGTTCGAGTACTCCTCTCATCTAAAATGTATATAACAAACTATTCCCATATGTCATTATTCACATTCTAGCAACTTTATAATCAATTAAAAACAAGTGTCTGTGCCAATTACCGGTTTTTGTAACTTCGGAATTAATCTTTCAAACCTAATTTTGAGCTTCAACCGTAGTCCAAATCCCCCAATTGATAGCCAAATATAAATTGAAAACATGAAAAGCAATAATAATTATAATAATAATACTAATAAAGCAATAATAAGAAGAAAAACCTGTGCCAGAGGCGGTAGGGTCACCGCCCTGGACAAGAAAGCCCTTGATAATGCGGTGAAAGATGGTGTTGTCGAAATAGCCTTCGAGGCAGAGCTGCACAAAGTTCCTTACAGCCTTCGGTGCCTCCTTGGGCCAGAACTCGATGTCAAGTGGTCCGTGCGTCGTGTTCACTATCACCTTTCCTTTTGTCGGCGGCTCTAGCACGTATATCGACGACATTGTCTTTCCTTAACTTCCGTCTTCCGTTGCAACCAGATTTCAGTGTAGCTATTGCCGGTTTTGAGGCGCGGATTGCAAGGTACGATGTCGTTTCTGAGTTTTACTGTTAATATTTGTTATTGATGTCTCCTCTACGTATAAGAAATTATAGAAAGTTTCCAACATTTTTTAAAATGTCACCAACGTTCCCTTGACCGTAACTTGACCAGAGCAACAAATTAATAATTAACAACATAAATTGAAATAGTTAAATCATGGAATTGCCCTTCATCTTAACCAATTTCTAAATAGTACAACAAACTTTTTATTTGTTGTGAGTGATTGCAAGTCACAACACAAAATGGACCTCAAACTCTTAATGGTGAGTCTAATGACCATTACGACCTCATAGATAATGTCAAAAGGGAGATTGAGTTAAAGATCAGTGTGATGAAGACTGATGAATGAGCTAGTATTGAATTCCATCTCATTTTCCACCTGATTGCAATCACTATCATAATAACACACATTGTCTCAATATGATAGATTTGAATTAAGTCAAGTTTGAATTTGATTTAGTTAGAGTTCAATTTGACACTAAAAAAGACAAATTTGACTCTTTTAAGCTTGAGCTTGACTCATTTAAAGAAAGTTCAATTCGAGTTTGGTTCGGTTTGACTAGTTAGATATTTCAAATACTCAAAATAAAACGATATTATTTTGATAGATATTAGTCAAAACAACTTATTTTTAGTCAAAATGATATCGTTTTTGTCAAAAAAATATTGTTTTAATTAATTTAAATGATTTTTATCAACTCATGAGCTTCACAAACTAAACTCATTATAAACTCACCAAATAACTAGTTAGCCAGCATTGGTGCATCACGTTGAGTACTTGTATGTTGAATCAGAGAAGTTCCCTAACCAATATGTTAATGAAAAGTATTGAATATCCTCATTGTGGATCAACGAGTGTAACGAGTCAATATTCTTTTTTTGATAATTCTGATTATTCAGTGTTGATTACTGTTGGGTCTATGGATATGTCAGCTCATAATCTTGATTTTTCAAGTGTCAATATCTTCAGTAAAGGAGTGCATTCTGATTAAAAAAAAAAAAGTGTTCATTCATAAAACTTTTATGATCCTTATATTCATCCAGTGTTTGGTTTTTAACTTGCAGCATGACTTTGATGCGGAGATGAGAAGATCCAAAATAGAACTCAAACATACCATGGAAGTGTATAGCTCAACTTACAAAAAAGCAACTCAATGCTAAAAAATAGGTAATTGCATACCAATATATAATTTATTTCTAATATTTAATGTGCTTCCATGGTATTCCTAATCAAATTTTAATCCATTCACCAATCACATACAAGCCAAAGAGCTTTAACAATGGAAAATAGGGGAGGATTAGAAATTTGAGGATGCAAGGCTAACTAAAGAGGTAGCTTTTACGATTGTAGAGATGGAGCAAATTGCCTAGTTTCTCTTACATTGGCTAAGAAGGCACAGAAGCTTGTAGAGATGAAAGCATTAAGAATAACACAAGTTGTGATGAAAGCTAAGATAGAGGCTCAAGAGAAGAACCATGTTCTGAATGCATTGGCAAATAACGATACTAGGTATCAAGAATATGATATAGACGAAAATCAATCCCTTATTATGATATCAAAGTCTCTTATTATGATATCAAAGAAGTATTGGAAGAGTATTATTGTAAAAACCTATTTACCAATTCATGCTAATTGGTCTTTTCAACTCTTTTCAAATTATAGTACCAGGTACTAGACACCTCTTATAATAAGGCCATTATCTGGTTCTTTAATAACTTTATAGTTTTTTCTAATAGTGATATTATACCTCAAGTGGGACTTGGGATCACTAGTCTTATTGAACTTTACCAAATTTTGCATTTTAAACTTATACGGTAGTCCTCAATCCTTTGAAAAAGTTAAGATCATTCATATCCAGTATAGGGGAAGATCTTTTTTGTTTTACTGAGAACTATTTATAACTACTCAATTCTTTTAAAGATTTTTTTATCCTTGTTAGTTACTACAAGTCCGCTAGTAGGTTTCTTTGGGCCTTATTCTTTGTCCTTTTGATATCCTATCTGATCTTTTAGATTGTAAAAGTTATCCCTACAAATATTCTATCTTTCTTAGGTTTGGCCCTTTTCTTCACTAGCTTACCTTATGATTTTTTATTTGCCTTCCAATTTGGCTATCATCTAGGCCATTTTATCTATTAAGGTGCCCATCTTAGCCTCTAATTTCTTTGTCATCATTGCCTTTATTCTTTTGGTCATTTCATTCATTATATCATTTTGGGTCATAACTTCTTACTATGTTTTTATGGCTTCACAGTTTGAAAGTTCTTCTTAATTATGTGACTTGTCTCTTTACTCAATCTTGAATTTGAAGATCAAGTTAGGTAATCTTTAAAGTCTTCTTCTCTTATGAGTCTACTTTACAGATGGATCTATGTTTTTGGCTACCAAACAAAAGGTTTAGTATGGATGCATGAAGGTGATTTATTTATGCAGGTGTCATGGATACATTAAAGTATTATGAATGGTTGTAAAATAAAAATTAATATAAATGCATGGCATAATTCAAATGCTGTAGTGACCCCCGCCCTAGACCTACTGTGCGTAGCTATAAAATACATATATAAATATATATATAATAATAATAATGAAAAATATGCCTGTGACGGAGATCCCCACGAGGGAAAAGAAATTAACTGCTGCTCAAAAATACTTTAAACATTAATATACGGAAGCGTAAAATATGAAAACTTTAATAAAATAGGTCATAAAGACTTTTCTGAAAATCCCAAGCTACTCAAGTATAAATCATGTTATCATACAGTGCATACTACAATATAATACAGACAAACATAAATACATGAGATGCAATTAATCAAAGCTTATGAGCCGAATCTCAAAACTAGCTGCCGAGCCATGTCCTCAAAACCTCACAGCTGCATCGCCGCATCTCAATCCCCAAACTCACTGACCTGCAAAAGAGAAAGGAAGGGAAATGGGTGAGTGACAAAATCATTCAGTAAGCATTTCCTATCTCTTGCACAGACAAGTCATTAAGCAAAGACTGATCATAGAGCAGACCTCGGATTCTCAGCTTACTGATTTCTCATTCAATCTTGTTATTTATGCTTTACAGAAGCTTATCTCATTCTTTTCTTATTTTTTATTTCTTATCTCTTTACTTTCTTTAATCATTAAGTTTTCAGAGTTCTCAGGTGTTTTATGCTCTGCACTTTACTTTTATCTCATATGTTTCTTATGAATGCTATACATGACATGATATGCATGCTCTGATGTTATGTAAATTTCATTTCTCATAAAACTTGCCTCTCAGGCTGATTTTCTGAAAACTCATCTTTTCTGAAAACTCTTTCTCATAAAAATCTCTGATCCGAAGATCCTCATATATATACATATAGTACATCTGAAAATAGTATCAAAAGTACTATAACTGAAAAATATCTCTGCTATGCTGGCCAGTCTGATGAATATAGGGATTCAACACCTTGGCCTCGTGAGCTCAAACCTAAAAGAAAACTACTCGTGCACGATCATGTTCTCTCTAGCGAACCATAGTTTCCCTCTTTAGCGGGCGTGTGAACTCACAGATGCTCCCTCGTATTCACCCCTAACTGATGTCCGAAACATCGTATATATATATATATACTTTTAAAACATTCTCTTGGATCCGTAGATCTCTTTCTGAAAACATCTAATGTATGACATGTCATGCTCAATGTTTCTCAATTATGCATGATATGTTGTTATCTCATCTTATTATCATGTTTCGCATGCTTAGATTTCGCTTAGGGATGCTTAGGGTAGCTTATCTTTAATTTAAAATTCTCTTTTTTTTCTTTCTTAAGCCACACGGGTGTGTGTGTTAACGTGCACAGGCGTGTGTCAAGGCACACGGGACCGTGTGCCTCTCGTACTGATGGGCGTGCAAGGTTTTGGAAAATTTCTCGACAAATCATAAGAATAGCTGACCACATGGGCATGTGATGCATATACACGGGCGTGCATGGCTAGGCACACAGGTGTGTATCACACTACACGGGCGTGTGGTTACCTCAACACCCTCCCGTGTCTTGCCTACACGGGCGTGCGTATTTGAGATTTGACACACGGGCATGTGCACTCGGGTACACAAACGTGTGTATGGATTTTCATACGTACACGAGTAGGATGCAAGGCCGTGTCCATACAGATTTGAGGCCACACGGTCGTGCGCTCAACCCAGAATCTGTAGATACGTCTGGAAACCCAGAAATCCCACTCAAACACAACCAAAACTCATTCATCTTTCAATTACACATCAACACAACATATATACATGCCAATAAACATACTCAGCTCATACATTTCTCATTCAGCTCATCAAATCTCATGCATTTCTCATCCAAAGCATACCCAAGCATATAAACATTACACATTGCACATTTAACTCAAGAATCATCATGCATCTCATCATATCATCATCAAAACATGCTGGAAAATATCCACAACATGCAGCAAACATCCAGAAAGCTGGAAAATCAAAAAAGCATGTTGGAAACCTAAGTGAAGAGGTAAAGAAATACTTACCTCTTGCCATGGCGTTTGGATCTCTCTCTCTAGTTGGTCCTGGATCTCTAACTGGAACAATGACAGTTGGTTGGACGGGTTCAACTCTAGGGTTCGTTGGAAAGGAGAAGAGAAAGAAAGCTGAAGGAGAAAACTGGGTGAAATGCGGGAAAAAGAATATATATTGCATCTCTCTCTTGGCACACAGGCGTGTGCCTTGGACACATGGGCGTGTGCCCCTCAAATCTCAAATTTCTCTCTTTTACCCCTACTCTCAGAGCCTAAAATAACAGGTCTACCCCTGGGCTATTATAAATGTAATGTTATGTGTGTCATGAATGTTTGAGTAGTTAGATGGAAAAACTTATTCACACAACAGATCTATTTGACATATATAAGATATGTTGGATCTAAAGAACGTTGGGCTTATTGTCAAGATGTAAGGAAAATTAGGTCTAAGGCTTTTCTATATGATCCTACAAATTTTAGGAAAATTGCCATTCATGGGTGAACGTTTATCACTATTACTTCGAAAAATGACAAGTTTGCCTAAAATTACTGTTTTAAAAGGTGGTTCATAAGTTTGTCAAAGGGTAAAGAGAATAAATGAAAAAATCATTTCTACTTAAAGCCTGCCAAAAGAAGGTCTTGCCTATATTATGAGTAGGATCTAATATGGTGCTTGCTTTAAGGGTTCTCATTTGATAGACTTCTCGTTAAATGACTAGGACATTCATTAATTGTTTATGACATGCTTACTATCCTCACCTTACACATGTTAGGAAAATAATTTTTATGTAGAAAGTTTTAATATGAAGTCATTCTCCCTTCCTTTTATCTAGTGATTACATCATTTTTCTGTTTATCTGACTAATTTGAATGAGATGTTATCTATGCTTTATACTTATTATTGGTGTTGAATAATTTTTCGAGCATAAATGTTATGAACATGCTCTAGAAATTAGGTATGAGTGGCCAGGTGGCGATCTCATATTCCATCTTCAAGATCTTTTACCTTTACCCATATTGTCTACAAAGATACGATGAGTCATAAAAAAAATGTGGCTGCTAGGCTACAAATCACTATGTATCTTATGTAGATGCAAAGTGTAATTTGATTTTCCACCATAGACAATGCTATTTGATTTTGGTCTCTACTAGGGTAAACAACTAATTACTCCAATTATCTTTAGTGCAATTAAAAAGTAGTAACTTTTAAGCATAAAAATACTTAGGCCCAGCTCGATCCCTAGACAAAAGACAACCTCTTATACAATTATATCTATAACAAAACTATGCTCTCTTTGAAAAAAATTTTATTATTATGGAGCACTTCATCTAGCCTATTCAAAATTTTGCTAAAATCATTAGGACTAGTGATCTTTCTTCCTTTATCTCGGATATTAAAGACAAGATCTTGTAATGACCTTTCCCGAACCTTATTGCCAATAAATATTATGCTAAAAGGCAAAAGGCAAACATTTTTGTCTAGCTATGTTACCTTTATTAACATTTCTTTTAACAATTTTCAACTAGTAGGCTCAGTGAAATCCATTTTTCACTCATAGTAACTAAATGTGCCTACTTAATTGATATTTTGAACACTTCTCTTATTGCCCTGGATAGTCCATCTTTAATTTTAGCAAGGTTATCTTTTTGGTGGATATCTGAGTTTGGTATATAACAATATTGAAATCTTCTATTCTTAGGCATAATTATATTGTTTTGAATATAAAAACATGCTTTTTTAAGTCTTAAGAAGTAGAGGCTACTAAAAAGAACTATTGGTTAATGTTGTAGTGTTATAGATTCTTAAGACTAATTGTGACTACTTCATTTACTCTCAATCTGCCTTTTTCATTCTTGCCATCATCATTTTAAGGTATCCTATGTCGTCCCAACCATTTTCTAAAATGAAAATATGATGCATGAGTACATAATGCTTTATGCAAAAAGGTGCAAATGTGCATTTACAATGGTTATTTATTAATAAGCTTATTTCTCTCTCTCTTTCTCTTTTTTCATTTTTTTCTCTTTTTTTAATTTTCTTTTTATATTCATTTTTTTTTGGATGAATGCATGATAAATACTATAGATGCAATCCATGACTAGTTTGGGCCAAACAATATCCACTTATGACAACTCTGTTTTAAGATCTATCTCAAAGTTTAGACATGCCCTGGTCTTGGTACCTTTAAATATCTTGATATATACTAAAAATTCTCTTTGACCATGCTTTGAAGCGACTAGTCTTTTTAGCATGACTTCAAGTATTATGATTTTTCTACTTTTTAAGCTTTTGAAGGTTTTACCTTGCCTCCTTTATTCCTTATTTAGCCTCATTGCTACTTCAAAATGGAAAGTCTTAATAACTTAACATAAAACTTATTAAAAAGCTTAATAAGTCATAAAACTAGAATCTTCAGTAAGAAACACAAAATAAAACTATAATACCTGATTCATTAAGATATATTATAATCAGAGAAAGAAAGATAATAAGATTTCATGCATGAATAATATTATTCAGCATAACATGTCATGATATTGTTTTCAGAAAAGGATCAAGTGATCTATATACATCAATTTTTAGCATTTAAGGCCCGATATCTAAGTTAAGGGTGAATATGAGGGGGCATTTATAAGATTTCAATTTTTTAACTTTGATCATACTAGGCAGATTTCAGCTTACTGATCTAAGAACTGGTATGGTAGAATATTTTAGTTTATTGGTACTTTGTTGGTATAGTTTAGTCGATGTGGCCAAGATGTTGAATCCTTGTATTCATCAATTTAATCAATACATAGGTATATTCGGATACATAGAGATTTCAGAATAGTTTTTATTTAGTTTTTCTATGTTTTGAATCATTGAATCCTAACAACAATATTTTTAAAAAAAGATTTCAATAAACAGGCCCAAAGGCAAATAACATGATTCAACATACTTCATACCATGATATAACATAACATAGCATAGCATGAAAAAATACAGATAGTAACAAATAAGAAATAATTAAGAAAAGAATGAAGAAAAGATAAAGCCACACGATAAACATCATAAGCAAAAAAATAGAAGATTTCAGTTAAGCCTAAGAGAATTCAAAAGTAATCTAAGCTTCAAAAACTAATAAACAAAGAAAACAAAATAATGAATATCAAAAAGAGAACCCAATAAGGTTTAGTAGTAAGATAAGTTAAAGTAGTAGAAACTATTGGGCTATCAAGAACTTGGTTAAGTTCTTTAGCTTAGTAGCTAACCAATAGCAGACTAGACTAGAGCCTACTTGAGGGTAGATATAGGATATACTTATAGAGTGACTTATCACTCATTCCTTTCAGTTTCCTTTCTTGTAGATCAGTGTCTGGGGAGTGAGCTTGGAGTATGAGATGACTGAAAAATGGGATATGGCTTGAGCAGGTCTTCACTCGATGTTTTAAACACACACACACACACACACACACACACACATATATATATATATACATATATGTGTTTAATTTCTAGTAGATAACATGTTAATGGCTTGCATGCTTTGTATTACTCATGCATAAGGGATGTACAATATCATATATATTTTCAAATATTATTGTTATGTAATAAAGCATCAGTTTTATTTTAGGATACTATACAATGAGTCTTAGTTTCCCATCATATGTTTTATTCCAGTTTCTACATATGTGTTTTCAATTTAGCAGTAAACTTGTAGGGACTCTTGTTAGATGTGACTGATGATGATTTCCAACAGTGAGAATAATAATAATAATAATAATAATAATAATGAGATACTTTTCCTATATAATAAATAGTAATAGTAGTATAGTGACATCTAGTAGGAAGGCCACTACGTTATTATCATCATTATAATCATTTTTATTTTTTGGTAATTGTGTCATATGATTTCTAAGCACTAAGTCTCTATGCTCAGTTATTTTCTATAGCTTAGAATTGATCAATCTAATATGTAATCTTATTCTAATTTTTCATTATATGCAGTTTACCCACAAAATAAAAAATAAAAAATGGTGGTCTAATTGTGTATTACCCCTCACTAAAAATAGGTTTGAAAGTGCTAACCATTTCATAAAGATCTTTTTACTTTAAAAATCACTAGATTTTGTAAAAGTGTAAGCCTAAGCTTTGATATCAATTTAAAAACCTTTTGGCTAGACAAATAATCTTAGAAGCGTGTGAATAAGATTACTAAAACAAATTTTCAATTAAGAATCCAAACATAATATTTAGAACACAATAAATCAAGTAATAAGATAATCAATAAGCAAATAACCACAAATGTAATAAGTTGAAATGTTAGAAAAAAAGGGTAGGGAAGTTTGTTCAGTTGGTTTATAGAAGTTTGAAGCTTTAAACACAAGTTTCCTATATCTTCTTCCTTAACCAAAACCAATTGAAGTTTCCACTATCTTTAAACCCTAAAGATACAATAGTTTTGATATAAAGAAGTTTCGTTCTTTACACTAGTTTATTGGGATTTTGCCTTTTGAGATTAAAAACAATAGTTTTGGCAAAGGAATGCCTTTAAATAGGCTAATACACATAGATAAGAGCAAAGTCTCTCAAAATTTTATCAAGAACAAAGCTTAGAGAGAGAAAGAATAAGAAATGAGTAAGAATATGAAAACTTGGATGTGAAATAAGATTTCTAACCCTTTTTACTTGAAATTGGCTTTCTTTTATACTAAAAATCTTGCAGAAAAAGGAAAGAAGCTATTGCATTTAACTTGTATCCATTGATTAGGTGATAAGAATGTTGTTGCAATGAATTTCCCAAATACTTAGTCGTGTCTTTTAAGTGCACAATCATGTTCATCTCATTTATTGCCTCAATTAAACTCCAACAATCAAACCCACCAATCTTGCGTAATCGTGTGTTCCTTACATATGGTTGTATTTTATTTCTTCGTAAGTGCCCTTCATATTTTAGAAAATTCCAAGGAAATCAAGCATTATTAACACATAAGACACATATGATGGCCATTTAGCTTATGCATGGTCATGTGCCAAAGCTACAAAGTTGTGCTTTGTGAAAGATATTTAAATAGCCTTTGTACGATTAGCTTTACATGACTAGATTGGTATTGTTACTTATTGTTCATTCAACATGATTGTGTGTTCTATTCTTACATGATCATGCTTCTTATCAGCTTATCTTCCTTATTGACTTAGGTTGCATGATTTGCCTAGTAGTGTGCCTTTTTATTTTTCACTTATACAGTTGCATATTAACTATATGCATGATCAAGCATTAGTTAAAGTATCTTGACTATCACCCATGATGTGGCTACACGTCTTTAAAGGTCATGTCTTTTTAACAATGTATGATATATGATCATATGTCAATAATGTAAACTATCATGCATTTGACTTCTAACCTTCTTGTATAGTAAAAGGAGACTACATGACTATAGAGCTCATGTTGCTTTATGAATACCTTTACACGATGATGTGTCTAATTTAAATATGGTCATGTGATTGACTTTAGTTTCTTTAACTCAACACTATATGACTGTATAAGTATGATGGTCATGTTGATTCTATAATGAGTAAACACAATCATCTATAATCCAGCATGGTCATGCTAGACCTAAAATTTTTCTCAGAAATCACAGACCCTAGCACGAGTAAACACACGATCTCATGTTTTTTATGTATATGTTAAAATACAACAGTGCATGGTTATGCTCAACAAGTACATAGTCATATGGTGCTTGAAACTTACGAAAAAAAACTTGTGCTTTTTTTCATCATAAACCAAGTCATGCTAAGAGTAAATTAGTCATTTTAACATATTTTTATTATCATCAAAATACCAAGGCTTCAACATATTTCATGACATATATGCATCTTATGCCATCCATCACATGAATCATAATTCCATTCCATCATACAACTATATTTTCCATCAAAATGCAAACATAGTATTTGCATATACATCATCTTCATCCAAATTTACTTTAATCACCATTAAAACATAAACATTTAGCTTGTTTAACCAAAACTTTTGAATAAATTTAAACATGCATATGAATATACATATCACCACACATAATTCATCCTTTTTCAAATAAAACCACACATGTATGAAATATGATTCAAGCATAAAATTGATGTGCCAAATAATGTATCAAAATTTATATTTGAAAAATTTTTCGTACAATTTCACATGCATTACTTGTTTCATGTACTTTACATCAAAATGTCACATATTACTAAACATATAATCAAATATGACCATGGCCATCCAAGTTTTAATGCCAAAACTAACAAAATTCAGTGTTCAAGCACCTTTTAATAACATGCACGCACATATAAGACATCCCATGAACTTATAACCAAAGAACATTCATATAATCATATATGACTTCATCTAATCATCTTAAAATGAAAAGAAAACAAATTTTCCACATGAATCTTGCCATGGCTAAGACATACACATCATTAAATATGATCCAAAATTTATTTTAAGCTAAACAACATATGCATTTAACATTCAAGCATCCTTTCATGTAAACAATAAACCATTTAAATATGTGTTACTTAAAAAACTAAAAACACTTTTCTAATATTGTATTCTTCAACTCAACATCAATATACCTGAATAAATTGATTTAATCAACCAAAACATCTAGGCAAAATGTAAGATGCTTGAAAAAGTTTGATAAAACCCATTTTTTATGCAAAGATACATGCATGATAACTATATTTTCCAAAATACCATACATATAAAAACACAACTTCTAGGTCAAAATTAAACTTGCAAGGAGACGACTATGGCTTTGGTACCATGTGATAGAAATGGTGATATATGTGCACTAGACATGTAAGCAAAGTCATATAATGGAAGGAAGACATAATTGCATTCCAACCATTCAAGAATGGTGAGAAATATACATTTTCTAAGCTGAATATTTTGATATAAATGATAGAGTGAAGAGACACACTTGTGAATCCTTTAGGGTTTACACCATCGAGTGAAAAAGATAGCTTTAACCAAAACTAACGAGAGAGAGATATTTTTAGAGAAGATTTTAGTGTACAAATGAATTCACTTAACAAATAATGAATTCAAGTTGGCTTTTTACTGTGAAACTGTAGTCTCGAATACAATTAACCCTAAATCAAATTTATCTCTTCAAGACAGCTAGAATAGGTTGTTAACCTACTAAATTGAAACCCTAAAAAAGACTAAGTCTATAGGGTGATTAATTGGTCAACTAAGTTGAAACTCTATAGAAGCTAAAATAGGTTTTTAATGTACCAATTCTAGATATATTATATTAAAATCCTATAGAAACTAAGTTTAAAGAACCCTAACCTTAGTTAAACTATAGGGGTGATTAATTCTTTGTAAAGTTTGTTGGTTCAATATAGAACACAAAAAAAAAACAATCTAAAAAAGGCTCTCTCAATTTTACGAATAATTTCATAAACTGAAATAATGTTAACAAACTGTTTATTTAATGGAGTTTGAATAATATTTATATGTTGGAAATTCGTGTAAGGTAAGGACTCCCAATTAATTAACAAACCCTAAAAATTTAAGACAAAAGGCTTAAAAATATAAGTCATTGTCTAATCTTTTCTCTCGTGTTATGACAGGCGAAGGTCACATTGCAACGCATTTGTTCTAGAATGTTACAGACATGTTAACATTGGGGTATGTGTTTGAGTGTTATGGTAGTCTTTGAACTTTGCATCTTGATCTATAATGAGAGAGACTTATAAGCTCCCAAAATTGATGCTAAAGTCTCATAACTTCACCCTTAATAATCTAACCTCAAACAGGCATCAAATCCCATCAAATTCATGAAAGTTTTCATGCTAAAATCTAATCCTAGGCAAGCATTCTCCAACTCTACTTCAATATTCATTAATCATCCAAGAAAAAGGTAGGAAGATGAAATTTCATCACAATACCCGCTTGAAATAATTTGTAAGAAAATTGATTCAAATGTAAAGGATTAGCCATTAATTTAACTCAATCTGTTTACATGATAAAGTGCAAGATTTGAAATCCTTGAACCTAAAGGATTACTCTACTAATTTGAGGGTGAATCAAGGATAAAGGAAGGATTCCACCACCAATGTTCTTTCACCACCAAGCTTATTCCACCACTAAGGTTATCTTGCAAGGGCTTTAATAAAAGAAGGCCAAAGGACTATTTCCTACCCATAGTTTGAGGCGGGGACAAAATCCCACCTGCTGAAATTGAAAAGCCCGGTCTCCCACCTGTAAACCATTTTTAATATTAAAAATAATAAATGCACAGTAATAATCAGGGGTATTTTTGTCTTTTTAATATTAAAATTTTATAAATTAATAAAATAAATTTTATATAAATATAAAATTTTAAAAAAATTTAAAAATTAAAAATATATTTAAAAATTTTAAATTTTAAAAAATTGGCCATCGCCCACCGAGCATGGCCCGTGGTCATAATAGAACCAGGTGGCCATTTTCAGCCACTTGGTTCCAAGGGAGGCCAGATCTGGCCTCCCCGTTGGGTGGAGGTGACCAAATCGGCCGCCTCCAGTTTTAGATCTGGCCGCCTCCGCTTGAAATAAGGCTGGAAACGGCCAGTGGGGCTAAGGTCGGCCCTTTACGGCGGTTTTCGGCCTTTATTTTGGGCGGAGGCTGCTAGATCTGGCCGCCTCCTCCAAAATTGGAGGCGACCGATTTGACTGCCTCTACCCAGCGGGGAGGCCAGATCTGGCCTCCCCTGGAATCAGGTGGTTGAAAATGACCACCTGGTTCTATTATAGGCGGCCACCGCCGCCGGTGCCGACGGGGTGGCTGTTTCAAAATTTTAAAATTTTTTAAATATATTTTTTTATTTTTTTAATATTTTTTGAAAATATTAATACTTAAAAATTATTTTATATTTTTATTATAAATTTTTAATTTTTAAAAGGGTAATTTAGTAATTTTAATAAAAAAATTGGGTTATGGGTGGAAATCCAGGCTTTTAAACTTAAGCGGGTGGGACTTTGTCCCCGCCTCAAACTATGGGTGGGAAATAGTCTTTTGGCCATAAAAGAAAGATAAATTTTACATGAACCACTAAAGCATCATGAAAATAAAGAAAGCACAAAGTTTTTTTCTTTTCAAATATTCATTTCAATAAAAGACCCTTACAAATGAGTTTATTTGACTTTTTATAAGCATGGTACAATTATAGTTGAATGGCCAAACTCTAGTTTACCTAAAACTATATTATAAGTTTCATACGCCAAATAAAAGAAAAAGATTAAAAGACAAATTAAATAAGTCCTATAAAACTAATTGCATTGTACAATTTAAATATAGATATATTTAAATTATTATAATTTGCATGCTTGTACTTTTTTCATATGGTTTCTCTATGAAGAAAGTGCCTCTTTTTGACCTTCAAGTTGATTGACTATTCTTAAATTTGAAGTTTAATACACTTTAACATTGTTGAAAATCATTAGAAACTCAAATGCCTCAAGCGTGGTGCATTGGAGAAGCTTTAAAGGCTAAAGTAGGCAAGAGTGCCTTGAAAAGGCATGAAATCCATGCTTGAGATAAAACGTGGGTGTTGTAGTGACATTCTAAGGCACCACAATGTGTATGCGCTAAGCAAAGTAGAAGTAAAGTGCTACGATGCCAAGCCATAGTGTAGTATCCCAGGATTAGATTTAGGCTAGAGTTTGGGGTTAGATATAAAAATTAGTGATAGATTTGAAGTTAGAAGAGTTTAGGGGTGAGATAATAGGTTTCAGAATTAGTATGACCTGTGCATGATTCTCCTTGGGAGGTTTCTTTCTTGTGAAGTGTGGGAAATGAAGTTTCTTTATTTTTCCTTGTGCACAACCATGTAACCTAGGATACACTCCCGTGCTTGCTTATAGTATGCGAGAGATGATGAGTTTAAAACCTTTCTCACTCGTCCTTATCCATTTTTATCCAAGTTTTTCTCTTGTTTTCAGAGAATCCCAATCTTAGGGGTGTGATTCAGTAGCATGAAGCTCTCAATCCAAAAAGAGAGTAAAGATTTAGTTAGAAGAAGAGAATAGAGCAGCCATAGCAAGAGGTAAGTATTTCCTTGCCTCTTCCTTGAGTTTCCCAACATGAGTTTGATGGTTGATGAGGTATGTCTGTATTTCCAGCATCTTTTGTGATTTATATGTTTTAATCATATGTTGTTATGATGAGAATGAAGTGATTATGATGACAATTCCCGCCCGTGGACATGTTTGATACGTATGTGTGTAGTTATGTATTTAAATAGTGTTTTGGATGCTTGATTATGATGTGTTATATGATTGATGAAATTTGTGAGTGTTTATGTGTTGTTGGGGTGCTAAAAATGAATAGAGTTGATTGATTTCAGATATGTGAAGCCTTGGATGGGGTTCTACAAGTTTCAAGCATGAATTTATCGAAACAGAGTAGGACGCACGTTCGTGCGCCCTTACATTTGTAGGGTCACGTCCGTATACACGATTTTAGACATAGATAGAATTTGAGAGGGGCACGATCGTATGCCTGAGGATCACTACCATGCACTTACATTTTAAGAGAAATAGAGTAGACATTCCAGAACCTAGCACGACCAAGTTGCACGGTTGGCACACGACCCGTGTATCAGCATGCACATCTATACTTAAGTAGAAATTGAGAAAAATGAATTAAATTGAAGCATTAAGCATGAGAAACCTATTCTAACAGCAGTAAAGCAATGTAAAAAGAGAAAATAAGATAAAATGATGCATCATAAGCATATCATAGCATGACATGCCCAATATTTTCAGAAAATGGATCAAAGGATCCACATGCATTAGTTTTTCAGTATTTAGAACCCGATATTCAGGTCAGTTATTAAGGGTAAACTCGAAGAGGTATCTGTGGGATTTCAACTTTCTGACTGTGGTCAGATTGGTTTATTTTCAACTTACTAGTTTAAGGACTGGTATGTTATATTTCAGCTTATTGACATTTCGTTGATCTGGTTCAACCCATATGGCCACGATGTCGAATCCCTGTGTTTATCAATCTGATCAGTACAGTAGGTATCTTTGGATACATCGAGTTTCAGATACACGTTTATTCAATATATTCCATATAGCATGTTTCAGTATGGCTTTGCATCATGACATTCATTTCATAGCATAAATTACTATTTCAGTCTAGAAAATAAGAAACAAGCTATATTCAGAATAAAAAGTAATGGAAAGCATATACAGTTGAGGTATGTTTTAGCTTTGATGCTTGTTTGGGTTAAAGGAAGTAAGAAATGGTTACTGGGTGATTTTATCACTTATTCTTTTCCTTCCTTCCTTTCTTGCAAGTGAGTTGATTGATATTGGTGAGTTTCAGGTGGACTATGGTTGAAAGGAGAGGGCTCCAGTTTTTTGTGATTTTTAAATGGCTTGATGGGATCGTTTTGTATAAACGCATGTATTTGGATACAATGTGTATGCACATATGTATATATGTATATATGAGTTTCTTTTCAACCTACTATTGTGTTATAAAATATTTTTGGCTTTTGTTTACACGTGTTTTAATGTTACTAACAGCTTTCTCGTAGGATTCCTGTTGTGTATATCAATTTTCCAGTATATTATTATTAAATAAATAGCTAAGCACAAGAATCAGTAACAGTGGTATATACAGCATCAGGTCCTACATATAATACATAGATATGTATACATGGGTGTGTGAGTATGCAGTTGTGTGGGTATGCATGCGTGCTACAGTACTCAACATGGTATTGTGACACTAGGCGAGAAAAGTTAATCTTTCTACCTTTGTTATTGCTTTTCCTTCAATTTGGGTAGCTTGGTTGGGCTTCCACCTTGAGTTTTGAACTTGTTATAGAGCCATTTGATGAATTAGAGGTCGTTGAAATGCCATGCATTAGGGATGAAAAGTTTGTACATCATTTGTGAGTATTAAATAGACTTATTCTTGTCATTCTTATAGGGTAAAAACTCTTAATTAGATAACAAACCCTAAAAACTAAAGAACAAAGGCTTAAAAGCACAAGTATTTTCTAGATCTTTCTTATTGTGTGGTGGCTGGTAATGGTTGTATCACAATGCATCAATTATAGAATGTTACAAACGTGTTAGCATTAATGCATGCACTTAAGCATTATAGTAGTCTTTATGCTTTGTATCTTATTTGTGTGTGTTTGTTACACCATAATTTTGGTTTATTGATGCCTTGGTTCTGTCATGCTTGCCTTGTTCCTATTGTTATGGCATTGTAGTGCCTTACTTTTGATACTATGGTGCTAATCCAACCTACTTTCTCTAATTGATCTTCAATTTTGCTCGAAGTGGCACCAAATCGACTTGTTTTGAACCTAAGCCCTCTTATGGTTGACTTCATGTGTCCTTAAGCCTAAATTCATATAATTAGTTTCATTCAATACTTTGATCATCAATTTACACACCAATCCAAACAATGCTCGTTTTAATTGTTTGGCTTTTGTTTTCATACTTGGCCTTTCTAGAAGATCTGAAGGCTCTTTTAAAGCTTGTCCTCGCTAGGTCACATCACTTTTATAATGGTGGACTAAATTGTGATTGCATAATTTTACACAACACCCTTTAAATAACCTAGTTTACTTAATAGTCATACATGTATATCTAATATATACAATAACCATCCATGTAATCACTTAGTGACATCTTTTCATATCTATATAAAACTTTATATGATATTACCCTTATTGCCCTTGGAAGTTGTTAGTCATCTTGAGATAATTAATTCTCTCTCTCTCCAATCACTTGATTAACTAGTATGACCTTCTAGGTTTATTGTAACTTAGTTGTGAATCAATTTTGGATGAACCAAAAACACTTTTAAATATTTAACAACTATGGTAAACATTTAATAATGTGCCATAGCCTTTAAACTACAATGAAGGTGCATTCCATTGAAATATTTATTGATTATATGTTTTGTGTAGGTAATATCCTTTCGTTATCTAATCTTTATCGAGTATGGGTTTATGGTATGTCAAAACCCTAATCTTGATGTTTTGTTGAATCATTGATCAATATGCTAAAAATGTATAATCATGAACTATCTTTCTTATGACTCATATTAGACATTGGTCAGAGATTTTAGTTTCCAATATATATCAATGTTAATGTAGAAACTCATAACTAGATAGTCGTTGAGTTAGCGACTATTCTAAATCTAATAACTCTAAGTCAATGAATCCTTTTTTTGATCATAATTTGTCTTTTTATACGAACAATGATGACTAAATTGGCTTTATCATACAAGACATGACTAGTCTCATATTTATACACTGTATAAATTATACGCATCTATATTGGATTCAACTATGATATCTTAGGTCAAAGTATTAGTCCATATACTAGTACAACCATACGATAAGTCATTGACTGTATCAAAATTCTCATGTGATTTATCATGATTGGTCATGTTCAAAAAATGGTTCATTAACCATTAATCAATACTAATGCTCTATTGACATGGCCGTTATTATCACTAGCACTAATATCATCTCATGATCTTCATCAGAGGTATTAATTATATGTACTATGCGATATTACTACCTAACTAATATCATGTTCGTAGGGAACAATTTTGATAAGTATTTTTATTGATTAAATAATTAACTAGATAGTTCATATATGTACTTTATATATGAACAAATAAATGAAGCAATTAATATATATGAACAAAGAGCACTTTTTTTAATTAATGAATTATTATTATATACAAAGATGACATGCTTTGAAATTGACAACATAAATGGTTTTTAGAGTATACACTAATAGATACTGTGTTCTAAAAAAAGTACAAATATTGGTTAATGCTCATAACAATTGAATCAAATATAAAAAAGAATAAAATATATATAGGGACTAATGAAAAATTTGACTAAACTCTATGTATTATGTATAGAATATGGATTGTAGAAAATTTTAACTCCACTATAGGTAACTATTGCACTAATCTATATTTCAATAAAGTATGCATAGCAAAAATTTTCATTGCCCTTTTCTATGTGTAATGGTATGACAATAAATATCTAATATATGTAGTGAAATTTATATGCATAGTAAAATATCAAACAATAAAACTATGTATATGCACTTTTGAGTATCTACTCGTGTTTCTAGATGATGTTTCATCATGTGATTGGAACATAATTGAGTGATTTTGAAATAAAGATAAATTAACATTCAATCACATATAATACATTATCTGATCATACAAGTGGATACTTAAAAATATGTATATATAACATTGCTCATTATCCCTACTATAGGTAATTATATTGCATTAAATCTTCTGCTACATGTAATGCACCAAATAGCATAGTTAAATTACGCAAACTTATTTCATTAAACCAGACCAATTATGTGTACTATTATTACAATTAACTCCTGTAACACATAGTCAAATTACATATGTGTACAAGGTAACATACACATGCTGACGAAAATGACTCTAGAATTTGACTTGTTACCTTTTTAGCCTTAGAATTGATTCGATATTGTGTGAATATGTTCTTACACTCCATATCATCATTCAGATTAACATATCAATCACCAACACATCTAGGTTCAAAGATAAATCTTAAAATATGAATATTTGTTTAAAACCCTGAACCCAAGCACCTAACCACAAATAAAAAAATGAATAAAATTTCACTTTTATATAGGTATATACGTATATACCCTTGTTTTTTTTTTTTTTTAATGTTATTTTTGTTTACATCCCTTTAAATGTGGCTAATTTAATTAATTACTCACAATAATATAAGTTATTAATAACCATTGTATTGGATTATTAAAAGTAGAGAAATTTATAACTCGGGCTAGATTCGAGCCGAATCAAATGTGAACAGGCATATGTTTGTGTTCGGGCTCGTTTCGTACTGTTCAGGTTCGGGTTCATGTTCGTCGAATATTTTTATAGCAAAATTTGTATTCGTATTCGGTTCGTATAATTCAGTTTGTATTCAACTTATATTCGTATTTGGTTTGTATAATTCGTATTTATATTTATTAAAAATTATAATTAATATAAATAATTAATAAAATATAATTTAACAATTTTTTAATTTAAGTTCAGGTTCGTGTTTGTGTTCGGTTCGTATAGTTCAGATTCGGACTCATATTCGTTGATTTTTAAAATTACAGTTTGAGTTTGTGTTCGAGTTTGAATTCGCATAGTTCGTTTCAGATTTATTAAAACTGAACTAAAAAATGAATTATAATATATTCGATTTGAATCCAGCCCTATTTATAACCCCATCTTATTGTTTAAAATCTCATCAAATCCTTTTTGATACCAAAAATAATTTTCTAAGATTATTTAAGTTTTTTCTCCAATTTTTTAATACTAAATTATTTTTTTATTTTACACTTTTTTTTTCTCAAATCAATTTTAACTAGCTCTTTTTTATACCTTTTGATCACCCAATTTCCTAAATTCAATTTATTTGATCTTTTTTTAGATTCTCATTGTGATTTCTATAGTTTTAGAATTATATTTCATCAAACAAACAAATACTTAAAATAAAACGAATGATTTCAATAATTATAAAAAAAAAATTAGGTTTAGATTATAAAAATTTAGGGACAGCGTTAGGGTTCATTTAAGTTTCAATGTTACAAAATTAAATCAAAGCATGAGTGTGTTTAGAAATTATATTATTATATCTTATAATTTAATTTGACGTCAAAATTTTTAAATAAAAAATAAATTTGAAAGTGGGGGCTGAAAATCAAATATATGGGGGTTAAAAATAAACTTTTAATTAAAAGATGTAAAAGAAGATCAAATAATTTTGAAAAATAAATAAAATTATAAGTCCCATAGAGTAGAATGACAGAATTGACAAATAAGAATTTGTCCATCAGTGTGAGTTATACAAAATATTATGTGATTGGTAAGTTATGTTATATCTTATTGTATGAAAATTTTATAGGGAAAGGAGATATTCCTATCTTACTGAGGCAAATGCTGCACAGGGTATACTAATAGAAGCAAGAACTCACTGGAACATGCCATGGGAAAAAAGGACTCGGAAGCCCGAACCCCAAAGAAAAGTATAAAGTAAAGAGAAAAAGCATAAAGTTTGATAGTCGAGTCGATGATGATCGTATGAAGATGGATTATGGCTAGAGAAAGGTATAAGAAAAAGATGGAAAGACTTTGGATTCCTCCTGTCGTCGCCATGTGAAAATGAAATGATAATACAAATACACTTAATTTGCTCCAAACTCCAAGGAGATAAGGAACTAAATTCATTTCCATAATCAGTGGCGTTTACTCAACCCATTAGCACCGCATTTTGGGTCCCCCAAATCACTAAATCTTCTTTTATGACATAAAAGTACTGTTATAGTATTATAAGTTCTATATTGGACATTGACAGGGTAGATCTTTGACAAAATACATTGAAGATTCTGGCTTTGTGACACAATCAGTCTTTGAAGCTGTAGGAAACTTTTTCAAAATCTGTACAAGAAATGTGCCGGCGACATTTTATAGTTTCTGGTCCCATTTGGTCAAATGTTGTATGCTATGTCTATTCACCATCCACGGACACTGATCGCTGTATCTGTACATCTTTTGCTTCATTTCCATCATTTGCAATATCAGCCATTTATAACCTTACTCAAGTTACAAATGTTTGTTTTAATAAATATTTACGTATATTCTTTGTGTATGCTACAAGTGTTGGACGATGTTGTCTCCTTCCTGTTCATAAGAAGTCTTTTAAGTAATAAATGGGCTGCCTAAAATCCTTTGCGGATGAGGAAAAAAGCGAGCAAGTAAATGTTCTCCTTTACAGCAATACAAACCACTTCAATGTAAAGACAAGTATCTATGTCAAACTTTTTCGAAGAGCCATACACAAGCTCTCTCCTTCCAGGGTCTTACTTGCCTCACTCTCATTAAGCAACCGATGGTAGGTCCAGTTTGTATCCCATCTCTTTATTTGGAAGAATGATTATCCATCATAAAAGTTTATATATAGTCACAAGTCAGTAAGCATGATGTGTTTCTGAGTTACCAGAAAAAACAAAAAAGAAAAGAAAAGGAAAGAAAACCATATCAAATACTTAACCCAAATGGATCATCATCATGTCGATACTCTGGGACTCTTGAAGGTTGGAATAATGGGGATGATGATGCTGAGTAGAGTAGCATTTTCTGAAGACCAAATGGGAGTTCCTGACTCTGGTTTATTATGCATCAGTGATTGTGAAACATGTCCAGCTATTTGTTCGCCTCCACCTCCATCAAAATGGTTATCATCTCCACCAACATCATCACCACCAAGACCAGTTCACCATTCTCCACACAAGTCTTACTACCACTCTCCACCACAACCATCGCCACCCTCAGCATGGACACAGTCGGCGCCACCACCAGGCAATTCCTGGACTTTCTGGGGAACTCCCCCACCTCCTTTTAATTACGCTAACACACCTCCATCAGGTCAAGCACCACCGTTTAATGGACCCCATGGCTACCCATATCCTTACTACTACTTTTATGCCTCCAAGGCATCTTCTCTTTCTTCCCATTGCGCTTCCATTTTAGCTGTAATAGCGTTCAACTGTGTTGTGTTCTTCTATTAATGTTGGGAGGCATCAAAATTTTGGGTTTTTTTTTGGGGAAAGTGGAGAATTAAAAAACTACTTATTAATTAATTTCTCTGTGATTGTTCATATATTTTATCATTGTTCATATATTTTATCTTTTGTGTTTCCAGTAACTGAATGTTGAGAAATAAAGTGATTAGGTATAGTTTTCATACTAGTTTCATTTTCTTGTTTCTTGAACTGCTTGGTTCAATGACGAGAAAGCAATGCCTTGTAACTGCTCAATTTGTTAGTCAATAAAATCTATCTTGTGTATAAAAATATATTTATTTAAAGCTTAGTCTTCGATCATGATAACGAAAGATAAAATAAATAATGGAGGATAATTTATTGTTTTATAATATTTAGGCAATGATGAACATGGGTGCTCATGAATTTGCTTTGAGCTCAAGCAAAAGCTAGGTATGAGTCAATGGCTTACTAGGGAAGTCACTAGAAGTTCACTTCAGAGGTTAAAAAAAAAGCATCTGTGGCTACTCTTGAAACTTATACACGTAAATTGGGTGGGGGTGGGAAAAAAAGGAGACAGAAAGATGCAAATATTCAAAAATTCAAATTCATTTATATTTGTATATAAACTTAGGCCAAACGACTTACTCACACCCAAGGTTTCCCTAAATAATAAATTTCCACTAAAAAAACTTTTAGAAAATTGTTGTAATAACTCAAAGGTAGAATTATCTTTTTAGGTTTTGAGATCAAGGGTAAAAATGAGATTTTTGACAGAATATAAAATTTGTGAGGTTTTAGAGATAGAATGGTCTTTTTGAGACTAATTGTGGCTTTTGCATGGGTCTCCTTAGGAGACTGTTTCATGCAAAGCATAAAAGAAGGGAAATTTGTGGATTTCCCTTGACACATGCTCGTGTGTCTTAGGCACATGACCGTGTGTCAAGTGAGAAATACCATAAATGTTTAGTTTTTCATTTTTCCACCTAGTTTATTCCATTCAACTTTCTTTTCTTCTTCTTCTCCAATAAACCCTAGACCAGAGAACACCCAACCAGTAGTCATAATCTAAGCTAGGGAACCAGAAGCAGTTAAAGAGAGAGATCCGAAAACAATGACAAGAGGTAAGTATTTCCTTACTTCTTTCACTATGTTTCATAGCATGTTTTCCTTTGTTCTTTAAGTTTGAGAATGTTTGTTGTGTTATTGAAGTTTGTTTGGCATGTTTAAGTGTTTGATTAGTGATTTATAGCTGATTGAGTTATTGATTTCATGCTAATGGGTTTATATATATGTATACATGAGTTTTGTGTTTTATTTGTGTAATGGGGCATGAATGGAGTGAGATTGGTATGAATATAATGATATTATGATGCTTGAAAGGATGTAGAGATAATTGTTTGAATTGTGAGAATTGTTTGGAAGTGATTTGCTAGGAATTTCTAGGTCTCCAAACGTGTATTATAAAAGAAGAGTTGAGCACACGATCGTGTACCCGAGGATACACGCCCGTGTGACCTCTTTTCTGTATAAGCATGACCTTGCATGACACTCGTGTGCATATGAAAACCCAAACACACGTTTGTGTAACTGGTGCACATGCTCGTTTGCATTATTCCAATTTCACACACCTGTGAAAGCAAGACACGAGAATGTTGTTATGCTGTTACATGCCCATGCAAGTGTGGGACACGACCTTGTGCCTTGTATGCATATTTGTGTGTCTGGACCACACGCCTATGTAGCCAACTAGAATTTTATAAAATCATTCCAAAAGCTAGCACGATCGAGAACATGACTTACATTCGACCCCGTGTGTCAAGTGGCACATGCCTGTGTACCTTAAGAAAAGCAGATAACTAACTTTAAAGCAAAGTTAAGCTAGTTTAAACCATTCCTAAGCAAACGAAACCTATAAATAACAAGATATACACAACATATCATGCATAATTAATAGCATAGAGCACGACATGCCATATCAAATGTTTTTACAAACGAATCTAAGAATCCAATAACATGATTTTAAAGTATAGATATATGATATTCTGGACATCAGTTAATGGTGGATATGAGGGGACACCTGTGAGTTCGCATGCCCATTAGAGAGGGAAACCAACATTCGCTAAAAAGGACACAGTCTTTAACCAAGCTCGTTAGAGAGAGTGCTGGTCATGCACGAGTAGTTTTATTGTAGGATTGAGCTCACACGACCAGGGTGTCGAATCCCTGTATTCATCAGTCTAGCTAGCATAGTAGATATTTTCATATACAATATCTTTCTGATTCAATTTTTAGCTTATACTACATGTATACATATTTAGAATCTTTAGATCACAGTTTTTATTCAAAAAGAGTTTCCAAAAATCAAGTCTAAAGACAAGTTTTATAATTAATTGGCACTTACATGACACCAGAGCATGCATATCATGTCATGTATAGTATTCATGAGAAAGCAATACCAAATAAAGATAAAAGTAAAAAAATACTACAGAAACACAATGAAATCTCAAAAATATATAAATAGAAAGCAATAAGCAAACAAGAAATACTTGCTGAGTGATTTTATCACTCACCCTTTTTCCTTGTTTTCTCTTATGCAGGTCAGTGAGCTTAGACTAAACAGGAGTGGGATAGCTGTCAGTTTCTTTTTAGAGACATGGTTTGGTAGCAGATAGTATATTTTGGCTCGTATGTTTTATATATGATTTTTGTTTTATACATATGTACATGTATAATACTATTATGATATGTTGTATGAACAACATGTTTAGAAATGCATAGCTTGGGATGTTCAAAGAAGGATTATTATTATTTTCCCATTATTATTTATAGTATTTTTTCCATTATAGCATTCACAAATTGAAATTTTAAATTTTAGCAGTAGTTTGCAAGTTTTTACTGTGGAAATCCTTGTTACAGGCATTTTAAATTTAGGATTTATATTATATTCTATAACATACAGTAGCCTGTGGCACGGGTCACTACATTATCCTTAAGTAAAGTTGGCACTTCATATAGATAAGCCATATTTGTGTTATGTATTTTTGTATTTAGGATAAATAAAAATCCAACCTAAACATAATTCAGATAAAAATCATATCCAAAACGTCCAATCCAAACACATCCTAATTAGTGCACATATTGACTTGACATGAACCATTTAACTAGTTTTAGAAATAGGTCGTTTCATGTCATGTCATCTTTTTCAACAACCAAACTAGATTTCATACAAAGTACTTTCAAGACCTTATTATTATCATAATGTTTAGGCAAATTGTAAGTACCCCAAGTTGTTAATTCAATATATGTTTTAGCTACTATAACTCTTTTCTTGTTCTCCCTACAACTATTATTCACTTTCTCTTCTAGTTATGCTTCTTTGAGCAATTGATATGGAAGTTGCCGCATTTGAGTCATTTCATATTGTTATACAAAAAAAAAAAAAAAAAAAAAAACTCCTTAACCAAACTTGAGAAACACCACAAAATAAAAAATAAAAAAAAAAGAAATAAGCTACAATAAAAACGACCGTTTTGCCTTTTTATAGACTATCCAAGAATAAGGCCAAGACTCCTACTAAGCAAAGATGAAAAGAAGAATTACATATGATAGGATATCTCTTTGACATCCATGAGATTAATTTACTATTTTATTTCATGTATATAAAGGACAAATTTTGTCTCGTATCAAGTCAACATTATGTTATCATTATAATTATTTTATTATGATTGTTGGAATTCAACGATCATTGGAAGGGAGCCCACGTAGCAAAATTTAGAACTCATCACAAATTATTGGAATTTTGAAATAGGATTATGTTTATTAGAATGTATAAAAGATGAAACTAAAACAAACATATGGTGTATTTTAAAAAACGTACCTATGGTATGCCTTTAAAATTCCACTCTTGATAACTTTGTAGTTAATCTTCTTGATAGTTTATAGACTCCCAACAAGAGCAATATCCATACAGAATAGCTTGAATGAGATCTATATATTTTCTTATGTTAGTTCTGAACATACATAAGGTTATGCATTTGTTTGGGTAACATGTATGAATGCCAACTATGGTAATTTCTTTGATAATGAAGAAAAAGCTATGTGAATAAGCATTTGACAAAATGAATCGCACTCCTATTTATAAGAATAGACACATGACCTCGTCAATGACACGTACTGAAAAACCCTTAAGTGATAGAGAAATAATACTAGAGGGGGGTGAATAGGATTATTTAAAATTTCTAAAGCAATAATCACAATTAACACTATAATACACACAATGCACAATAAAAGCAATAAAGAGAGAGAGTTCAGAAGTTGCTCAGCCAAGATTAGAGAGGTTCGGAGCTTTGAACACAAGCCTCCTACGTCCTCTTCTTCAATCAAACCCGATTGAAGTTTCCACTATCTTCAATACCCGAAGATACAATAGTTTTTCTCACAAGGGAATTTCGCCCTTTTTACAAATGAAGTGTAAATAAAGAGATTGATTGTAAATGCCTCTCAATAGGCTGGAAAATCAAATGTTTAGTACAAGTTCTCTCAAGTATGTAAGTGAATAAGCTTAGAGAGAGAAACAAAACAATTGAAGAATGATGTAGATAGCTTGGCTTTTTCAATTCGTTTCAGTTACATCTCCAGTTCAAATAGCTCTCCTTTTATACTTGATTCATTGCCTAGAATAGGGAGGAGCCGTTTGCTAGCTTTTTATCCGTTGAAGTAGTTGGAAAAGGTAAACTCTGCAATAAATTTTCCAGGCGCACGGTCATGCTCCTCTAGTGCACGGTCGTGCATGCTGCATTTATTGCTCGTTCAGACTTCCAACGGTCGACTTAAAAGCTTAGCGCCAATGATGCACGGTCGTGTGTCATTGACGCACGGTCGTGCTTCGACCCTTCATGGTCGTGCTCCCTAGATGCATGGTCGTGCACTGATACTTCAAGGTTTTGTCCAAAAATTCCAGAAGCTAGCACGGCTTGACTACACGATGAGCGCACGAGCAGCACACGGGTGCGTTTTTGCTAGCGCACGGTCGTGTGCCAATTCTGCATGGTCGTGCGTGAGATGAATACCTTTGCACGATCAGTCTTGCACGATCATCCCGGTAGTGCTCTTTGGTAGTGCTCCTCATTTGCCATAACGCACGGTCGTGCGTATTGAGCATGCACGGTCGTGCGTTGACTCCTTTTCTTTGACCAGCTGCACGGTTTCATTTGCACGGCTTGATCTCCCGTGCTCTTCATAAGTTATGTGCACAGTCGTGCTTCCACTACGCACGGTCGTGCTTCAAATGACTTTTGAATCTTTCAGTTTCACACGATCAGGCTGCACGATTGATGTGGTAGTGTATTGCTCGTGTAGTGCATGCACACGGTCGTGCATCATGCATGCACGCCCGTGCGGGTCTGAGATTTTTCTTCCAGAAAATCACAGAACCTTGCACGGTCAGGCGCACGGTCCCGTGTTTTAGACACACGAGGACCTGTTTGGTCAAGCACGGTCGTGCTACTAAAGCACACGGTCGTGCGAGACCTAAAACCTGCAAAAATAAAATTTTCTTCCCTTCTTTGTCATGAATTACTTCATGCAAGGGATTGATTAGCATCTCAAACATTTTTTAAACATTAATTAATAACTTAATTATATTTTTATCATCATCAAAACATCAAGGGTTCAACACGTACAACTGTGTTGCCTTCTAACACCCTATGTACTCAAATTACACAATTGTGTGCCATGTTTGGACTCAACACACCACTCTTGTATTGCATAATGGATTATGCAATAAGGCATAATGTTCAAGGCCTTACCACCAATGTATTAACTACTATAAGCACGATCATGTATATTATTATATTGTCATGTGTTAAATGTACTTTGTTTAACCAAGTCATATGAATATTTTATCCAAATGCCTAAATTTTGTCAACCATTTAAATGCACAACTATTCATGTGTAATGTGCACAATTGTGTGTCAGGGCAAATTTGAAACATGACTTTTCAACCTCATTCGAATCAAATCAATAAGTCATAGATGATAACACCTAAATACAAATACTAGGACAATTATCATCTATCTCTAGAGATATCAACTTTTTTATGTGTATGACCTGTAAGCTTTCTACTAACTTAATAGTACCTAGATCCGAATAGAATCTGAACATAAATTTAAAAAAACTCTCTAATAAAACATCATAACCATCCAAATAGTAGAGTATTAGCGAACATCTCTTAACCTTAATCAAATTAATAATTGATATATAACATGATCATTTTTTCATCGTATCTTATAAGACTAAGATATAGATATATGTCTATCTTAAAATACCCTCGCATGCACTTATGTCCAAATTAGAGACATTGGATACAATACTAACTAATTTAGCTATGGCTATACATTTAATGGTTTCAGATATACTCAACAAAGACATACCTCCTATATCTAAGACTGATAAATTCTATGTTAATCTACTATAGCCTTTATACTGATTATGATGCAACTAATTACTCGTTTTTATGATACCTTATTGACAATGGTGGGTTTGATGATATGAAACGATATCACTCATAGTATAAGACAATATAATAGATCTCAAGAAAAAGAACCATATATATTCATCAAGTCATAAGGATTGATCTACAAACACTACATAACACACTCTATATGAGATCTTTATTATTGGGTTCATCTAGTGGACATGATCACCAAATCATACATCTATGTATAAACCAAGTTGCACCAATAAACCTTAACATGTGCAAACTACCATTATCTTTTACTGAAATCATGTAAACTATGATAATCCCTTCACTATTACTAATGCCCTTAAAGTTTTTGTGGTGATATCAAGATTACGAACCTGATTTAGTATAACCACTATTTTGTACACATGGAAAGTATGATCTATCATCTAATTATCGTTATGGTTCTACCATACTAAGGGCATATAATATATTTATTTATTTAGAAGCATCAATATCAATATGACTAAAATATCTCATATTAATAATCATAATATATTTACAACTTATATTAAAGTCTAAGCAAATACAAATTTACACGACAGATACAAGGTTAGAGGGCACCACTTCTAGTAATTTCTCACTTATACTATAGCTAATCAGACTTATATCTAATGCTATACAAGGCTATGTGCCTATCATGCTTCTGTTACAACAATGACTTAGTAGATTAGCCAAGTTATCCTATACATCTTTTTAATTTATTATCTTATATATCAAATGGAATCATCTGAGAATATGTTTCAATTTCTACTGAGACCATGGTTAATAACCCTATTGTTATTATAATAGAAGCAAATGACATCCATAGTGCTAAGTACCATTTCAAGTTCAAATATGAACTTTCAAATCTAAACTATCTCTTTGGTTGCCTCAACCATTGTAATGTATTCAGACTCGTCATAGAATTAGCAATAGTGCTTTGCTTAGACCTTTCTAACTTACTATTCCATCATTCAAATGAAACATAAATCTTATTAAGGATTTAAAATCATCTCTTTTAGTCTGGAAACTAGTGCATTGTAACCACGAATAGTGAGCTCATCTTCTCCTTCATAAACCAAGAATATATCCCTAGTTAGACATAAATACTTACGGATGTTCTTGACAATAATCTAGTGTTTTTCACCTGGGTCAGATTGATATCTATTACAAACACTCAAGGTAAATGAGACATTAATCTATATACATAACATACATAATGATCCAATTATCAAAGAAAAAGAAATATGACTCATCTTTTCTATTTTTTCAAGTGTCGTAAGACACATATCCTTAAAGAGATATACATTATAAGTCATGGTCAATAACTTTTTATTTGACTCATGCATGTTGAATGTCTTTAACACTTTATCTGTGTATATATTTTGACTTAGTCCAAATAACCTACGTGATCTATTAAGATAGATCTTGATGCCAAAAATGTAAACTATTTTTCCTAATTCATTCATAGAGAAATGCTTGGATAACCCAACTTTTATAGTTTGTGAGTATGGAATATCATTTCCAATGATCAAAATATCATTGACATATAATACTAGAAATGTAACCATACTTCTACTGGACTACTTGTACACACATGACTCATCTTCGAATTTAATAAACCTGAAATCTAAAATGGTTGCATCAAAATGAATGTTCTAGCTCTTTAATGCTTGCTTTAGTCCATAAATAGGCTTTTGTAACTTGTATACTTTATTTGCTTGACCTTCAAGAACAAAATCATTTGGCTATGTCATAAACATATCCTTCTTAAGATTACCGCTTAGAAAAGCAGTTTTGGTATCTATCTGCCAAATCTCATAATATAGTATGTAGTGATCACAAACATTATTCGAATATACTAAAGTATTACAACTAGTGAAAAGGTTTCATCATAATCTATACCATGTTATAGAGCGAAACTTTTAGCAACGAATCATGCTTTATAAGTATGCATATTACTACCCATGTCATTTTTTTTTTCGAAAACCCATTTGTACCCTATAGGTTTTACCCTTTTAGGTGCATCCACTAAAATCCATATGTGGTTTTGATACAAAAAGTTTGTCTTGGATTCCATGGCTTTAAGCCATTTAATGGAGTCTAGAGTTATTATGATATGTCACCTATGATGACCAGTATGTCACTTTACTAAGCTATAAGATAACTAAATCTTTTAGGATTTTTTCATACTATAATAGATTTATATAGTTATTGTGTATTATATTTAACCACTTGGGGTGGCACATCTTCTAGTTTAATAATTATAGTTATTTATGGTTTATGAGTCTCATCAAACTTCACTTTCCTCTTGATAATCCTTCTAAAAAGCTATTCTCTTTAAAGAAAGACACCAGTGTGAGCAACAAAGGTTTTGTACTCGTCTAGATGATAGAATAGTTAGTTTATAATTCATATGAAGTTGATTCCATAGATTTAGATAAAACTCAGTTTAATGTGTATACTATTGTCTCTAAAACATAGCTTCAAAAAGACATAGATAGTTTATTAAAACTCATCACCAACTGAACCATATCAATTAAAGTTTGATTTCTTTGTTCAAATATACCATTGTGTTGTGGTATACCAAAAGGTGTGAGTTGTGAAACTATACCTTACTCCTTCAAGTATCCACTGAATTCAACACTTTATTATTCCTTTTCTTAATCAATTTAAAGGATCTTACTACTTTTATTTAGTTGCTTCTCTTCTTTGCTTTTAAATACTTTGAACTTGTCAAAACATTCAAACTTGTGTCTCATGAGAAGCATATAGCCTTATCTATTGAAATCTTCAATAAATTTTATAAAGTAGAGTTTCTTACATCTTTTATACACTATTATAGGTCCATACACTTTGTGTTTCATGAGAGGCATATAGCCATATCTATTGAAATCATCAATAAATTTCATGAAGTATAGTTCTTTACATCTTTTATACACTATTATAGATCCATACACTTTGTTGTATATGATTCCTACCAATTTAAGCAACCTTTCATTATTACCATAAAAAGGTAACTTGAACATTTTGCCTATTAGATATGATTCACATTCATCATAAGACTAAAGGTCAAATTACAATAAAATTTTAGTGAAAGTAAGTTTTGAAATATGTTTTAGGCTTATGTATTGTAGCTAAAAATGTTACAAATATGTGGGATTCAATTCATTGGTTTTAATGTGTTTATTACTTATATTGAGAACTTGATTGTTATCTATATTTAGAACATATAAGCCATTAATCAAATGTGATGTTCCATAGAATATACCACTCAAGCTAATAGTTAGATAACCATTTGCAATCAAGATTAAAAAAACCTTTTTCATTTAAAATAGATACATAAATTAAATTTTTAAAAATTAATGGTACATAATAATAGTTTTTTAATTCCAAAATTAGCCCAAAACATAGATACAACATATAAGATCTTACATTTAAAGTAATGATCCTTTATTCCTAATTCGTAGGTTCATCTCTCCTATAGACCCTATATATTAGAAGTAATATGAGTACCACATCTTAATTCAATGGCCCAAGATGAATTAGAAGTAAGATTAATCTCAATATAAAACATACTTAAGGAAGAGATAGCTAACTTCTTTTCTTTTTAAGGAAATTCTTGTAATGTTTGCTCTAGTGGCCAGGTCTACCATAGAAGAAGTAAACAACTAAACCTTTTCCCGTACCACATGTGTATTGAAGAGCAATAGGGGTTTAAGCCTAAACTTGGGCCTTGGGCTTAGGCTTGGCATTAGCCTTGCCTTTTCCCTTGGTTTTAGCTTTGGCAACAATTATAAACATGTCTTTTCTCTTACCCTTATTCATATTTTACTCTACAATCCAAATGATGTCCAATAATTCAGCCAAAGATGTCTCCTTATCTGCAATGTTGAAGTTCATTACAAAACTCGACCACAAAAAAGGAAATAAGTTCAATATCAGGTCTATTACTAGCTCACTATCCATGATAATCCCCAAACTAGCTAGTCTTCTAATGTAGCTTATCACCTTGACTACATGAGTGTCAGCTTGTGCATTATTTAGCATTTTACAACTAAACAAGGACAAACTCACTTGATAATGTTTAGTTCTCTTTCAAGTACTGTACATTTCTCTTAAGTGTTAAAACATGCATTGTGCATCTATTTTCTCATACTACATTTGTAGCTTAGGTACCATAGAAGCCACTTTTAGGCATTAGAATTTTATACAAAATTTAGATTCTTTTTATAAGTGTCTTTTTTGACATTAATAGCATTAGATCATCTTTTTGGGGTTTTCCCCTTTAAGGATATATAAGCATTTTAGATTCTTTTCTTTCCCAAAATGATATGTAGTGAAGTTGTTGCCATGGTGGTTTTTGATTGTATATGTGTAAATAAAAGTTTGCTAGTTTGATTATCAATAACTCATTTAATTAGGTTTTTATTAAATGCTCCCATTATTTTTCTCAAGTCAACAACCTTTATTGTTATACTTGAGAAGTGTTAATGGACATTTTAGTATACCAAGATCTCATCAAATCACTCGACCTTTGCTTTGGTAAACAAGTCAAGTTTGCCCGAATAGGTAGGTCAACTAAACCAATCATCAAAAGCCCATAATCTCATGTTGCAAGTTAACCTAACAAATTATGACAACCTTAATTATAATTCTCAATATCAGTCGATTAGATATTATATACCACAGCGTATTAATGAGTACACCCCCACTTAGCCTCTAGTATATTCTACTTTTGTTTTGGCAAACAAGTGAAATTATATTAGTTAAATCGATCCTAATTTTAAACATCAACTAGTATTTCACTTGGTAAAAGTATACCCTTTGCTTTAGTGAACAAGGTTCTAATGAACAAGGGTGTGTCCTAATAGTGGTATATTGGAAGACTTCACATGACTTAATATTTATTGAGGTTTTTATTATTCATTGGGGGTTTTATTATTAGGTCTTATCAAATTTTAGTCTACATGTGAAGTGATATTTTGCAAAAATAAAATCTAAAACATGTATACTACAAGGCATAAAAATAAATGTGCTAATGGATGAGTATCAAACTAATGTTGGGCCTTAAGCTAAAGGAACCAATAATTTAGATTTAGTTTTTCAATCCTGAGACTCCAAGTATGTTGCTTCTTTTCTCCTTCAACTTTTCAAGTAATTTACAAAGCTTTGCTACCTAGTTATATATTTCTAAGAAATTTTCAAATAACTGCTTTTCTAAATTTTATATAGTAAATTTAGAAACCTGTTGTTACATATGAAAAGAGAGAGGTGAGAAGAGAAATTACATCTAAAGGTAATAAGAGAAGACATGACTCACAAGGTAATAAAAGAAATTACAACTTGTTGTTACAACATACATTCCTAAAATTTCTAAAGATACATAGGTAAATTAAACTCATACACTAGGCACCATATATAGATAACAACAATCACATGTTAAATTACATTTTAGCCCTATAATTATATATAACTATAAATAAGGCCTTAAATAATATTAAAATTGTATTTTGGTCCTCAAAGTAGTCAACTAAGTCAAAATGTAAAAATCATATCATACACGATTGTGCACGGTAAGACACATGATCATGCTAGATCAAAACTTTTCATACACAATTGTATGTTCATTATGCACAATTATGTTCCCATAAACTTCTAAAACTTTAAAAATTCTAGACCCCCACACAAGCAAGGACAAGATATGTACATGACTCACACAAGAGCAATTTTTGCTCTTAACTTGGTTGTGCATTTTAATGAGCATGACTATATGTAGACATATGGAATGAATACATGAGGCATAAACCTTATGTATTGTGCTTTGTATGGCTGTGTTCACAATACGTATAACTGTGTATGACATATTTTTTGTAAGTTCTAGAGATAGAAATAACCGACAAATCAACTATTTAGTTAAAGGCATTGTTAGAAATGATCAACATTGGCATGAAACACCATAATCATTTCAAGTAATGCCTTTTCAACCTAGTTTATGCATTCATATGAATAAAACAAAAGTTTGAAATATATTAATATAATCACAATAAACAAAAACTCAATAATTTAATACATTTACATAATAACCATGTTCAACATATTATATCAATATTGAAAATACAATAACATACACTTGAATAGTATCGTCACAAATACAATTTTTCATACATATAAAAATGGTGGCTTTGATACCATTATTAGAATTCTATGATTGCTAGAAGGGCACCCACATAATAAAATTTAAAACACATCATAAAGTTTGAGAATTCCAAAGTAAGATCACATCTATCAGAATTTATGAAAAACATAAGTAAAACAAATATAAAGTGTATTTCAAAAAATATACCTATGATATACCTTTAAAATTCTACTTTTGATTCCTAATATGAGTAGTATTCGCACAAAACAACTTGATTAAGATTTGTATATTTTTGTATGCTAGTTCGAAGTGTATATATAATTATGTATTTGTTTAAGGAAAGTGCATGAATGCCTGTGTTGCCTTATTGCATGCACTTATACTTAAGTTACATGGTTGTATGTTGTCCTTGGACTCTGCATACTGCCCTTCCACCATTTAACAAATTATGTGACAAGACACATTGCTCAATGCCAATCATCTATGCATGAACTATTACACGCATGGTCATGCACAATGTTATATGGTCTTATGTCAATAGTACTTTGTTTCACCAAATCAAACAAATATTTTGCCCAAATGCCAAAATTCTATCAATTATCTAGAAAGATGATCATGCATATGAATGTGCACAATCATGTGTCAAGGCAAATCTAAAACATGACTTCTTAACATGATTTAAGTCAAACTGATAAATTATACATGATAACACTCGAATAAAAATACCAAGACAACAATCTTCCATCTCATAAGCTATCAACTTTTATATATGTGTGACCTATAAGCTCTCTCCTAAATCGATAGTATCTAAATTTGAATTGAGCTTGATCAACTTAACAGTTGACATTATAAGAAATGCTTGTTGACACTCTAGTATTTGGATTATCATGATGCTTTACTAAAGGCTATCAACTTCTATATATGTTTGATGACATCAAATAGTATCACTTATAGTGATAAGTGCCAATAATTCTATGGTCAATTTATAAAGTTTTAAGGAGTCATTTGAATATTTTACCCTTATTATGTACATATTCAAGATCATAGGTTTTCATGTTTGGTTTTGTAGGAAATGAAGAATTTAATGTAAATTCAATAGAAATCAAGGCAAAAAGACATTTATAAAGGACTAGCCAATGGTTTGAATTTAGTTCGAGAAAGCATGAATAAACAAAGCTTAAAAGGAAAAGAAGAACATTAAGCACCATAGCAGGAAAACAAGAATTTTCACTAAGTTTGACATTTATAATGTAAATGTAGTGTTCAAAAAAGTTATAGTGGACATCTTAAGTTTTTCAAAAAGCTATTATAGGAAAAATCTGAATTCATTTAGGCTTTCAATCATTCCTACAAATTCAGATATTCTCAATGAAATTTTATATTTGACTACAAAAGACAACAATGTTCATAACTTTGAGATTTTGAAGTTAAAATCGGTGATTCAAAAGCCAAATTAAACTAGACATCTAGGGCTATAACCTTTATGAAGACTAAAATTTCAAATTGGGTAAGTCAAAAGCCAAATTAAAATCACCAATAGAGACATCTAGGGTTATGTATATATATATTATACTTGGAAAGGAGAGTAGCCTTAAGACTTTCTTTGGGAGAGTTTTACATTTTTTTTTAAGCTATTATTGCATTGTTTCAAAACTCAATTGAATTCAACATCAAGGACTATAATTTTGAGAAGATTTCAAAGAGATTTCAATAGAGATTCAAGGATTCCATCTCGTTTTATCTCTGAACTCAATGTCTTTTTTCTTGAATTTGTGTGATTTTTATTCTTATATGATGAACTAATTCTTCTTTGCCAAGACTAGAGCTAACTAATTCATGAATGTGTAATGTTGTTGATTGAGATTGAATGACATGTTACTTTATAATAAATTTTTGTTCTAAACTTAATGTTTGTTAAAAACCTGATAAATTTTTAATAAGATTTATATTGTGTGATTGAGATTGAGAGGTGATATTGCATAAAAACTGTGAAAATACAAACTATGGATCAATTAAATATAAAGATATATGAATTGATACATGCAATAGTCATAGGCACATTATACTTATGTTGAAAGCTAATGGATTCCATGAAGTGTTAATGTATTTTTATTTATCCGAAGATACTTATTATGCTGATCAGACTGATGAACACAGACATTTAGCATCTTGGTCATGTGAGCTGAACCATACTAGCAATATGTCAGTAAGCTGAAAATATCTTACTATACCAATCTTTAGATTAATGAGCTGAAATATAACCATACTGACTACAATCAGTAATCTGAAATCTCACAAATATCTCTTTGTATTCACCCTTAATAACTAATTTAAATGTTGAGCTTTTTGCTGAAAACTAATACATATGGATCCCTTGATCCCTTTTTAAAAACACTACTTTAGCATGTTATATTATGTAATACATATCATGCATATAATCTTATTATTCTTCTCTTCTGATTACATTCTATTTTACTAAATTAACTGTTACAGTTCTATTCTATGTATTACTTACTGGAGTTCTTGTTTTTGTAACTTATTAAGATAGTTAGTAAGTTCTACATAAGTTATTATATATTCTGATGTGTGTTTGCTAGTTTTTTATTTTGTATGTTCTTATACTGTTTTTATTACTATTTCCGTTTTATTTTTTGCTTGTCATCTACTAAGGATCTAAGCTGGTTCAAGGCTGCTACCAAATTTCTCTTACTTGTGTGAGTTTGGAGGTCATGATTCTTGAAAAATATTTTAACTAACTGCATTCAACTTTTGGTTTTGAGGATTTCTTTATTATAAGTTTCTTTGTCTCTTTCTCTTTTTCTTTTTTGGTTTTTAATCTGTTGTTTCTTCTTATGATATTATGCTAAAATGCCTAATATACCTTCTTTATCAATGATGTTCTCCTTATCTTGAAAATTTTCTAACTTTCACTAAATACACAAGTGTACACCTTCAAATGCAGGGTTTTGCTTGAGATACATGATCATATGTCTGGTCGTGCATGAAAACATGCAAGCTTCTAAAAGAATTTTAGCCAGTTCTTGATTTACAACCTATGCATAGTTGTGACATAAACCTGTACGGTTATGATCCTACTCAGATCTAGTCGTGCACACTTTGCTTACATGACCATCACTTTGCAAATGCATAACTGTGAGAGTGTGTGTAAAATAGAGTTTGATCTAGATTTTATGTGTTTTAGCCAAGGGTTACTGAAAGAAAGTAGGCACACAATCATGCATCCTACTTTGTTTCAATAACCCTTGGCTAAAACACACAAAATCTAGATCAAACTCCACCTAGATCTTTAACAATCTTAAATCAAACTTATTTTAGCATTTACACATACAAAATACACCATTATAAACATATTTTCCCTATCAATAATAGCCAAGCACAACCTAAGATGCTTCTAAATACATAAAACACACACATGCATCAATAAATGTTCTAAGCATGTTTCTACCTCCAAATATCTCTTCTATTTCAACCTCATCATATAAAAATCATGCTTATTAAACTAGGGACATGTTTCTATCACTGATTAAACTCACCTAAAAAGTTACATGCTATGGGAATAGGAAAGAGGTAAGGAAATACTTAGCTAAAGCTTTTGAGATATTCTATCTCTTTAGCTTTGGCTGAATCCTAGCTAGATTGGCCGCTAGAAACTAGTTTCTTTCGCTGATAATTTGGTTAGAGTTAGCTGAAGAGAAAGAGGGGGAAAGAACTAGGGAAATTTGATTTGAAATGAGAGAAAAATATCTGTTTTATATATGGCAGCTTCACCAGCAGCATGCACGAGCATGCATTATAGCAAATACGCATGACCGTGTGTCCATAGGACTCACGATCATGTATACCCCCTGCACAAGTCATATAGACACTCTAAGAAGACTATTTTACCCGCATTATTCTCCTAAGTCTAACTTTGGGCTATAAAATCTCTCTCCTGATCATGGTCTAGAAAGACCATTTTAACCTCGGGATATTACACTTTATGCTATAATGAAGACGAAACAAGAGTAGCCAAAATAGTATTTATAGATTGTTAAGATTTTAGAGTGGCAAGTCAAATTTTTTTAGCGCATAATTCTATAACTACTCTACTAAGATTAGGGAAGGTATCCCTATGCATCAAAGAGAACCAAACTGATTCAAACTTATTATTTAATGTCATAGTAAATTGATAAAGTTGAAATTTATCTTGTTCTTTTGCATGAAGTACAGTATCATGGGGATTATGTCATTCTGGTTAAGACAATGATAATTAATCCCATAAAGCAGTCATCTCCAAAAGAAATTCATTAATAGATTGAGTAGATTTTTTATACATGCAACTAAGATTGCCATAAAGTTGGAACCAATGAATAAAATTAGTGATGAAATATCGCTTAGCAAGTAAATCCTCAATTTCTTTAGTAGTCTCGAGACATCCAAATTGAAGTTTAATAGATGAGATACAAGTATTACAAAACTAGGTAATAGTTTGATACTTTTTGTTATGTCATTCCTTGAATACTATAATAAAATTGGATGTTTCTACATCTTTTCTTTTAATTGGTTGGGGCAAATCACTTGTAACATATCTCTATAATTTTCAATTTTGTGAAACCTAGACGTCTCTTGGGCCCAAATGACATAGTTCATACTGTTAAGAATTGTGCTAATGGGGTGTGAAATATCTGATATCTCCATTAAGTGAAAATATTCCAAGCACATTATAAGCAGTGAATGCAGGTCCAACTAGAAACAAAAGCGGCCTAAAAATCTATACAGCCCAACTAATTCAAAAACCCACAGCAAGTCCAAATTAATAAGCCTAAGCAGCTAAACACACAAAATCTGCAACAAACCCAATTCAAAAAGCCCAAAAACATACCCATCAACAAACCCAATTCAAGAAGCCCAATCAAATGACCCACAATATAATAGTCCAAATAAAGGAAACCCAAATTACAAATTTATTCAACCAAAACGGGAACCAAATAACCCAGCCAATTTATGCAACCAAGCAACTAAACAAACCACCCACACCCCCACCCCATCCCAAAAAGTTTAAATATCAGTCACAGGTGCGCCAGAATCGGGAAGGCCAAGTCGAAAGTCGAATCATCCTAGAGTTGGGGTGATGCCGGCAGATTCAAGAAAAATATGGAAAAACTAATTGGGGGTATTAGAGGCTGGTTTTAAAGTAATGGGGTGCAAATGATAAAAGCCATGTGATCAGATGAATGGAATAAAATTGTGTATTGTGCTATTAACACGTGACTGAATAATATATACATGGGTCTTATGAATGTGCAATGAAACAAATCATATACAAGAAGAAAACCAATAATGGGAAAATATTTTTAGAATATATTTTAACAGTTGTAATTTATATATTCATTTTATGTAAGATTAGGACTCATTATTGGATTATATTAAATTTGTTTAAGTTGTACATTTTTTCATTGATAATTCATATATATTATTCAATATTCCTCAGATATATCAATAGCCAACGTATGCTTATTGAGACAATAAAGAGACAGGTTAAACAGAAAAGCCATGTAAGCTTCATATATGATTCCTGAACTTGAATTGACTAAGTAAATTCTTTGTCCACAATTGCCAACCATTCATGGATCCACATCAAAAGAGGGATTTTTTATTAACTACTGCCGTCCTATAAATTATAATAAATTCCTCGGTGTAATCCAGCCAAATTCCTCCATCTTCTCACACAAGACATTGGGCTGATGTTTCAGGAAAAGTCTTAATTAAGTTGATGGCAAGAAATGTTGTGAACTTATCTTATTGGTCGTTTTTCTTTAGGTTCAAAAGGAGACGGTTCTTGCCATCCTGTAAAATTGTAATTCCATTTGCCTGAATGCTCCAAACTGGGTGACCTTACATATGTTCTTGTCGGACTGTACATACGCTACCGGTTCTCATTTCCTAACGATCATCTCCAAGATGCTGGTATGATCAGGACCGTGCATTTTATCTTTAAAACACAAGATACGTTTTAGAATGATCCAAAAGAATCCCTCTCCACTTGAACATAAACTATATATTTCTGAATATATATGTTTTCAGCTGAAATATTATAACCCTGCAAACAAAACTTGCTCAGTGCGTAATGTAAAAAATGATGTGTATTGAGAGGAATAAAGAATATTTGGTGAAATGAAATCTGTTGTATATTTCTAAAAATCATGTACATAATATATACACATATACAAGAGTCAATCAAATCTTTTTCAAAGGCTAATGATATGTGATCCACTTATAATAGGATTTGATCTAAGCTAGCTAAAGTAATTCAACTAACTATTCAATACAATAATATTTCTTTCTAAGCTAGCTAAGGTAAGTCAACTTAACTAATTAAATTATATTTAATACAAAATATTTCTTATTACTCCCCGTCAAGTTGGAGAGTGAATGTCATGAAGTCCCAATTTGTTTCGTAGCGCCACAAATTGATCCCTCCTCAAGGCCTTTGTGAAGATATCTGCCAGTTGAAGGTATGTGGGTATATAGGAAGGATTAATCATTCTAGCTTGTAACTTTTCCCGCACTATATGACAATCTATTTCAATGTGTTTTGTACGCTCATGGAAGACAGGGTTAGCTGCGATATGTAAAGCAGCTTGATTGTCACAAAATAATGGTATAGGAACCACTTGTGAAACCTTTAAATCTTGCAAGATGTAGCGCAACCAAGTCAACTCTAAACATGTGTTTGCCATGGCTTGATATTCAGCTTCTGCAGATGATCTGGAAACGTTTTTGACTTCCATGAGATAAGTGAATTCCCAAGAAAAATACAATATCCTGTAACTGATCGTCTTGTGGTACAATAACCTCCCCAATCGGAATCGTAAAAGGTCTTTAAAGAGAGATTGTTAGTGGAGGGTAATAATAGACCTTGTCTAGGAGTTCCTTTCACATACTTGAGAATTCTGAGGGCTATATCCCAGTGAGGCTTTCGAGGTTCTTGCATGAATTGACTCAACACTCGAACTAAATATACTATATCTGGTCTCGTGACAGTAAGATAAATTAATCTTCCAATCAATCTTCTATGCTTTGTAGGATCATTTAATAATGTTCCATCTGTAGGTGTAAGCTTCAAATTTTGTTCCATCGGGAATTTGATTGGGCGAGCACCCATGAGTCCAGAATCTTGTAAAATATCCAAGGCATATTTTCTTTGAGACATAAAGATGCCTTTCTTGGAGCGTGAAAATTCAATTCCCAAAAAATATTTCAAGTCTCTGAGATCCTTGATACGAAAATGCTTAAGAAGAAATTTTTTCAATTGATTAATATCTTGAAGATCATTGCCCATTAGAAGGATGTCATCAATGTAAATGAGAACTACAGTAAAAGAGACACCTCGAGCCTTTATGAAAAATGAATAATCAGCTTTCAACTGTTGATAACCTGCCTTTTGAATAGTGTTTGAGAAAGTCGAGAACCAATTTCTTGATGCCTGTTTGAGCCCATAGAGTGACTTGTTAAGACGACACACAACATTATTCTCCCCCTGTCGTCTTAGACCTGGTGGAGGTTCCATATACACTGTTTCATCTAGGTCTCCATGAAGGAAAGCATTTTGGACATCTAATTGGTGTGTAAACCAATTCTTAGCTGCGACAATCGTGAGAACGCAACGAAGTGTAGTAAGCTTGGCTGTAGGAGAAAAAGTTTCTTAATAATCAATGCCTACAACCTGATTATATCCTTTGGCAACAAGACGAGCTTTGCAACGATCAATGGTTCCATCAGATTTATACTTGATTTTGTAAACCCATTTGCATCCGATTGGTTTCTGTCCACTAGGAAGAGGGACTAAAGTCCATGTGTTATTTTGCTGCAATGCTCTTAGTTCAATGTTCATGGCTTCTTGCCAATGTGGATCAAGGATAGCTTGAGCATAAGTCTTGGGCTCTGTGATTCCTGTAATGTTAGTTAGAAAAATACGATGTCTTGGACTTATGCGAATATATGAGAGAAAATTTGAGAGTGGATACCGAGTACTTACTGTAGGACTTGAAGCTGAGGCAGAATGATTGATTTGAGATGACATCACGTAGTCTTTATGCCATATCGGAGGCTGTCTAGTACGAGTAGAGTGTCTGATTTGAGGATCAGAGGCGGTTTGAGAATTTGGTGTTGTTGCAATTGGACTACTTTGTTCAGACGAAATTGGTTCAGTTGAAGTTATTGTAGGAAATGATTCAGGTGTGTTATGAGTGTGTTTTGCTTGTTCAGGTTCAGGGGTTTTTGTTTCAGAAGAAGATGAAACATTTGTGATGGATAATTGTTTGTAAGGTATAGTATTTGTAATGTCAAAAGAGAGATTAGGTAAAACTGGTTCTTGATTGGGCTGAATTTGAGTATCAAAGAATGGAAAGGTTGTTTCATGAAATTTAACATCACAACTCACAAAGAACTTCTTGGTTTCCATGTCATAAAGCTTATATCCTTTTTGACCAGTAGGGTATCCGATAAATATACAACGTTTTGCACAAGGATCAAATTTATGAGTAGGGTGAACAACAGTTGCATAACATAGACAACCAAAAACTTTCAAATGGTCAAGTGATGGTGGGTGATTGTATAACATTTCAAAAGGGGATTTATTTGATAACAATAGTGATGGTAATCAATTGATTAGGTACATAGCAGTTAAAACACATTCTCCTCAAAAAATAAGTGGCAAATGAGATTGAAAAAGTAATGCACGTGCAACAATTATAATATGACGATGTTTTCGTTCCACAACCCCATTTTGTTGTGGGGTGTAAACACAAGTACGTTGATATTCAATACCATGAGATTGAAAGTAATTTCTCATAAACAAAAATTCAGATCCATTGTCAACTCTAATAGCTTTGACATGGGCTAGAAATTGTGTATAAGCAAAATTAATGAAAGATTTCAAAATGGTTTGTGTTTCAGATTTATTTTGCATAAGAAATATCCAAGTGGATCTTGTAAAATCATCAACAATGGTAAGAAAAAAATGTGCCTATGAATGTGTGGAAACTTTATGTGGACCCCAAATATCACAATGCAACAAATCAAATGGAGCATAAGTTGATATTGAACTTAAAGAGAATGGAAGTCTTGTTTGTTTAGCCATGGGACAAACAGTGCAATTATCATTAAAAGACACATTATTGGTAGATAACAAAGAGGAAACCAATTTTAGTTGAGTTGGTGATGGGTGTCCAAGGCGCATATGCCATAAGTTTGGTGGTTGTGAGACTTGATGAGAGGTTGGTGTCTTTTGCAATGGTGATATGTAATAAAGACCACAGTGCTGTTTACCCAAGCCAATCATCTTCCCCGTAGCCAAGTCTTGCAAGACACAAAAATTTGGAAACAAGATCACACAACAGTTTAGAGCAGAAGTAAGTTTACTTACAGACATTAAGTTTTGATGAAAGGAGGGAACATATAGAACATTTTCTAAGGTTATATTTGGATTAAGTGGTATTGTTCCTGTAGATGTGATTGTTGTAGAGGACCTGGTAGGTAGGTTAACAATAGATATTGATGATGGTTTTGTTTGAGTAAAAAATGTAGGGTCAGAGATTATATGATCTGTAGCTCCACTATCTAAAATCCAAGGCTTTGTGAACAGATCTGCAGTATTTGCATAAGCATCGCTATTACTAGAAGCATGATTTTGATTCATCATTGATATGGTGTGAGCAATCTGTTGGAGTTGTTCTGCAGAAAGTGTATGTACTAGTTTGGAAGAATCCATTGGTTTATTAGAATGAGCAGGTGTATTGAGATGATTAGGAGCCCAGAAGCAGCTCTGATACCATGTAAAAAATGATGTGTATGGAGAGGAATAAAGAATATTTGGTGAAATGAAATCTATTGTATATTTCTAAAAATCATGTACATAATATATACACATATACAAGAGTCAATCAAATCTTTTTCTAAGGCTAATGATATGTGATCCACCTATAATAGGATTTGATCTAAGCTAGCTAAGGTAAGTCAACTAACTATTCAATACAAGAATATTTCTTTCTAAGCTAGCTAAGGTAAGTTAACTTAACTAATTAAATTATATTTAATACAAAATATTTCTTAATACATAAAGTCCAAGTCAAAAACGAATTTATTGTAGTTTTGGTTTGTGTTTTAGAAGATAATAAGGAAAAAAAGCTTTCTCGAGAACCTTCAATCAAATTGTTTTAGGCCGCGAATGCTCCTTGTACCAAGTCATTACTCAGTCATATAACTTGAATAAGACCATATAGGATATCAGTAATTTTATTAGAAATGATGACCTTTCAGTGCGTCTTATACATCTAAAATAAATATATATCAGAAAAATATTTAGGAAATTAATCAAAATAATCTATTTGTAATGCGCCTAAAAGATTTTATCTAATTTTTTTTATAAATTATATCGATATGATAAAAAAATACATGTTTTGTTAGAAATGTTTGAATCTAAAATTTGTGTGAATGGTAATTGGGTGTAATAAACTGATTAGAGATGATATCCACTGATTTGTGAATAGTGACTACCATGATGAATTGTAATTGATACGATAAATAGTGATTAAGTTTGATGAACATTGATTAGAAATTACCACACTTACTAGATTTTTTTATGCCTAAACTTTTCACTAACAAAATATTTAGAACTTCCTGATAAGACAAATAGTTTGTTAATATTTTGTAGATCTAAGGAAATTTGTTAATCAGAGAGATCTCATTGACTTCTATTGAATAAAGTAACAGTAAATATTAATGTTGAATCTAGCCAAACAAATAACAGTGTATATCAACAGAACAAATAGCAGAGATATGGAGGAGTAGAACCATTAAGAATTAATGTTTCATCTCCAGCAAAGAGAATAAAAATGGTTGTTCGACTTGTGTTCCCAAGACAGTCTCTTCAATCTTTTTCTTTTTTCTTGGCCACCATCATCATCTTCAAAAAGCATCAAGTGCCTTTCATTCTCTTTGTCTTTGCTCTAGGTTTAGGTGGGTCGTTATTTCTTGAAAATGGATTGTGTGCTTGGTGATTTGGAGGAGTATTAATCTCATCTTCTTCTTGTTCTTGTGCATCCTCTTTCTTTTTCTTAGAAGAAATGCAAGTTCAAAAGCCTTGAAGATTCCACACTTTAATTGTTCCAAAATCTCAACTATTAGGGTTTGAGTCTCTTCTCTTTGTTGCATAGAGAGGCAAGAAAGGCTGAAAGGTAGTTGTTTATTGGTGATGGAGTTGTTATGAGTCAATCTAATTTAAATATAATCACGCATAGAATATAGAATATGAAATCAATAATTAAATTGAATACATAATTAAACTAGAGTGATGCAGAAAAATCTGATTGAGTCATTTTTCTTGAATTTATAGAACATTCTTTCTGATGATGACTTTCAATAAAAAAAACTATATACATATTGGTTTTGTAATAGAATCCTAGCCAATTCATAGTGAATTATTGGACTTTTTCTCAAAGTCAATAATCCAAAGTTCACACTTAACCGTATATCTAAATCATCAACTATGTAGTGTAATGAGCTCAATTGTATTAATCACTTTTAAGTCTATTCATAATTTGTTATTGAACCATTTTAATTACCCAGTTTTCTAAATCAAAATATTAATTAATGTCAGTTCACATTGAAATTTTCTAACATTCTCCCACTTGGAGAACATTAATTCATTTTATTTTAATTTTAAAAAAGAAAAAAAAACAATTTTTTACTTATGGGTAATAAACATTTTTAATTTTAAAGTGGCAACTATTTAAAGAAAACAAAATAGTTCAAAGTTTTTGCCACTATAATTATTAATTCAATTAATATGATTATTAATAACAGACTAAGACATCACTTATGTTTTTGATTAACATAAGCTTATCCATGGTCACAATTACTAATAACCAAATTAATCACAGATTAATGATTTAGAAATGTGTTATAAATAGCACATAAACATGCAATTTCAAATAGTATTATGCCTCTATCAATCCACCTTATGATTTCTTTTTGATTTGTATGTCTCAAGAGAAACAAAAGAAATCCATTTGCTTCCAATGAAGCTCGCATGTTCTAACTTTACTCTAAATATTATGAGACATATGCATACAATTGTCATTCTCAAGAAAACTTGAATCTTACGACACATGTTGCACATCAACCATATATATATATATATATGTAACTAAGTGCAACAGTAATAATAATCATGATTAAAAAAGCCTCAATTCAAATAAATATTATAAAGTCAAACATAAATATCTTTAAGACTCCCATTAACCTAAGACATCAACAGATTCCAACACACCTATGTTCAAAACATGACCTTTAAAAACAGTGGGTCTAAGGCCTTTGGTTAGAGGATCAACTAATAGAGCATCAATTTAATATATTATACAATAATGTCTCCCTTTTTCACGAAATTCCTGACTATAACTTATTTTATCTCTATATACTTCGACTTACTACTAACCTTATTGTTCTTGCAAAAGAACATAATTGTTTTATTGTCAAAGTAGATCATAGGTGGTTTAGAGATGGAGTTAACCACTCGAAGTTTAGAAATAAAACTCTTCAACCATATTGCTTGTGTAGTTGCCTTATAACATGCAATAAACTTTGCATACATAGCTGAAGATGTAACTAATGTTTGTTTAACACTTTTCCATGATATGACTCCTTTTGCAAGTATAAAGACGAACTAAAAACAAACTTTAAGTCATCAGGATATCTACTAAAGTCTGAATCAGAATATCTCATTACTTTAAAAGCATTTATTTTTCTATACATAAGCATGAAATATTTAATTCTTTGTAAGTATCTCATAACTTTCTTGGTCGTCACCCAATGATCAAAACCTGTATTAGAAAGATATCAACCAAGAACATTCATAGCAAACGCTATATCAGGCCTTGTACATACTTGTGTATACATCAAACTCCCAATGACACTAGTATAGGGGATACCCTGCATATATGCCTTTTCAACATTTTTTGAGGACATTACTTGATACTAAACCTATCCTTTTTAATGACTAGTATATCTCCTCCTTCACAATTTTTCATTTTGAATCTCTTAAGAATATGCTTAATATAGGTCTTTTGAGATAAGCCAAGTAACTTTCAAGGTTTGTCTCGATGGATCTAAATACCTAGAACAAATGATGCCTCCTTAAGATCTTTTATATTAAAAGCCTTAGATAGAAATTGCTTGGTTTCATGAAGTACGTTACCATCACCGAGTACTGAGAAAATAAATCTGCTTCCATTGATCTTCATGTACACATATTGATCAAATCTAATCTCAGTGAAGCCAAATGAGATCAAAACTTTATCAAACTTAAGATACCATTGCTAAAAAACTTGTTTTAAACCATATATAGACTTTTTCAGTCTACACACCATTATTTTTTTTTTTGTTCAATTTGAAAACCATCTGGTGTTTTCATATGTACCTTCTCATCATGATTTTCATTCAAAAAAGTAGTCTTGACATCTATTTAGTAAAACTCCAAATCAAAGTGAGCCACTAAGGCCATTATAATTCTGAATGAATCCTTAGATGACATAAGAGAGAATATCTCATTGAAGTCATTCATTTCTCTCTAAGTGAACCCTTTTGCACTAGTCTTGTCTTAAATTTGTCCATCTTCCCTTTAGAGTCTCTCTTAGTCTTAAAAACCTATTTACAACCAGTGGGTTTGTAACCTTTAGGTAACTCCATAAGATCTTATAGTCCATTATCCTTCATAGATTGTATTTCATCATCCGTAGCTTTTATCCATATATCTAAAGTTAGGCCTTGAACAACTTCATGGAATAAAATTGTATTAGCTAAGTCTCCAATATCATACTCATTTTCAACTAAATAAACATAAATATTTGAAATAGTAGTCCTCTTTTGTCTTGTTGATCTTCGAAGAGGTACTTCATTAATAGGATCTTGATTCATATTTCTAGAAATCTTAACTTGTGGGATAAGAGATTCTTAAGTATCTGTGATGTCTCTTTTTATAGATTCATTTAGTTTAATAAGGGGAGGTAAAGGAATTATGACCATCATTTCATGAGCATCAACATGAGGGTCAACACTAGTAGAAATATCAATATCTATTAAAGTATCAGACATCAAACTCATGAAATTTAGTAGTTTGAGACTATAATTTTTATACTACATACAAGACAGTAAAATTTGTATCTTTTAGAGTGAGATGGGTACCCTATAAAATTAACACCTGGTAATTTGAAGATTAGTCTTTTTTCCATTAGGATTATATATCCTATCCTCAGTAAGGTAACCCCAACTCGAAAATGGTTAAGGCTAAGTTTCCTACAAGTCCAAAGCTTAAAAGGCATCTTAGGTACAAACTTGTTAAGAACCTTATTCAAAATATAGAAGACTGTTTTAATTAACTTACCCTAAAAATATTCTGGCAAATTTGTTCTACTTATTATACTTTTCATCATATCTTTAAGTGTACAATTATGTCGTGTTTCCATGTCTACAAGATATGGTATATTATGCAATTATCTCATATTTTTGTAAGTACTTGGCAAACGGGCCAATAGATTGACCTGTGTCCTTCATGTCTTCTATAGTACTCACCTTCATGATCAAAACTTATTACCTTAATTACTTTCCTTAATTGTTTCTCTATTTTAGTTTTGAATACCTTAAATTTCTCTAAGGTATCAGATTTTTTTTATTCAAAACTACAAGACATGGTATATTGGGCAATTATCCCATACTCTTGTAAGTACTTGGCAAACGTGCCCATAGATTCACCTGTGTCTCCATGTCTCCCAAGTACTCAGCTTTATGAACAGATATTATTACCTTAATTACTTTCCTTAATTATTTCTCCATAAAACATGAGCCCCAATAACAATAAGCATGTAAACACCAATCACTTTACACATAAAATCATTATATATAACATTTCACAACAAACCAAACAGCATTAAAAATAACATCTTCTGATTAAAAACAAAATTTAGATTAAAAATATTACCTAAAGTTCAGTTTCAAGCTCCTCTCGCTCGTGTCTTATAGCAATAGGCATAACATCCTCAACCTTATTCTTCACAAATGTCTTTATCACAAACCAATCGAAGGTATTTGTGTAACATTTATTTTTTTATCTCAACATATAAAACACACACATAGGCACTTATTCAAGCATCATAGTCACAAACAGAAAAGACATCCTTAACATTGCAACTTTTTTCTTCTCCAATCAATAGAGCACAAATTTCCCTGACAAACACGCTCAAATTCACTTAGTCTTACTATTCCACATTAATAGAAAATCATCCAGGAACAAACCATCCACTCGAAATCTGCATAGAATTTGCTTAAACAACATTTACATGAATAAATGATTCCACATATTTACTAAACAATCTTTGCCAATTTTACACAACATTATCCACCACATAGCCACAAAAATCCAAAAGTATCAAGCACATGAAAAGAAAAAATTCGAAAACAATAAAAGCATATTCCAATACATATTCACATAAATGCAACAATAATTATAGAAATGAATACATAAAAGAAAAGATCTTAGGGTTTCTAGTACTAGGTTTGGAGGAGAAGAAGCAAGTAGCAAAGAATCGGGAAAGGGATCAATTTGTAGAGAGAGCGATTGAAGGAGCGATAAGTGCAGATTGATATAAAGGTTGAATTTCAACAAGTGCTAGGGTTTTGAGGTGTGAAGAGCAGATCTTGTCCACATTTTCTATAAGAACCACTGCTGTATATACCTTGTTATTGATTATTTATTTATTTAATGATAATAAACTGAAATGTTGATATACATGGCAGAGATCCTATGAAAACACTGCTGCTAAAACTAAACATGCATGCGAAAGCTAAAAAACTATCATAACATAATGGAGGGCTGAAAAAAAACTTATATATATATATATATGTATATGTGTATGTACTTTATCAAAATACATGCTTTGGTATAACAAAATAATCCCACCAGGCCATTAGTACATACTGGAGCCTCCTCTTCCCTTCAACCATGGTCCTCCTGAACCTTACTAGTATCACACACACTTGCAAAAAAAAAGGAAGAAAGGAAAAGAGTGAGTGACAAAATCACCTAATAAGTATTTCCTACTTCCCCCAACCTAAGCATGCATCAAACATAACACATACATAGCCTTGACCTAAATACTCACACATTCCCCTTGATTATTAATCTAAGTATCGCTTATTCTTATTCTCTTAATTGCATTATTAATCAATGCCATGAAATGGATGTCATGGTATCATGCCATGCTAAAACATGTTATATTGAATAAAAATGTAAATGTAACTCTATGTATCCGAAGATATCTACTATGCTGATCAGACTGATGAATATAGGGATTCGACATCTTTGCCATGTGGGCTGAAACTGACTAGTGAAGTGCTAGAAAGCTAAAATATATGTCATGCCAGTCCTTGGACCAGTAAGCTGAAAGTAAACCAATCTGATCGTAGTCAAAAAGCTAAAATCTCACAGATGCCCTCTTGAGTTCACCTAAAATAACTGACCTGGATATCAGACTCTAAATGTTGAATAACTAATGTAATTGAATCCCTTGATCCCTTTTCTGATAATACTTTGGCATGTCATATTATGATATGCTCATGATGTCTTATTTTATCTTATTTCATCTTATTCTAATGTTATATGGCCATTAGGAAGGATTCTCATGCTTAATACTTCACTTTAACTTCATTTTCTCAATTTTTGCTTAAGCACGGGCATGCATGATGGGACGTACAGTCATACATACAGATGCACGGGTTCGTGTACCAACTGTGTAGCCCTGTCGTGCTAAGGTCTGGAATTCTGATACATTTTCTCATATTTGGCTTATGCACGGTCGTACCCCTCAGGCATATGGTTGTAACCCCCGTTAATTCAACCGTGCATAAAACATGCACACAGGCGTGACCCTATGATTGCAAAGGCACACGGGCATCCGTCTGTGGGTGCACGGGCATACATCCTACTCTGTTTAGGTAAAATGTGCCTGAAACTTGCATAATCTCATTCAAAACTCAACCAATCTGTAATTAATCAATTCCATGCATTTCTAACACTTCAAATAACACATAAACACACTTCCATTTCATCAATAACACACCAACTTATAATCAAGCATCAAAATATGCTTTAAACACATAACCATGCACATACATACACTAAGCATGTCTATGGCAAGAATTCTCATTTCAAGCATATCATCTTTATCATATCAGCATGGAATCACATCATAGAGTCGTAAAGCATGATAGAAATATTAACATACCTGCTCAAATCATCAAACACATACTGGAAAACTCAAGGAATAGGCAAGGAAATACTTACCTCTTATCATGGTTACTCTAATCTTTCCTCCTAACAAATTCTCTCTCTCTTGCTGGATTGGGAGTTGCTGTCTACTGAATATCACCTCTAGGATTAGGATTCTTTGAAAATGAAAGGAAACCTTAGATAAAAAAGGATAAGGACGGGTGAGAAAAGCTTAAAAGCCACTATCTCTCTCCTCTTACCAGCATGCACGGGAGTGCATCAAAGGATGCACGGTCGTGCACAAGGGAAAATGAAGAAATTTTATTTCTTGCGCTTCGTATGAAAGAAACCTCCCAAGAAGAATCATGCGCAAGCCATACTAGCTCTGAAAACTTACTACTCACCCCTAAACTCTTTTAACTCTCAATCTATTATTAATTCTCATATCTAACCCTGAATTCTAGCCTAAAAAGGTATTTCTAATCCTAGGATGATACATTTTTGTCATTAAGAATCATGGTTTATGTAATTGTTCCTTTGGTTGGGCTTGTTCTCAAGTCACCTCTGGGTTTTAGAGAGATGAAAACAATGTTGTCACTCTTTCTACCCGTTTCTTCTTAAATTCTCAAAAATGAAATAATGTGGCATGAAGGAGTGAAAAAATTTGTGATGAAAAAATTATTTCATATTTCATAAAATCGCTAAAAGTATAAATTTATTTAGTTATATTGACTTTCATATTTTTAAAAATAAAATTGATTTTTTATTTTAAACTCAACTCAAATTTGAGTCAAACTGAATCAAATTAATTTGACTTTTGAGACTAAGCTAGTTTGATTCAGACTTATCTCTAATAACAACAATGGGCTTGTAAGTTTTTTAATAAGAAATTTAAAAACCCATCGTTAAAGTATAAATTTATTTAGTTTTAACAAGAATATAAATAATTGGTCACTAATATCATAAAATTTGTACTTTTAATAATTGGATGTTTATCCTCTAGTTTTTTTTCTCGCTAGAAGTTTTTTTTTTTTTTTTTTTTTGTAGTGCAATATAGTAAGGTTATCATAATGTTAAACAACCTTGTCGAAAGGTAGCAATAAAACTCAACTGTTGAGGTTGTTTACGTTAATATAGAGTAATAGATAAGTTTACATCAATTGCATATCTATTAGACTGACCTACAAAGATGATTTTATAAATGATAACCCTAGCATGTGTGAAATAGATCTTCTAATGGATGGTGATGCATGTGATCATTAGACTTCAGGCCACTAAAACATTTTATATAATAATCATTCTACTTTGACGCTAGCATAACGTAGCCTTTTTTAATAGGCTATTACTATAATACTGGTTAGCTATGTTAAGAAGTCTAAGAATGCTATGGTAGACTAACAAATAACTCATCACTATAAGGAATGATTGAAAGAAAGCTCATGTTTCTATTTAACTAACAATTATGACCAATGAAATATATGACTATGATTTTAAGATATATACTACTTCTATGCCTCAACCTTGAATAGATATTAGAAAAATGAAGAGATTTGATTGCATGGTAACCATACCATTTAAAGATTACATCATTTCACATTGATTCTTTATATGCTAGGTGGTCATAATACCTTGCTAGAGGTAATTCATGGTAAGTGAATAAAATTATGATTAATTTTAGATTAATCATGATTTTGTTTACTGTTTGTATGCTAAAGAACCTATCGGTCACACAGATGGGGTGTTGTTCGCTATGACTCTAAATATTGGGGTTTGTTATGCAAAGAGTGAATCACCTTGAGTTAATGCAAAAGTGTTGAATTTAGATCCCTAAAAATATGTTTTAAATATTAAAAAATATATATTAAAGGATTGGGTCAATTATGCAAATACACATTAGGAGCTGAAGTATATAAGGAGACTATCAGGGTTATGTTATAAGTTCACACTTTTTCATAAGTTAAGCCACTCTTTCTCCTTGTTATTTCATTCTAGGGAGAGAAAAATTTTGTTCTCTTAAAAATTTTTCTCTTTTCTCCTTCATGACCTCACATTCATAACATAACACAAGCTAGCACCTATATGTCTTCTTATCATCATAAAGTCTTTTTATAAACAAGTAAGGCCTTGTTGGACCAATAAAGAAGCCATTATTTCATCTAGGATGGATTCAAGAAAAATTCAAAGAGAACAAACCACCAAATGCAGGCATAACGGTTTTTATCACCCTTATTACATGTATAATAAGCCCTTGACCCTAGGCCAATGGTTTTTCATGCTAAATTTTTATGGTTTTCATTGCCATTATGCTATTGATATAATTTAATTGCATGAGAACCCTTATAATGGTATTAGAGCTCAAAGGCACTAATTAGACATGTAAATCAATGTTTTGGATGAAATATTTCTTAGATTTGTGTATTTCACATGTTTTAATTGATTTTTTGATAATTATAACATGTTACTTATTAGCTTATTTTAATATGGCTATATTACTTTGTTAATCATTTAATTGACATAAAAATTCTTTAAAATAGATTTTTGTACGATAATTGATTTAAAGCATCTTCCAACACTTATAAGATAATTAAAAAGGCATTTCTTACCTTCACAAACCAATTAATTTGGAATAACCTAGCCAAATTTCCAAATTCACATGAAAACAAATTTTAGAATTTCCAAAATTTGGTCAACTAGTTCAAATAAGAGTCGAAACCATTGACCAAATTTTGGCAGAAGGGTATTTTCATCTTTTCATGTTGATGCATGAAACGTATATGATGACATGTATATTTTAATGCATTTTGCAATATGTTGTCGCATTTGATTGAATGATGGTTACTCGAATTCATGTTGTTACATGATTAGGTCAAAAATTGTCATTTTGGAGCTATTAATGGTTGTAACTTAAATAATGCAAATTATGGGGATTAAATTAAAATAATGCTAATTTAACTAAGACTAGATGTATTATGTATGTTTCATAACACGTTAAGGATGTTTGGTACAATGTTTAATACTTGGGCCTAATGAACAATGAGTTATTTATTTTTCATTTATTTGCCAGGCTTTTTGAATGTAATATTAAAATAAGGTCTATGTGCCTTGCCTCTCTTAATTCCTTAAGTAATTTTTCTCATTTCAACTCCTTTCAAATGTAACTCCAGTTTTTCTATTTATCAATGTAATATAAATTAGAATTAACCATTGTGTCTAGGATAGAAAAATTTATAACCTAATCAAAGAGTTAAAGAAAGGCAATGTTACATTCTTGAAAATAGGAGAAGACAACTAATGAAGAGTAAGACCTTAGGTTAACCTAGTTAGCCCCATAGGATTTAAAGGAGAATGTATTAGAAAATGAAAATGTATTGATACATAAATTATGTTTTAGAATACATGCTTAAAGGTTTGTGGATACATATATTTAAGCAATGCACGTAACATGAATAATGTGAGACCAAAGTAATAAAGTTAGATAAATCCCTTAATAAAGATTAAGCCATATAATAAGCCTTCTATCATTATAGGCAAGGTTAAGCTTCAATTTATCGATACTTTGTCCATCAAAGTGAAGGTATAATTTATCTCTGTGAAAATCTAGTGATTGACAGTGATGGGTTTGATTTAACTAACCATAATAATTGTTTGCCAAAGTAAAGGTGGATTGAGTTAGTGTCATAAGTAAAGTTATATGCATTTTTTGATGCATTGTGATATGTACATAGTATTTGCTTTACTAATACTAAGAGTTATACTCGACATTGCTTAAATTGTCGAGTATAACAACCTTGACTTAAGTTCAACAACTTGTACAACTAGTTCAAGACCTACCTATCTACCATTTAACTTATTCATCAAAGCAAAGGTAAAATAGTCTATAAAGGATCTCGATCTACTACGAAATTTATTGAGATTTCTTGAGAAAGGATCTCAATCTACTATGAAATTCGCTGAGATTTTAGGAGATTGATAGTAAAAATCATTAGCTTGAAAGAACATAGTATGAGTATTTATTTAAAGAAATCCCTTATTGAATAAAACATGAAATATATACTCCTTAGCCTATATCTGCATGTCTAGATTAATAATGAAAACTAATAACATAAGATTGCATGTTATACTAACAAAGGATAACAAATTGGATGGCAATAACTTCATGGACTTGTATCAAAATCTTTATATTATGCTATATCAAGAAAATAAGTTATATGTCATTGAGGGCACCTAACCCATGCCACCTTATCCTAATTCTACCTAAGAGGAATAAGATATTTATCAAAAATATCTCGATGGTGCCCATGATATTATATGTTTGATGTTAGCATCGATGACATCTAATATATAAAAGTAACAAAACGAAATGGAGGCTATATTTATTCTCCTACATATCAACAAGTTATTCTCTATGTATGCTTGTCATGAGATGTAACACCCCACCTTAAAAGTCCTACTCCTTTTGGTAAAGTGTCACCTAATTCAAGTTTAACTTATTCAATCAGTAATTAAACGCACAACAACTCAATTTACTAAAATGCAGTCAAATACAAATATCCATTAAAAACAAAAGTCAAAACTCAAGTGTCAAGTGTCAACAATACAGTATGAAAGCATAGTAAACGTAAAGTATGTGTATAAAAATCCAAAATAAGTCATGACATATTCATATATCAAACAAATAGTTCATTATTCTCATGCCTCTTTATAATTGATAGACTCTCCTATTATAAGGCTTACCTATAAAACAAGACAAAAAGATGAGTGATAAAACACTCAATAAGTAGGTAAACATTTATAATAATCATCAAACAATTTCCTTTCTCTAAATTCATTTCTTGTCTCAAGATTTCTCTCTTGATCAATATTTAGGGTTTGTCTATACTCTATTTCAAAAGTCTTAAAATGTTAGAATATACATTATCAATCTAATATCTAATGAAAATCAATTCATTTATCACTCTTTATACCATGTTGTTTGATCTAGGCTAATGTAGGGATTCGATACCCTGACTCTATGACTCATCTCTAAGCTATCTAAGTTTTAGTCATCTAATTATGTTTGTCAATCGACAAACTCTCGGTCATGGCTTAACTTTTTATAGATGCCACTTGACAAACCATCTCTATGTCTGGATAAATTCTAAGCCAATTAACAAACTTTTAGTCCTAGCATATGCATTAGTAGACATCAATCAATTAACTATCTCATCCTTTTATCTACGGGTATTATGCCTATATCATAGTTACCCTCTCACAATCTGATTCTTATTCTCATATCTATATCTTATATATCTTTAGCGGACACATAATCTAAATGTTTTACATATAGTCTCTTAGGGTTTCTAATCTTACATATGCTATATGAGATTTATTTATCCTTAATCATCACCAAATCATTTGGACACTAAATCTTATCGTCTCTTAAAGATTCATATCTTAAGTCTTTCACCTAGTGTACATGCTTCTAAATCTTGTACTTTCTCTAATTCTCACATTTAGGCACATATCAATACTTTATCATACCCTAATTGTCCCTTAAATTTGGAAAGGGAACTAAACTATGCATAGTTGTTCACTTACCATGAACGGTTATGCATTGTTCCTTTTATGCATGGTCATGCCTTGACCATGTATGGGTGTGCATTAGTTCTTATGTATGAATGTTCAAGACCAAGGCATTATGGCCATTCATACCTTTAGTAATGTATAACTGTTCATCGTTCATGTGTATAACTATGTATCAAGTCATCATAATTAGTTTCTTATTTACTCATTATCATATTTGGTCTAAGGCTATTCTTATTTTTCTCATGTATACACGATCATTTACTTGACCATGTATGAACTATAACACGTACCATCTACTATAAGTCATATAAACAGGTGCATGAGTTCTACATACATCTAGTTCATCACCAAACTAGGTTTTTTAGGCATCAATTAATGACTTTACATGTTTTCATGCACAAGCATTCACATGTCTACTTAACATTTAATCACGCAAATGTATGGTCGTGCTTGACTTCTAAATAATTGTAAATCACAATTAAGAAATGAATTCTAGGCAATTATGGTTGTACTAAATCCATTCTCTTTGTATCAATTTAATCACACAACAACTTAAAAATAACACAATATCATCTTACACAATTATAACCTATTCGTGGCATTGGAAATAAAGATAAGAAGGTAGTTTACTTTTACTATAGCAAGTCTGACTATTTGAAAGACATTGTAATGTCTTCCTAGAAAACAAAAGAAGAAGTCAAATGCTTTTACTTAGGGTATGTTCATTATCAAGATTAATTTATCTCCTGTTTCATCTTAGGTCTTAGACACTAGATGTGGATCTCATATTTACACTAATATATAGGATCTAAACTATAGTAGATCGTTTGCCCTATGGGAGGTAAACCTATGCGTTAGAAATAAAGCACGAGTAGTTGTATTAGCTATAAGTTCTAGTTATTTAAGTTTGCCCACTAGGATAATATTAGAACTTAAAGATCGTTTATATATTCCAACAATTTCTAAGAATACAATTTTTGTTTGCTTTAAATAAACTAGGATATGTTTTTACTATAAGTAAAGGTTTATTATCCTTTAGTTTAAATATATTCAATTATGGAACTACTTTATTAATTAATAGTCTATATGTTATGAACTTAAATAATAATATTCTAAACCTAAATATAAAGAAGTCCAAACATGGCAAACTGAATCCTACATACCTATGATACTACAAGCTTGGTCATGTAAATCTAACCTTGATTTTAAAGCTCTAAAAGGATTAAGTTCTGAAATAATTTGATCTTTAGTCATTTGATGAATATGGATTATGCTTTTTAGGCAAGAGAGCAAAGTTGTGTTTCACTAGTCACAATGAGAAGACTATTAAGCTATTAAACATCATCCATAGTGATATATGTGGACCTCTAATAGTATAGGGCCAAAGGTGGCTATTCATACTTCATCATATTGGTTGATGACTTCAATAAGCATGGATATGTGTTTCTTAGGAAACACAAATATGACTCTTTTAAGAAATTCAAAGAATTTAAAAATAAAGTAAAAATCGTTTAGGTAAGAGTCCTTTGATCTAATCGATAAGGTGAATACTTAAGCATAGAGTTCAACGAATATCTAAATAATTATTGGACAATATAATAGTTCACCCCTTATAGTACACTATAACATAATATTAGATGTAAATAGAGAAAATGGACCTTGATGGATATGATTTGATTTATGATAAGTTTTAGTGATCTATTCATATCTTTCTAGAGTTATGCCTTGTAGACTACACAATTAATGTCTAGTAAGTTCGACTCCAAATTTGATAAGTGTATCTTTATGAGGTATCCTAAGGAAATGAAAAGATATTATTTCTCTCATCCTAAAGAGCATAAAGTCTTTGTTACTAGATTTGAGGTTTTCCTAGAAAGCGAATTCATTATCAAGAGAATTAGTTAAAGAAAGATTAATTTTGATGAAGTTCTAATTCCATAGGATACCATACATATTAAACTAATGATGTGCCACATAAGGTGGTTGAACATCATAAGGAGGCTACTCTATAACGAGTTAAATAAAGTAAACCATATCAAAATACACAAAAGTTACGTAGATATAAAAAAGTATGCCATAAGTTTAAGAGATATGGTTTTCTTATTACGTAATATAGTGACATACTTGTCATCCAAAATGATTATCCCATAATCTAAGAAAATATAGTAAAGGATCCAGAATCCTTTAAATAACTAGAGGCCACATAATTTGAAATAGACTTTATATATTAGAACCAAGTATAGACTTTAGTAGATCTACTCGAAGATATAAAATCCATGGGTTGTAAATAGGTTTTTAAGAAGAAGAGTGACATAAAAGGTAACATTCATACCTATAAAGATAGTTAGTTGTTAAAGGTTTTTAAGAAGAAGAAAACTCTTCATTTATCACGCTACGCATGATAGAAACCTCCCAAAGGGAATCATGCGCAAGCCACACAAGCTCTGAAAACTTACTATCTCACCCCTAAACTCTTATAACTCCCAATCTATTTCTATTTCTCACATCTAACCCTCAAACTTTACCTTAAAGGGCATTTCTAATCCTGGGATGCTACAAACATACACAAAACATATACATAAGGTGTCTTAGATTTATACTTGCATTTAAAGGTTTTTTCATTCTTTGTACGGTAAGAAAATTCATTCTCTAACCCTATTGATGGAAGTGTCTTAGTATCTATAAGAAAATAAATGATTGGAGGCTCTAAATTACTCTCGATAAATGTGTAAGAAGTGTTAAAAGTATAGGAGTGCATGGATAAAAGCTCACAAAAATTATAAACTAAAAATGACATCTCTTTTTATAAGAGACGATGCATGATCCTACATCCCATGTTTATGTAATCTTAGATTATCTATGATTAACTTGAATTAAATGTGATAGGATAATAGATAACAAATAATAATCCCTTTAAGATAATACATAACTATACATTGACCATACATAATTATGACCTAGCCAAATTATCAAATTTATATTAGATTCAATTTAATCCAAATCTATTCTAATAAACATCAAAAATCTTATCTACTTAGAATAATACACGACTATGATGGTTGTACAAGAACAATGCATGATCATGAACAAGCCAATAATCCATTTTAACTTTCAACTTCATCAGTTTATATAAGGTAAGTCATTCATAATTTTGTCTATGCCCATTTCTTTCAGGATCAACCAATCTTATGCCTTTGAAGTTTATTAACTCCTATTATGTGTGACCTATAAGCTCTTTACTATGGTGATAGTGTCCAAATTTGGGTCAAATACAAACATAAACCAACAGTACCCTTTAGCAAGACATCATGACCACTTGGTTAATAGAGTTTCAATGTATAACTCTTGGCCTTTACAATTAAATGGTTATCATACAAAACAATTTTTTTTTATCAATTGATATTTCTCAAGGCTGACACATAAATAATGTGTTCATCTCAAGGACTCCTTAGAATAAAATGACATAGACAATATCAATTGAACAACTTGAATTTGGCTACAACCTAATCTCACTGTGGCCATAATTTTTTAAGTGGTCAAAGAAATTTGTTAGTATTCCTATTAAAGATACTTCTCTTATGTTTGGGAGTAAAAAATTTTTTTTATTGATCTACCTTAACTTTCATATAGATCTTAATCTAGTCAATCACCACCTTTATAGTTACTTTACTTAAAAGGCATATTAGAGGTATCAAACCATATTAATCCTTGTACAAAATGATCATTGAACTCAAGTTAAAAGATCGTATATTTCAAAAAACACTTGAGTCGTCATCCATATAAAATTCTCTAATTGGGTCTATCCAACCAACATTCTTAATCAGCATATACTCATATGTTACACCAAATTATCAACAAATAACTTTGACATGTGTGAAGTGTTACCACCTTTTGGTGAGGTCACTCAATATTATAATAATCTCATCGCTATTACTTATACCCTTGATTAGAGTAATGTTAAGATTAGGAACACTTCTAGAATGGTCATCTAATATTAGTAAAGGGTTTCTATGATTAGCTATCTGATATCCTCATCATGGTTATACCATTATAAAGGCATAAACCATACAAATGAGTCCATGCATAATCAATAGAGTACAACAAATATGGTTAGCTTTAGGGTACTACCTTAACAAATCGTTACTTAAGAATTTAAAGGAAGTTTCCACTCCAAATGAAATTGGGGTAGTTAGGAGGTCACAATGTAATTCACAATCAAAATAGCCTTTAAAGAAAAATGACCTTATGGGCTAATGATACTAAAACACCAAGCTTTATATTTTGGCCTAGTTGAATATACTATTGACCCCGTAGAGTCACGAGGAAAAGCTTGCTAGTGGGCTTGTTGAGAAACTAAGTAAAGTTCAAATGAAACCTGCCTATGCTTAGAAGATTGAGAATGGCCTAAGTTACTAGCTAGTCAAATAGTTGTTGAATTTTTTAAAGGGAATTTAGATGTGTTCGCTTAGATGCATGGTAATATAGTGGGGATCAACTTAGAAGTGATATGTTAGATGCTAAACATTTATCAAAATAAATGTTTATCAACAAGAAAAGAAGAGTGATGGATGTAAAATGCTACAATCGTTAAAGGATGAAATAGACAAGCTTTTTCCTATTAGTTTCATTCGAGAATCCTTCTAACCAAATTGGTTGACTAATCAAGTCCTTGTTTTAAAACCAAATGTAAGTGATTGAAATGAAGTGACTTCATGATCTTGTATAAGACATGTCCTAGAAATAGCTTCTTATTCTAGTTATTCACTTGCCTGTTATGCAATGTCAAGACATGTACTATGAGCTTCATGGATGTCTATTCATGCTAAAATAAATTTCCATGTTTAAACAACATGAAGAGCACACCACTTTCATCATTGATTATGGATTATATAGTTATAAGGTGATTCCATATGGTCTTTAAAATGCTAAAGGCATCTACCAATCTTTAGTTAGCATGATATTCAACAAATAAAATAGGAAACCAAGAAAGTGTATGTAGGTGACATGTTGATCAAGTCTAATTTTTTTGTCAAACATGTCATCCATCTCAAAGAAATATTTAAAGTCTTGTAGAGGTACCAAATGATTGAATCACCTAAAATTTGTAGTTAGAGTAAGTTCAAGAAAATTTCAGCGTTTTATGATCATTAAGAATGGAATTAAAAAAAGCTATAAGAAAATAAAAGTGCTTCTAGACAATAGAAGTCTAATAAAGTTGAACCATTTGTATAGCTTAGCAAGTAGAATAGCAACATTTTGCCAGTTTGTATCTAAGGTGACCAACATATGTCTCCCATACTTTGAAACACTTAGGGAGATTTACCTTATAACTAATAAGCAAAGAGAAAACTCCATTTTGAGTTTGCTTGAAGATTAGGAAAACCACTGGAAAAGCTGGAGAGTGCATAAAATTAAAAAAAAAAAAAGGATGAAATTTTAAGAGTAAAGAAATTGGAGAGTGGTTTTTTAAGGCTATTTTATAAACGAGTAAGGATTAAGTGAGAAAAAATCCTAGTTGTGCAAGTTGGTGACACTCGTTAGCCATCTAGCAAAGTACTTGAACTGTTGCTTAAAAATGTACATTGATTATAAAACTATTCTAACAAGCATGTAGTGTAATACATGAAAAAGTAGAAGAACCATTTTGAAAGCAATATGTAACTACTAAACATGTTATCTATATGAGATTAATATAAAATGTGGGTAGAAATCCTTCTATTCATAAATCACTAGAAAAATGAGTTTTAACAGTTTCATCTATTTCCACAATTTGTTCAAACTCTTATCTCCTCTTTTTACAGGATACACGTTATCACATATTTCTTTATTTACCTTCAATTATGTAATTACTCCATGATCCCTTCTTCTCACTTTATAAATAGTAAAACTACACAAAAGCAACAAATAAAAATTTGTATTCTCATAACATTATTTTGTTAAAATACTTTTAGTAAGTTAATAACGTAAGAGTGAACGTAAATTCTTATTAGTAAATTAAATCACTTTAAAAACTTACTTTTCCTTTTTACCTTCGTAAACACATAATTTTATGTAATTAGTCAATGGATATTTGTTGTGAACAACTTTGAACCACATATGGATATCCTTTAATTACCCTATAATGCCACTTCCTACCCCGACAAATTTCCACATTTCTTCTTGCTGAAACTGGAGAGATAGGATTAGAACAAGAACATGCCAGACCTCAGATTTCTTTTACCCTGCCATTATGGTAACTAGAAAAAGTTAGTGTTGAAAGAGTAGAAGATGCTTATCATAATTGGTGATGCTAGTGGTTCTAGCACTTTCTTTAATTTAAAAAGAATTTCTTTCATAAATTGTCTTGTTTCAAAGTTGTGTTTGGAATTAACGTGTATGAGAGCATCCCCCGCTCTTAAAAGGGAAAGCCTAATGACATTAAAAAATTTCCCACTTCCCAAATGGGAATGTTCTATGTTATTCATTCTATATCATCCATCACTTTAGCATCATTTCAACTACAAGACTGTACTACAATTAACAGCAAGAAGAATCATGAATAGGGTTTGGGGTTTGTGTTGCATGGATGATTGATAAAACGACAAGTAATTAACCTATTAAGTGGGGGATTAAGTTTGTTAATTGCTTTACGCAAGAAATCAAATCAAATCGCAATTATACTGCTGAATAAGGAATGTAGAAAAGGCATGACGTCCCGTAAACCACGCATTAGCAGTGATTGGCTAGAACATTGTCAATGGTTCTTTCCATAATTATAATTATTTTAATGGTTAAAGCATCCGTTGTTTAATTAATATAAAGCATATATACTTTAAGCTGCTTTTGCGCCGTCTTAGATCTTTGGGAGGGCATGCTTTTACGAGACTCTGTTCAACTACTATTGGCTGATTATTTCAATAATAATTTTTCTTTTCTTTTCCTTTCGCTTTTTCCAAAGCCAGGGACCAGCCATTATACTTCTTAGTTTGCATGCTCATTGGCACAAACCAACTGGTATCCTTGCTAGGGTTCCATTCCTTTTAATTTCTTCAAAACTTTATTAATTTATTTGTTTGCCATAACTAGACACTACTGAAATCATATTTATAAGAGTTGAGATCATGTCTAAATATTCAATCAATCATTAATCCAATATTTTCACATTATAATCAAGTAAAAATTCTCTAATCAATTCATTTGGATATAATTTTATTAGGATCAAATATATATTATTAAATTTGAATTGTAAAATTTAATTATAGTACATTTCAATGAATCAACTAACTTATTATATGGATCACACAAAATTAATATCGAGACACCTTAATTAGAGAATTACAAATAATATATATATATATATATATATATGTATATATATTGAATAAAAAAATGACAACAATACGGGTCATTTATGAATAAATAAATTTTGGTATAGATGAAAAATTAATGTAGGTTTTCTTTTAAAAATATTCGTGTGAACTCACCTTAATTTCATTATATAAATAAAGTATTCAATTATAAACACAATCAGCCATATATGAATTACAGGTAGAAAAATTAAAGAGAGATAAGCACTCTTATCCATAATTTAGATTACGATTTAACAAAGCATTGACAGCTATGATTGGATAGCTTTAATGCTTAATAAAATAAAGATTAAGGCAATAAGTTGTAATGATGAACTGTGTTTTATTTTGTGAGATATAAACATTCATGGCAGGGCAAAGAATGTGTATAATATTTATACAAATGAGCAAGGTAAGTAAATTTTGACATGTCTTCTTCTTTCTCTCTGTGCAGAGAACGTGCAAAGATCCAAAAAAATTAATCTAATCGAGAAGTCATTTAATATGGACAACCTAATTTATCAGAGCATGGGGGAGGATGATAAGGGAGAGAGTATGAGGATTGGAAGGGTTAGAAATTTAGAATCACAAGACGCATTGGTAACAGTAATTGAATAAATGAGTGTATTTAGAGTTCTGTTTGAATGAAGTGATGAAGATGAAAGATAAGGTTTTTAAATAAACAAGGGCAGTTTACTTTTTTAAAATAATGGCGAGTGACCAATTAGAGAAAAACCCACATTTATTCCATACGTGATACAGCTTTCCTCTGTCTATATAAACTCCAAAAGGCCTTCAACTTCTTCACACAACAGACCAAAACAAAATACCAATGTTCCATTCCAATGGAACAGAAATCCGCCATAAAAAAATAAACACAGAAGCTGGTTTCAGAAGTTACAATTGAAGGATTTCCTTTAGAGGGTAAGTGGTGGTGACAGAAGAGAGTGAGCACACATGGTATTTTCTTGCATGTTTGGTTCATGCTGGAAGCTCTGCGTGCTCACTATCTGTCTGTCACCCCATCACCATCTCCATGTCTCCTTTCTATCTTTCTTTCTTCTCTTTGCATGAATTTTCAGGACGTGTGTGTCTAAGAGTTCTGTCACCTCATTTTAATCTAGAGTTACAGCAAATATAATCATTAAGAAAGCTGTGCAAGTTCAGACAATTTTAGCATCTCTGCAACTATCAAGTTGTTTCCTTTTATATATAAAATATATTTGTTAATTAATCGTTTTTAACTAACAGTAGTAATCAGGAGTTGTTCCTGTGAAAGGTTTGGTGTCTTACTAGTTAAGCGCAAACACAAAACTTTGATTCATTTGTGTTAGAAGGTAGTCGCCATCATCTGTCAGTAGTCTCACTGATGACCATGTTTTTTAACAGTACCAAGCGACAGTTATTGATTATGAAAGCTTCTGACTTGCTTAACTACCCTAAACCCTTTTCTGTTATTAATTGCATGCCCTAGCTTCCAAAACTGGGCTCTAAGTGTCAGTTTGAATCCTTTGTATCTTTATTTTTCATTACAGAAAATTGAAATATGCATTACCGTTTCTTTCTAGAGAGTCGAATTAATGTTTTCAAAGCTTAGGTTAATCAAAATAATTCCACTCTACTCACAGATAAGGTATTGGTGATTTGGCAGCCTGGTTCCGAATGAATGTAATGTACTAATCTTCAAATTAGTTTTTGTTATATTAAAAATGTATGGTAGCATTTCTGTTTTAATTTAATATTAATATGATTTTAATATTCCTTATCTTATGTTAACGTGGCGGATCTGATTCTGAAATAATGCTGTCGTTTTCCCGTCGAGGAATTTGGACTGTCATGAAGTAGTGTTGTTGAGTGACAGAGACCTTAATGTTGTATATATAGACGAAAGGCGATGTTAATACACCTGTATGTGCATCTTATTCTATTCCTTGACTGTCATGGAGAAGTGTTGAGTGACAGAGACCTTAATGTTGTATATACGAAAGGCTATGTTAATACACCTATTTGTGCATCTTATTCTATCCTATAATCCCCAAAAGAATTTTCAATAATATTCAACTAAAATCGATCTTAGTTATAGAGAAAAGCCTTTAATTTCTTACCCTATGTTTCCAACTTTTCATTTTTCTCTTCTCTTTCTTGCCCTAATTAATAATTTTATTAATTTCCGAAGTGAAGATCTCTTATCTCTCTCCCTTCCTTTCTAGCCATGGATAATGATTTTCTTATTTTAACAAGTGAACTGTTTTTTTTTTTCAATCCAAGTAAAATTTTTACTGTAATCTTGTTTTCAATATATAGTTCCAATATGAAATTTGGTGGCAGCTGAGAACGGAAATAGTTCATTCATACGGCAAGTCTTTGTGGATATCGTTGGACTTGGGAATTTTTTTTATGAAGTAAACGAAAAAATTGTTAATAAAGATGAATGGGGTTACACAACTTTACCGGTGGTACTCAAATTGATTTATAATAAATATGTTCAATAAAGTTATATACATAATTTTGTTAGTTTTGAGAAAATAAAAAAAAAAATGGTGGATTAAATTTAAAATTGTTTTTTTGTTTTCTTTCTTGATTTGAATTCAAATTTTATTATTTTTGTCTTTTATCTTTTCATCAAAATTTAATTAATTTATTGTATTAAATGCTATCCAGTTTCTTTTAATCTCTTCATACAAATTTAATTAATTAATTTATTTTATTCTAGGTTTTTACTATAAAAACATATAATTAGAATGTATAGGTCTTTATAATTAATGTATAAACTAATTTATTAAATATAAAATATACAAGTTCATACATTTAAAATATAGACCTTTATGTATATATAAATTAGACTGGTCTATGTATTTGCACATTTTATTCATCTATATGGTTGTATGAAATATAATATATATATATATATATATATATATACACACATGCATAACACACACATGATTCATATATGTATCTATACATAAATGCATAAAACACACATCATCCATATATAGATAAATGATTCACACATAAATACTTTCATACATATATGCACACATGATTCATATATACGTACATAACACATGTTTATATAAATACAAAATAACACACACATAATTTCTACATTCACAAGTATCATACATGCATAAATACATATATGATTCATATATACATACATTCATAAATATATGCATACATTCACACATGCATATAGTCATACATGATTCATATATATGTACATCCATTCACACCTGAATAACATATACACAATTCACTCATGCATAAATGGTTCACAAATACATACATTCATACATACATACATACATGATTCATACATATTTAATACACATATGTATTTATGTATAACACATACATACATATATGATTCACATATGATTCATACATGCATACATTTTTCACACATACGTAACCATACACGATTCACACATTATAGATACATGAATTCATGCATACATGATTCACATGCATAAATACATAAGTATTTATGCATAAAACACACATACATACATGATTCATATATATTCATACATGCATACATGTTTCATGCATACATAACATACATGATTCACACATTATACATACATAAATTCATGCATATATGATTTACGTACAAAGGTATGTATATTTACACATTTATACATATGTGTATTCATACACATATAACTAGGTTGACACACATATGTATATATTTAAATATTAATTATAACAATATTTGTTTAATAATTAAGATATTGAACGCTTGATAATTTAATGGTATTTTAATTATAAAATAACGTGTGATTTATGAGAAAGGCAAAAAAAGAAAAGAATTTTAACAATGGATGGTGAGTAAAGTTTTGAGTTTAATTTTAATTAAATTAAAACTAAATTAAGACAAAAGTACATAAAATAAATATATTTCTTTAATTTTTCATTAATATTAAAATTTTCTTATTAAATTTTTAGTTAATAAGATAATTTTGTAATTTGATTTTTTTAAATAATTTAGAATTGGAGTTGAATAAGTGTGTAGGGTGGAAAACTGACTTTGATAATTCATTACTACCTTATTAATCATTAAGTTTGTTTTTAGCTCATCATTACCTTGCTAATCATTTAAAAAAAAAAAGAGTAAGAGAGGAAAAATTAATAAATATTAAAGTATAAATGCATATTTAAACTTTTTGTTGAACCAAATTTATTATAGATCAACTTGAATCATAAAATATTTCCCAGAACTTTGAACTCGGAATATTGCATACAAGATCTTTGTATAGCAACTTAAATTGAACAAAGAGACAGTACTATATATTTATTTGCTTTTTAATGGGTATGACTGAGTTCTTCATGTAATATGACTGATGGCAACTCAAATTAATTTCTGTTTAATTCTTATCTTATTGCTACCTCTTCACAAATGAAATTGAAACCCAGCTAGAAAATTGAATTCTGGGATTTATCAAAACATGAAAAAAATTGAAATTTTGGGTATTAATTCCAAGAAAAGATTTAAAAGGTTACATGTGAACATGCAGACAACAATAAAGTGTCATTTATGAAGAGGGTTTTGTGATTTAAGCAATGTTTAGTTACCCGTGGCAATACTTTTTTTATTTAATCTCAAAACATGTTTTTATTCTTGGTATTTCCTTGGCTAAAATATTGCTCTATGTGAAAAAAGAACATTTTGCTCTCTGTAAGTGGAAATGTCAAAAAACAAAAAAAGAAACCTAATTAGTGAACCATTTTAAATTTCTCATTAGTGAACATGTGTTTTGAGAATGAGAACACAGAATAAGAATCTCCCTACTAATTAACGTGAAGCATTAGACATCAAATCACAGTCCATAAAAATATTATGAAATAAAAAAATTCTGTAACTATTGAAATGAAAAATTATGAAAAAAAAAATCACCATTCATAACATAGCTCAGTAGTTACAGAAATCTAGAGAACGGTGAATGGTGTCTTTAACAAAAATTTTGCTTTTGGTTTTTGAGGAGAAAGTCAGCTGAGTCTGATTGAAGGCCTAAGTCGTATTGATATGACTTTCACTCCTTTTCTAAGTAACCAACTTTATGAAGATTGTGTTATAATTATTATATTTCTGTTTTCTTATCGTGGGTTCTCCAGATACATATTAAGAATACTAAAAATAAAAAATTTGAAACATTTTGATATATTGAAAATTGTATACGTTTATTTTTATTTTTTATATAGTTTACATTAACATGTATAAATCTTTTGTTCTTATTGTGCCTTCGACATGAGATCTCCGGACACAGGTTAAAACAATCAATTACATTTTATATGTAACCTGAAGACTAGGTTAAGATTACGGGTGAGCAAATTATACATTTAGAATCAGGTTTTAATTTCGATTCCTTCTTAGAACCAGTAAAAATGAAGTAGGTTTCGGATAGATGAAAAATGGAACCAAGAGGTCAGAATCTGAGTCTATTTCTTCTATGGAGAGCTGGGTTGGATTTTTTGTCCCGAATATAAAACGTCGTTTTGATTTTCATGATATCCTCAAAACTGCAAAATTTTTCCACTGTCGTCATTTTGTTTCGATCATCTGTGAAGTGTGAACCAAAGTAAGAAACCAAAATCTTGGTTGACCTTCATTTTGTGGCGGAATTGAATCTGAAAATTTTGCAGGTTTTGGGTTAAATATAAAGTTTGGAGCTAAACTCACAAGTGCTTCCACATGTACTTTTTATGAGGTTCTGGCTGTGCAAATTGTAACAAAGATTTGTGACTGTGATGTCAAGGAGACTTGGGTTCCTAACAGGAGTGGAAAATGAGATTATGTTAGAGGCTCCTGTGCAGGCAGGTTTTGTGGTGGGAGTGCTGTTCTCAGAGTCTGGTGGGTATGGCTTTCGTGCCTCCAATATTACCCAAAGCATTTCAAACCTTGGCGCAACGATCCTGAAACACCGACTCACACTGCCGCCTGATAAGGCATACAGTCTTCATGGAAAGCTTTCAGATTCTTTCTTAGCTTGTATTAACCAGGGGGCTATTGTTCCAAGTAACAACTTCTACTAAGTGTTTGATGATTTTTATCTTGACGGTGAGAAATTGTCGAGCCGCTTATCGTCACAGGTATTTCTTTCTAATATTTGATTGATTATTTTAGGTTTAATAATTTGGGATCAATTGTCCATTCCACTTTTATATGAAATTATTTCGTTGCCCCATAATTGCAGTGGCTGGCTTACTAGACATCAATTATTATCAGAAGTCATATTTCTGTTTCTTTGTAAAGTTCTTGAGAATCTATTTATTGTTCAGAAGAATAAAAGACCATTATTGAAAATTCAACGAAGATGTTTTTTTTTTTTTTTTTTTAATTATCTTATTGGGTTGTAACTATTTCTCATAATTCCAATGCTGAGTATGGTTGCAGATAACTGTAAGTTTCCCACTTTGAGCTTGAAAAGTGTATAAGTTTAGTTTTAATAATAAAAATGTATTTTTATCAGTTAATATGCACTTGTATCTCTAATAATATAAACAAGTTATATTTTTATATTACCCATTTAAAGGTTGTAGATAATTGCAAGTTTCCACTTTGAGCTTGAAAAGTGAATTTTCACTCATCTATAAAAGTTTAGTTTTAATAACAAAAAGGTATTTTTATCCATTTATGTAAAATATAATAAGTTAATATCACTTATATCTCTAATAATATAAACAAACTACATTTTATATTATTTTTTCTTTTTTTGCTCTTTATTTTTTATTTGAACACTAGTACACAAGTTGCCTAATTAACCAGAACCAATATTCTATATATATTACATAAATAGGAAACTGTCACACTCCCTCCTCCCACGAATTTGGTTGGAGAGATTTATAAAAGAAAATTGGTGGATAGAAATCCAAAAACACCCAGGCATTGTATATGAAATTCTTGCATTTGATAAACCAAAGAATATAAATGTTTTTGCCGGTGAACCAGGAAGGAAATTGAAGCCCTCGCCTAATGACAAGAATCCAATACTAAATTTTCAAGTTATAAAGAGGAACCCAATCAGGACTAACTTTCAACACCAATGAGCTTTTGTTTGTGGTAAACCAACACAGCCTTGTGAGATTAGGAAATGGAATCTATAAAAGAGCTCCATTCAATTTGTTGTAGGAAACATCTAGGACTTCTTAATGATGAAAGTTCTCTTAAAAGAAGATGGAATAGTACCAGAACTGGAGATATAATGCAGTTGAAAATGCAAACTTTCAAATTGCCCAAGTTGATTGTAACTTAAATCTAATGACCTTAATTAGTCTCTTAAAAACACATATAGAGACAATATCTAAGATATCAGGCATCTCTTAACTCAATCTAAAAGCTGTGGGAGAAATTATCTGCAAGTAGCAAAGTCTTTCTAATGATTTTGGAATTTTTCGTTCAAATCAGTTGAAGGAAAGATCGAGGAAATTGATGGAAGTCAAGTTTCCTAGAGCAATCGAAATTGTAACTTGTAACAAATTGCTTCTTAGATCAAGATGCTTAAGATGGTTCAATTTGTACAACTAAACGGGTGTTGAAGAATTGAAACTATTGACAGATAAATCAAGAAACTCGAGAAGTCAAGTTTTGAAGTCCAACGGGAATTGGACATTGCAGATCATTAAATCTTAAACCAAGAAATACTAAATTACCAAGAACAAAAGCCCAAGAAGAAATCAAAATGCTCAATTATGAGATTGATTAACTTTGATGAGAGATGAAAAATTTGCACCGGTTATTAGAGGAAACTAATCAGGTACACAGTATGGCAATTGTAACACTACCCGAGAAGGGAGTGTATTTATCACCTTCAACCAATTATCATTGTCTGATAAGATCCACAAAGTCCAAATCCAGATACTTAAATGATGAAAGGCGAGAAAACCACCAAAATTTCTCAATGTAGATACACAAGGGTCGGGAGGGCAGTTCGTCATGGTGGGGGGCCATTTACCAGGTTGATAAAATGTTATAAATTTTTGGGGTTAAATAGTCATTTAATTCCAATAAAGATCGAAGATATTTTGTTTTTTTAACAAATTTTATAAAAAATTTAATAGATTTTATTAACAAATTTATCTCACACGTGAAAAATTAGACTTTTTGAATTAGAATAATGAAATTCCTCTTCTAAAAGAAATACCTATTCCTAAGCTCCAATTCATATTGACACATGCACATGAGAGGCACCAAAGTGCAAACTTTGGAACCTTTGTGACTATTTTGTAAATTATGTAAAGTCAAAATGTAATTTGAACAAAGGGTTGTATAATTAATTAAATAAATCAATTTTTGATTGATTGAATGCTACGTGCCTGATTGGTTGATTTAGTACAGGAGCCTTTGACTAATGTTTTGTTGTTTTTCATTAATTTCCAGCATAGCACAACCACAAGTTCTCTTGCTCTTTCATGTTTTCATGCATGTTAATTTGATCTAGAGCTTATCCAATTCAAGTGTAATGAAGTCTCTTGATATATTTTAGTCCATCACCATAATTTGATGAAAATTCAATCAAGTCAAGGGTAACTAAGAAGATGCAAGATCAAGTTCAAGGTTGTCTTAAGATCATGAAAAGCTATTGTGAAGAACATGGGCATGCATGCAAGTTAATTTCACTTTGTACATGTTTAACTTTAGTTGTGTATTGCAATTAGTTTTAGGTGAATTTTATTATCATGGTTATTTTAGTCATTACCATTTTAGATTGGTTGATACAATTTGTAATACATTTTAGTAAACTAGGGTTAGTTTCTTCAACCATGGTTTGTAGTAGTTATATAAAGGCAACTTTAAATCTTGTATGAAGTTAGTCTTGGTTGAATGAAAATTTGAAAGCTTTGACTTTTCTCTTGAACTTAAAGCTTGGTGCTTTTGTGTTCAAACCTTTTTTCTGTATCCAATCTTGCATAAAAAAAGATTGGTGGTCTAAAACTGAAGATGGTGAAATCTAAATACAAGTTGGTGGAGAATCCTTTAGACTTGTGTCAAGAGTTCCTTTAAGATTGATTCAACTTAAAGTTGGTGAAATCATCCTTTAGGCTTTAGTGATAAAATATGGTATTTTTATTTCAAGTTGAGTGTTAACTTCATTATCCTACCTTTCTTGGTATCGGTTGTATGATGAATAATGTCATATATTAAAGTGTTAAATGTGGATTGAAGTTGTGTTGAAGATTCATTGATATTGAAGCTTGATTTAGAAGGGTTTAGAGTGAGATTTTAGATTGAATTTACTTACAATTTAAACCAAATCTTATTTGGATTTTGGATTGGAATTTGTGCATGCTTTAAGACTAAAATATGGGATTATGGTGTGTCAAAAATGGATCATTTGGTATCAAAGTAAATTCTAGGTTGAGTTTAAGGTTATTAAAGTAGTGAGAACGTGTGGCAAATTTGCAAAAGCCATTTGGAATTGTGATTTTGGTGGCTGGAAAATTGGAAAGCAATTGCCAAAATTTTCCTTTGTTCGATTAGGAAATGCATGCACTTGGGTGAGAAAATTATGGTCAAATTTTGTGCACCACTTTCCCTAAGATTTCGCTTTCGCTTACCTAACAATTAATGCATTAAACCCTAGCCGCCATACCTTACATTATGCCAAGTACAACCAGTTGCCAAAACTTTCTCTTCATTTAGCTAAATTGCGTGCACAAAGTGGAGGGAATTTAAGTCAACTTTTTGCAAATTGTGCATGTTTTCTTGTCTAGCCTTCCTTCTATTTAATGCAAGAAGATAAAACCATATTTCCTTACAATTTCCCTTTGCGTAATCGGGTTGCATGCAAAAAGCTTGAAGAAAATAGCAACCTTTTATTCTACCTCATTATCATGTTTCTTGCTTAGCCATCCATTCCATTAATGCAACAAATCATCACCTTACTAATAGTCAAACCTCACAAGCAAGAAGGTACACAACTTGTCATAATTTTCTTATAATTTTTACTAAACATTTGCTACCTCACATCCATTTCTCACTAGTCATCCTTAAGCACACTTTATGAGTTTTTAAAATCCTAATCCATCATTAGACCATTAATCCACCCAACAAATTCATAATTACCATTATACCCTTTTTAAATTTATTAAACTATCATTTTTAATTAATTAACTAAGTGCCCTTACTAGTCTAACCTAAGCCCACATAATTCTAAGCCTAAGTTCTTACTAAAACCTTAGCCCATTTACATCTTTCAACCGAAACACTTGTTTCTCACCCCCTAACAAAAATACTATTCACCCATCCAAAAAACATTGTTCGTATCTAGAAATTATTATTTACCAAATTTTGAGTCCATCGCTTTTAGTTTGTTTCTTTCTATATTATCCAAATCCATCAATGGCTAGTGCAAATATGAAACTTTAAACTTGAATGAGAGTTTTGATATTTTTGAGAAGCTTGTGCATGAATATCCCAAAACCTAGCTAAAGTGAGCCAAACCAAGGTTCTAAACATCAAAACCTAGCAAAAACATTACCTCATAAGATGAAAGTGATGATAATAGTTTAAAGTTTGAGATACCTGAATTTAGAAGAGTACTAGATCTTTATGAATTCTTGCATTGGTTAAATGACCTTAAGATGATGTTTGAACTTATGGAATCATTGAATGAAAGAAAATGCATGTTTTCTCTCTTGAAATTTAAAGCCCATCCTTTTTTATCACTATGGTGGAAAAATTTTAGGAAGAAAAAAGATTGGGAATGAAGAGAAAGAATTAAATCTTAGGAAAATTTGAAGAAGTTAATGAGAAAATGATTCTTTCCCAGAAATTCTTTTTTAGTAGTCAATAAGAAAAATGCTTACAAGGTAAACATTAAAAGAGATCTTAATAATGAGTACAGGGAAGATTTTGGTAGAAGTTTTGAGGATGAAATCCAATCTAGGGAGGATAATATGTTTACAAGTCCTAGCTTACTTGTAAATATTGTTAGTGATCATTCAAACAATGGAATCATAAGTCTTAAACCACTTGATAGTCTGGTAAGCCATAAAAACGCTCATCCAAGTCGTAAAACACTTGGTTTGAGTGAAATTGAACATGAGGAGGAACATGCAATCAAATGCATTTCACAAGCTAGCAATATGGAATAAGATTTGGCAATGGTAATTGGCTTGGGAAAATCTTCATCAAGTAACACTTTTATTCCTTGAAGTGTTCATCCAAATAATTCAAGGCATTTTGAAACCATCTAAGCTAACCGAAGAATAAGTAAGCAAACTATATCAAGATAATATTCAATTTACATATGCAAGGTTACCAAGGATGATTTCCATGTAAGCTATAAAGGTAAGATGAATAAGGGTAAATTCAATTAATGTTAATGAATTATGTTCAAGTCTTTTATCCTTTATGCATGGCATCTCAAGGAGTTCCAATTCATCTCATGGTTGCATACCAAGTTTAGAAAAAAAACTGTAAGTAAACAATGCCTACATTTTGCCTACAAGGGCTAATTAGCATTATAGCACCTTGATTTCCATCGCAGCACCCAACCATAAGTTACCTTTCTTGTCCATATATTCATGCATGCTAATTTGATCCAAAGCTTCTTTAATTGAAGTGTAATGAAGTTCCTTGATTCCTTTTAGTCCATTAAGATTCTTTAGCTAAAGCAAATTCAATAGGAGTTAAAAGGGTAAAATAGTCTTTTAAGGGCTTCATATGGCTTATGCTTAGAGCACAACCATTCATCCTTTAGACATATGACCGTGCATCCCTTGAGTTATAAAGCATAACTGTGCACCTCAATGGTACACGAATATGTGTCCCTTTTGAGTCATACAACTATATAAAGTAGAGAAATTGTGTTTTTAACTGGTTTTCACCCATTTCTCTTCTTTTTCTTTTAGCTAACCCTAACCAAATTAAAGATCAGAGAAAAGCCACTAGAGCTAGTAAATCCAACTAGGATTCAACCAAAGTTAAAGAGATAGAAGGCCTTAATAGCTATAGATAAATGTTTCCTTATTTTTTTCTATTTTCATAACGTATATCTTTCTAGATGAGTTTAATTAGTGATAACAGTATGCTTTTAGTTTAATAGAGATGATCTTGAGATAGATAATGATGAGATAGAAGAGATTTTGAAGGTAAAAGCATCCTTAATGTAGCCATGTATGTATTTATATGTTTTAAGATTTCAAAAATATGTTAGGGTTCATTTAAGTGTTATGAGATCATAAAGGTCTGTAATATAAGCATGTGTTTACATTTATACATATTAGAATGAGTTTGATTGGAATTGCTAAAGATTTGGTTAAGTTTGGCTAGATTTTTACAATCTCTCGAGGTGGAGTTACAAAAGCCGAGTGCGATGCATGATTGTATGTTCATCACATACGCTTGTGTAGTCGTATTTTTTGATGGCCATGGTTGTGTAGTGCATGCATGATTAAGGCTAGTGTAGTAGTGTCTTAAGATATATGACTCATGATCATGTGTATTTTTTCAATTTCACATGATTGTGCCTGTAGGGGTCACAACCATATGTGAGTTGAGTTTGCATGTCTGTGCACATAAGGCCAAGATTGTGTGTACGACACATACAACCATATGTCCTTAAGTGTACAACCGTGTAACAAGTTAGAACTTAGCGAGAAAAATTTCAAAAGCTAGCATGACCTTACACACGACCACGTGCATGTTTATGCAACTAGTGAAAATAGTATAAACGGTAAAATAAAGAGAAAACAAAGTAAGATAAGATGTTTAATAACAGAACAAAAGAGAGAAGACTATATTTTTTCAAAAGTAGACCAAACTCACATAAGCAAGAGAAACTTAACAATAGTCTAAAATCCATGTAGGCAATCAGTAGATTACGACATGAAAAAATAAATGGAAACAAAAATTGTAATAAAAATAGTTATAGAAACATACAGAACAAAAAGCTAGCAACTCTACATCAAAACACAAAATAGCTTATGTAGAGCTTATTAATAAGCTTAATAAGTTATAGAAATAAAAACTTTATTAAAGAATACATAAAATAGAACTATAACAACTGTATAGTTATACCTAATGTAATCATAAAAAAAGAACTAATAAGCTATCATGTATGATAAGTATTACACAACATGACATGTTAAACCAGTATTTTTAAAAAAGGATCAAGTCATTCATATGCAAAAGTTTTTAGGATTAAGCTCAATATCTGAGATAGTTATTAAGGGTGAATACGAGAAGACATCTGTGAGATTTTAACTTACTAATTATAGTCGATATAGTTATATTTTAGCTTACTAGTCCAAAGACTAGTATGGTATTATATTTTCAACTTATTAGCATATCACTGATCTAGTTTAGCTCACATTGCTAAGATTTCGAATATCTATATTTATCAACCTGATTAGCACAACAAGTATCTTCAAATACAAAGAGATTTGTAGATTTAGTATTTTAGATTTTAGAATCTTTGAATTCAAATAGTATTTTCAATAAATGTTTTCAATAATCAGGCCTAAGAACAAATACATATTTTCAACAGACTTTATATCATGACACGTATATCATAGCATAAGTCAAAACATAGATAGCAAGATAAGAAATAAGTTATGCAAAGAACATCAAAGCAATAACAAAGCAAGCATGTCAAAGAATAAGTTAGAAAAAAAACATAAGACGAGTGTTCCTACACGATATATGTCATAAGTAGAAACAAAAAAAAAAAAAATCAATTAAGACCTAAGAGAACTTAAGACATATTTAAAAAGAGAGTTGATATATTAGTCACATCTTTTTATACTTCTTTTGATACCATGTTATATACATATACTTATATAGGTACTTATGATATAGTATGAAGCAGAACCCGAATAGTAAGATAAGCTAGAGAGGAAAGCTTATAAGACTAGCTAAAAACTAAGTTAAGTTCTTTAGAAAGAAATCAGGCTAGCAATAGACCAAATAGATTCTATCAGGCTAGAGACATGTTTAAGCTAAGGAATTTAGAAAGATAAAACTTAAAGCCTTATGACTAGTCATAAGGATAGATCATAATAGAGTTTACCCGATGATAAAGATGGGAAATACTTACTGAGTGACTTGTCACTCATCTCTCTTAGTTTTCTTTCTTGTAACTAAGTGTTTTAGAAGGAGTTGAGCTAGAGCACAAAATACCTAAAGAGTAGGATACAACTTGAGTATGTCTTCACCTAGGTTTTTAGTTGTTGTATATGTGTGTGTGTGTGTGTGTGTGTGTGTGTATTTAGTTTTCAACAAATAGCATGTTAGGTCATATGCTTTATATTACTCATGCATATAATGTACAATATCATATATGTTTCAAGTATTATTAAATAGTATTTATTATATGAGTTTCCTGTTAGAATACTATACATCAGGTTTTAGCCTACCATCACTTTTTATTTAAGACTTTTGCATAGCATATGGTTTTAGATAAGTAGCAGTTTTGTAAGGATTTTTGCTACATGTTAAAGATATTTTGTATAATAAATATAATAATAAATAACACTAACAGTATGTACAATAATATGTGACAAGGACTCCTACAATATAAAACACCTTAAGTTTGTGACTTGTTGAGTAATTGGGTGATGACATTACCATTGTTAGCATTCATATAAAAAGGTGAGTTCACTACTCAAGGAAACCAAAGGAACCCTGAAAAAAAAAGTGTAAATAAAGAGAATGTGTATTTTATGCTTTTAGAATAGAGTAATTTGGGAAATCTTGAGGGTTAACACATTATCAATAATATATACCAAGAAAAGATGATTGAAAGGGTTGTCTAAGTGATTATGTTTTAAATTTTTTTTTCAGTCACTGATACTTTTAGACATATGCATCAATATATTCTAAAGGTTAGGTTATGGGTTAGTGAAAGTAACAAATGAGGGAGTCGATAAAATAACAATGTGGTGTTTTGAAATATTTTTGAACAGGATGAAGTTGGTGAGTCATGTACCAATTGTTTGTTGTAGTTCATGAGACAAGTGTATGAGCTAATTTTCTTGTCGTTATATGAGTACGTATATGTTTGCCTCTTGTTTTAGGTTTATGATGCTTGTAGATAGCATTACTAGAAATCCTCACGAGACAATAACTCATTCGCTAAGGTCACCTAAAGGTTTAAAGGTTTATTGCATACACTAAATGCAATTGTGACAACCTAAGAAAATGGTTTAGGGTAAATTAGTTAGAATAATTTAATTTAGCTTAGAATTTTTATTTTATTTTTTGTAGTTTAACTTAGTTTAAATCACTTAGTTTGCTAGGGTTTGAGTAAGTATTTGTCATACTTAGAACTTCGTGGTTGATTTATAGAGTTTTAGGGAGTGAATTGATGATTTTACCTTTTTTATGTGTATACTTTGGATCACAAGTTTTTCTGCATGGTTTTGCAGACAGATTTTATATGAATTTGATGGAAAGCAAGAAGCTGAATAACTTGCTAAAGACTTTAGTCGAATCTAAGTTTGTTTGGGCTTACAATTATTGCTACAAAGTCAAGTAAGGAAAGCTAATAGAATCCTATTCTCAATACGATTCTTTACCTAATCATTGAAGACTAAAATGTGAACAACTTGAGATTTCAAGGTCCAAATTAGGTAATTTAAAAGCCAACTAATTTAGACATCTCGGGTTATAACATTCATGAAGTGTTGTGAACCCTGTTATATGTCATTATGCTACTATATTATATGAACATATGTTAAATATATTATTATTTTATTTCAAAACTATCTATAACATATAACAGAAATCCCTACAAGACAACCGTTTCTTTGAAAACCATACACTTTGCAGAAGCTATAGTTATAATGTGATGGAATATTAAAACCCATTATACAGTGTCTTGAGAAAACTCATACTATAATACTACATAATACTAGTATCTAAAAACATATATATTTGACACTGTATATCTCATGCATGAGCAATACAAAGTATGCGAGCCAACATGTGATTTGTTGAAAGCTATATACATACATATACATATAAATATGAAAACTTGGGTAAAAATCCACTCAATCGTATCCCACTCTCTAGCCATCTCATGCTCCAGCTCAACTCCCTAAAACTCTAACTTGTAAGAAAAAGAAATTGAGGGGAATGAGTGACAAGTCACTCAATAAGTATCTCCTAACTCTACCCTTGGATAGGCTCTAAGCTTTATAACTCAACTGTTAAATTCCTCTTTCTGATAATCATTATCCTGTTCTCTTTTTTAAACTTTGAAATCTAGAGTGCTTTCGAGTTTTCTACGATTTTTGCTGAACTCTTTATATTTCTGCTTATGTTATTTCTTATTTTATAGGTTTCTTTTAGAGGATCTCGATATATAGATTATAATTCATGTCTTACCATAATTACGTATATGAGTATATGTATATGACACAGTATGAATTATTTACATCCTTCTGACTAACACTCTACCATTTTCTCTTTTTACTGTCTTATCTTCCTTTATAATCTACAAAGATTATCTAACAAGTTTATTCTTTTAAACCACTCATGGCTGGTCATGAGAGTTTATCTATTTTCTCTTCTCATTATATTACAAAGTTTATTTCTTGGTGAGGTTGTATCTGGTCATTATATTAATTAGTGATACTTATGATTTCTTTGAAGTTTAACTGATTTATTTTCTGTACTATTTTGAGCATGTCATACGTCAAGTTATAATGCTCGTTATTGGTTACAAGTCATTATTAATTGTTCTGTTCACACTTTATGTTGTAGATTTATAAACATATTTTTTTTTGTATCAGATGTTCTATCTTTTCTCTTACTTATCAATCTATCTAATAAGTTCTATTTTATTTTACTGTTACAACCATTAGTTCTCTGTTCTGCTTATTCACATATTGTGTATGTCATGATATTAAGTATGCTAAAAACATGACTAGTTATGTTAAAAATCATATCTAGGCCTTTGGGCCTATTTATTAAAAACATCTCTTTGAAAACTGCTTTACTGAAAATACTATTAAGATTTAAAGATCCTGAAATACTGAAAAGCTGAGTAATAAAATTGTATCTAAAATCTCTTTGTACCTATATAGGTATCTACTATACTGATTAGACTGATGAATGCAAGAATTCGACACCTTGGTCGTGTGAGTTTCATATTACTGATGCATATCTAGTGCTCTTTTTAACGAGCATGATCAAGGACCATATTCTCTTTAATGAACACTAAACTCTTTCTCTAATAGGATACCTTTTTTAACAGACTGTATTGACTCACAGGTGCCCTCTCATATTCACCTCTTAATAGCTAACTTGAATATCGAGTTATAATGTTGGAAACTCATGCATATGAATCCCTTGATCCTTTTTTCTAAAAATCATTGTTTGACATGCTATGTCATGAAATGTACTATGCATACATACTATCTGATGATGAAGTACCAATGATATAAAATTGTGGTACTAATCAAGTTGATGATACGTGGATTTGACACCTTGATCATGTGAGTTCAATACTATTGATGCACATCCAATACTCTCTTTAAGGAGTCTGGTCAGTGACCCTGTCTTCTCTAGCGGATGTTGGTTCTCTCTCTAATAAGCTTGGTCAAATACTATGTCCTCTCTAATGGATATTGGTTTCATCTCTAATGGGTATGCGAACTCACACATGCCACCTCGTATTCACTTGAAATAACTAACCTAGATATCAGATTGTAATACTAGAACTAATGCATAAAGATCCTTTGATCTATTTTTGAAAATCATTGAGTTGACATGCTAAGCTAAATGATGCTATTCATGCATGAAATCTTATCATTTCTCTTTCTTTGGTTATATTTCGTGTAACTGTGTAGTTATTATAGTTTTATTCGGTGTATTATTACCAAAGCTTTTACTTCTTTGTCTTATTAAGCTTATTAATGAGTTATGCGTATACTGTTACGTATTCAGTTATGTTTCTATAAGCTTTTTGTTGCTATTTTCCTATTTTTATTTTTATCTCAGTTTTCTATTCATAACTTATCACTATACTATGTTGTTCTATGATATGGAAGAGTGTTTTTATATTGATATAAGATTGAAGCGTGATTCTGGAAATGTATTCTATCTTTTTCTCTTTTATCTTCTTTTATCTTTCTATTTTTTGCTTTTATCTTACTGTTATGTTGCTTTTACTAGGTGCACAAGCATATGCTAGATGACAACGATCATGTGTAGGAATGCACAGGATCATACGTAGGACGTGTGTCTGATCGTGCTAGCTTCTATAATCTTTCATAAAAAATTAGTTGACTATATGGCATGTGGTGTGAACACATGAGTGTGCAAACAAGGTATAAGGGTGTATCCTACACTTGTATAGGTGTGTAGTTATTATCCAACACTCTCGTGTCTTGCTTACGTGGGCATATGCTCGAGTCACACGAGCATGTGTTTGGGTTTTCAAGTATACACAGGTGCCATGTAAGGTCATGCTTACATAGAAATAAAGTCATATGGGTGTGTACCCATGGATACATAGTCATATATTCAATTTGATTTCTATAGATAGCATCTAAAAACCTAGAAATCCTAACCAACTTACTCCCAAACTTTACTCAATCATCAAGACACACTCAAGGCTTCTACCAGCACATTCATCTTTATCAAAATCTTATCTTAATCATACCACTTATCATAAATAAAGCGTGAAACATAAATAAACACACACACTAGCATACTAGTATGTTTCTACCTCCAAATCTCATCTATCTCAGCCTCATCAACTTACAATTAAGCTTAATAAACTGGAAATAGGCTTACATTGCTAAATAACCTAGCCAAGAGGCTATATATTTTGAAAATAAGAGAAACGGTAAGGAAATACTTACCTGGAACTGTTAATGGTTTCAGTCTCTCTAACTTTGGCTAGATTCCTAGCTGGAAGGTTGCTAGAAGTTGGTTTCCTTCTTTCAATTTGGTTAAGGTTAGCTGAAAGAGAAGAAGAAGAAGAAGAAAAAGAAAAAGAAAAAGAACAAGAACAAGAAAAAGAAAAAGAAGAAGAAAAATGGGTGAGAAAACTGACTACACTTTCACGGGGAAGAAAATCTCTAATTTATATAGTGCGTAACTCAAGGAAGACATATGGGCATGTGCAACGAAGCGCACAGTTATGTTCCTCACACAAGGGACACACGATCATGTGTCTAAAGACACATGGTTGTGCTCTACACACACCACCAAATAAAGCCACTAAAAGACTATTTTGACTATATTAACTCTTCTAAATATATTCTCTGGCTATAAAATCTCCCCCTTAGCCCTGATTTAAGTTTTAAAAGACAGTTATACCTGTGGGCTATTACATGAAGACTACAATTTTAGAAACTCTTTGTCATGATAAGATTTTGCTATGTCGCAACACAATAGCTTTAGGCTTTCCTAATCCAACAAGGATTCCACTTAGATTCAACCTAGTATAAATAGGACTTATTCTTCATTAAAGAGACTTTTTACCAAAGGTTAGTAACTAACTTTAGACATATTTATTTTTGAAGAGATTACATAAGATTTACCCAAGCAATTATTCAGAGATCAAGATCCAGACATGAATTTTCCTCAATTCAAGGTCTTTTTTCAAAAGGTTTATCACTCTTAATCTAAAAAATATTGAATTTGATTGTTTATTCTTCTTGTTTTATAATGAACTAAACTTTTATCCACTAGGGTAAGGATGTAATCTAATTGCGATACTCATTTTTTTAATGAAATAGAAGTTACAATTTTCTTCATATGAGTTAATTAATTATCAATTATATTTATTTGTATTTGGATGATTAGCTACCATTCAAATTTATCTTGGATTTCATAATGATAACTAAGAAATAAGTTATGAGATTAAAGCTATTGATAACTACTATGAGTTTAATGACAAATCATGTAGGTAGAACAATTCGGGGGGTTGTAACAATCTATAAATTGAGCAAAACCTAGAGATAGAAAAACATAATTTATAAGGTTGTTTCAAATTCTTGAACTTTATACATCTTTTGTTATGTTGGCATAAGATGTGTAGTGAATAGGTCAATATAATTCGACTATTAACCTATGAAGATAAAATGAATACTAAGATATTGATAACTAAGTTAGCATTTAAGTGAAGTTTAGTCCTAATGTTCATTCTTTGATTAGTTACTTTTGAATTTCTTGTTGCATTATTCTTGTTGAGTTTTAGTTTAATTAGTTAGCTATTAGATTAGTTATAATTAAGTGTCATTATAATTCAATTGATCAAATAGCATTAGGACTAGAAGGTTTAGGTATTAAGATAGTCTTTGTAAGATCAATATCTAGACTTAATCATACTATACGCGAAAGCAAACTAGTTCATTTGCTAGTAAATTGAGGTTATGTTGTAAAATTACTTGACAATATTTATAATGTATATATATAAATTATGATGGATGAGTGGATATATGTATTTATAATGTTCTTTATAATTAGAAAAAAGATCTCAACTTAAGCCCTTGAGCCAAGCTTGAGTTCAGCTCTTATGGCTTGAGCTCAAGCTTGAGTTTATAAATTCTCAAGTCCGAGCTTGAGTCATAATAGCTCATTTCAAGCTCAATTGAATTAAACTAGTAATCAAGCTCAAGCTAACTTAGCTCAAATCTAACACTATTTATGAAGCCAAATGACTATTTCCCACCTAAGGTTTGATGAACTGACAAATTTCTACCCTTCAAGTTTTAAAAAAAACCCAATTTTTCACTTATTTGTTAAAGTCAATTTTTAATTTTAACAGTTAAAAAGTAGTTGTGTTATATTATCTTAATTTTACAATAAGGGTGCATTTGGAATGTAAACACATTTTTAAAACTTCTTAGGGGAAAATAAATATTTTTCATAACTTTTAAAAAAAATCATTATATTTATGCTATATATTTTGAAAATATATAACAGTTTCAATAGTTTATAATGTGATATTTAAACATTTAATTTATTATATTCTTTAAAATATAATTGTCATTTTTAAACTACTTAATGATATTTAAAATTTTAAAAATTTAAAAAACACCTCTATTTGTTTAAATATAAAAAGAATCTTAAAATTTTCATTACTACTCCATAACATTTTTAAAAATTATAATTTATCTTCAAACATACGATTATATATTATTCACACTCTTATTTATATTCACACAAGTAAAATTTTTATTAAAATTAATCAAATTAGAAATAAAATTTTGGAGGTAAAATTTTATTTAAGTTAAGAGTATTTTTTTTAAATAATTTTATAAAAACTTTAACCAAACTTGTTAACAAAGGGACAGAATCTTGATTTTTTCAAACTTAAAGGACAATAAATTATTTTGTCAAACTTTGGGTAAAAAATACTTGTTTGGTCAACATATAATTAGGAACAAAGGTCTTATTCCCACCCAAAGTTTCACTTAAAAAACAAATTTTTATTCTTTACCTTTAAAAATCTAAACACTCATCCTTTGACCGTTTTTATTCTATTTTATTAACATTTTTGATAAAATAACTAAAATATTTTTTTTGAAAAAATAAAAAATATAAAACAATATTTAAATGTAAAAATATTAAAAAAATTTAAAAAATATTTGAAAATTTTAAAATAATATTTAAAAATATTTAAGTTTTATAAAAATTAAGAAAGTAGTCACCATTATTAGTCAGTAGTGACTATTTTTAATTTTTAAAATTTTTAAATATATTTTAATGTATAAATAATATTTTATGTTTTTATAAAATTTATTTTATTATTTTTAAATTTTTATTAAAATAATAAAAATTTTATTATAATTATTAAAATTTAATTATTAATTTTAATTAAAGAATAGATAATTAGGTTTTACAGACGAAAAAGATTGAAGATTTGTCTTTGAAACCATGGGTGGGACTTTGTCTTTTGGCCTGTATAATTGTCATATTCATTGAATGTGGCAGATCTAATTATTGGCTCCATTTCAACCAAAACATACGTCAAGTACGTTGATATATCCGACTTACAAGCATAAAATTAGAATACGATGACAATGAAACGACGCCGTGTAGAGGCAGTAGAATCTGAAGGACAATACGGGGAACCTTACCCTCCATAATCGCATCGCATTCCCTCGTCTTCCCTCACTTTCTCCATCCACATGCCCTGCTCTGCTCTGTTCTGTTCTTTCAACTCTCCAAACAAACAATCAGTCGCTCTACCGATCCCAGGAGTTCGGGGAAAATCCTAATCTTAAAAACTAACTAATAAAAGAACAAGCGATCACTCGTTCCTTCTTTCTTCATTTCATCACTATCAGGTTCGATGACCTTCCTTTTTCGTTCCTTTTCAGCAGATCAGTGTTTGCTGCTTCAATCTATGGTTTTTTTTTTTTTGTTGAAATAGTTGTGGAAATTGAGACGATGTTCCTTCAATCTATGCAATAGCTTAATTTGGGTATGGTTGATTGCACGTGTTTGCTCACTGATGATGCTGATCTATGACGTTTTATATTTTCTATGGCGCTGGTTATGCGATACTAATAGATTTAATATTTAACAATTTAGGATTAGCATGAACTAAATTGTTGGAGTAAGTGATGATTGTTATATTTATGCTGCTTTATAATAATAGATAAAGCAGATTCATTTTTATTTTATGATAAAAGTCTGTATGGAGTCTACTCATTATTTGCAATTTTACTGTTATAAAATGGGTTATTTAAATAATTGTGAAATTTGTGCAATTGCAAGAGTTGTTTTTCTTTTTCATGTCCGCAAGAGGTTTTCTTGATACGTAAATATTAGGTGTTATTGTGATTAATCTACGTTTTGGGAATTATTTTCCTTACCAAAAGATTAAGTTGAAGGTCTCATAATAGCTTCAATGGAACGTATAGCTCAGTGGGGGCTCACATTTTTCTTAATTTCCATACACATTATCAATTTCCGTACACATCATTTCTTTTAAGGCTTCTGTATACTTCTTTATCCCTTTTTCACAGAGGATCCTGACTATAGTGGATATTTGGTCCCTCGTACTTCTTTTTTACTTTAATATGTTTCATATAAAATAGGGAAAAAAATCCAATTTCTCTAATAGTTCTGGTTTTTATCTAACAGACAAACAATATCATCACAGCTAGTTATAAATTGTTTACTGCTTGCTGTCATGGCTGGTATGGCACCTGAAGGATCACAATTTGATGCTCGTCAATATGATTCTAAAATGAATGAGATGTAAGTTCTGATTCCCTTGAATTTTTCATCATTTTGATGGTAGCATGTCTTATACTTTGTTCTTTTTAAGCAATATGGTTAGTTAGCTGGCGAAACTTTGCTTATCTTTTCCCTTCACTTAATATTTATAAAACCTTTATGTTTAATTTGATATATTTGTGGGAGCAGACTGGAATCTGATGGGCAAGATTTCTTTACATCATATGATGAGGTTCATGAGAGCTTTGATGCAATGGGACTGCAGGAAAATCTTCTGAGAGGCATATATGCATATGGTAAGATAGATAATGCTACAATCTTTTTTTTTTTTTTTTTTTTTTTGGGAAGGGGTTGTGGTGGGGATTGTTTCATTCCCCTTTCCTTTCATCTACCATAACTGCAAATGGATTCAATTGGTTGTAAAAGTAGGTAGAAGCCACCTCACTATTTGTTGCTTTTTAATGAATTGTTTTCTTTGACCAGCAGAATGAATGTTTTACCTTTCATTTCTCTAAAAATATTGAGTAGTGATTATGTTTATTATTTTCTGTTCTTGAATTAAACATAATCTTATAACAACCTGAATTTGACCTTTTAATGGACCTTCTTTTAACTGGTATGAGGCAGCATTATACGTATTCTGAGTCATCAAAATACTCTTACTGATGAAAACAACATGAAGGTTCAAATTCTAAGTGATGGCAGCTTTCAGGACAGTCGCAAATGATATGTGATCCATATCTAAGTGGTGGAGCTTCATTATTCATCTAAGGTGTGAATGAATTGGGCTTGTTGGTACTTGATTCTCACCATTTGAAATTTAGTTGAAAATTTCGTTTATTTGAGGACTAACATAGGGATTGGTTGGGAAATGGTTAAGAAAACTTCTAACATGGATGAATACAAATAAAAATGTACACTTGACATTATATAATTTCAAAGGAGTGTCTCTTCGGTGGAAATGCTGAAAAAAGTGGAAATATTGGTATTGAAGAAGAATGTATGAAGGGGAAGAAGAGAGACAAAGGGTATACAATTTTGCTCTCTTTAGTTTAAGTCTCACTCTCTGAACAACTCCTATCCTCTCTTCTCCCTTCTTTCTTCTACCTTTGTGAGTGATTCCCTTATCCTTTTTAATAACCATGGAAGCAACTTCAGACTAGGATCCGGATAAACCCACTACCATTTCTGAAAAAATGGAATCATTTTCTGACAAGTGGAAGAGAAATAAGCAACAAACTAGCCACCAAAAAAAAAAATGGCTATTAGATTTTGTTGTGGTTTGATTATAAATTATTTGTGCTGGAACCTTGAGAAAAATGTGGGTAACAATGATGTAGCAAAGCATGTTGAGTTGTGTTCCTCTCTTGGCTGCCGGTTCTTATCCTTTTTAGGTTGTCTTTGTCCTGTGCTTGTAGGTTCCTAGGTCCCTTAAATAGATTTTTTGAGGTGAGAAATGTGGTGTCTTATTTTTGTGCTTGTGCACAAAAAGAAGAAAAAAACTAACATGAGGTGAAAATGGTGTCTTAGGAAAATATTAGTAGGAATGTGTGAACTAATCCCTGATGAAACTGACTGCCAGTGATTTTAATGACAGGTTTATAAGCTACTGTTGGATGAAAATGGCATCTGATCTGCAAAAATGTGTTTGGAAAAATGTGGATTCTTAAGAGATAACAATAAGCTTTTAGAAAGAGATTTGAGAATTCATTGTCAAGGTGTTTCTCTTTTTTGAAAGTCATGTAAAGTTACATTAATGGCTTTTTTGGGGTAAATTTGGTTGAAACCACAAATATTTTGTTTATTTCCATGTCAACTTGATCTGCTTGTAATCTGGCCAATTTTCATGGGATTTAGGGTTAATGCAATAAAGCTTTTTTCTTATAACTAAAATTTTTTAAGCTAATGCTTTTGACTTTATGGAATTTCCCCTCTATTTTAGTTTCCTTAGGGTCCACTTTGGGAAACAATTATGAGTATCTAATTGTTTGAAGAAAGATGTCATATACTTATTGCAGTAACCTATTTTTTATTTTTTTTTCAATTTTTTATTTTTTTTGTTTGTGTTATAGTTCATTTGATTTTTGTTATTTCTTGCATTAAAAGTGAATTGCTTGCTTTTCTGATTTAGGTTGTAACTTGTGTATCCTTGGAGTGAGTGATTTTAAAGTGTGATTTTCTACGTCTATGTACTGAATTTTGTTACTTTGAAAATATAACAAATGGTAGTTTGGGTCAAATCTTTATAAAGGTTTTGAGAAGCCTTCTGCAATTCAACAAAGGGGGATTGTACCATTCTGCAAGGGGCTTGATGTAATTCAACAGGCACAATCTGGGACTGGAAAAACAGCAACTTTTTGCTCAGGAATTCTGCAGCAGCTTGATTACAGCTTAGTTGAATGCCAGGCGTTGGTCCTTGCACCAACTCGAGAACTGGCACAACAGATTGAGAAGGTTATGCGAGCCCTAGGTGACTACCTTGGTGTGAAGGTTCACGCTTGTGTTGGTGGAACAAGCGTACGTGAAGATCAACGTATTCTTTCTAGTGGGGTTCATGTTGTGGTTGGTACTCCGGGCCGTGTGTTTGACATGCTGAGAAGACAATCTCTCCGCCCTGACCACATTAGGATGTTTGTGTTGGACGAAGCAGATGAAATGCTCTCACGAGGTTTCAAGGATCAGGTCCTTTCTATACTTTTAAAATTGAATACCTTCTCATGATATTTGTTGTTGTTTGTGGGAAAAGAGAGCATGATAAGCTGGAAAATAGGAGGTTTTAAGTTGTGCATTTGAATGACCATATATGATGTTGAATGAATCCTATTTTGGTTACAGTTGGGGGAAATAGGATCTGTCTGCTGAGCCCTTGTTTTTATTGGTCAAGGATTAGTGATCTGTTTGTTTTTTTAATTATATGTATTGTGCTTGGACCTTCAAGCTAAATTGGCATCTAAAATATTCATAGATAAGTTTACATTTGTTCTGTTTGCTTTATGTTCCCTCTTCTCTCTGTTCCTTAACCGATAAAGTAGCTCTTCTGTCTTCTTTTTTCCAGATCTATGATATATTTCAGTTGCTCCCAGCAAAAATTCAGGTTGGGGTTTTCTCTGCCACAATGCCACCTGAGGCCCTTGAGATCACAAGGAAATTCATGAATAAACCAGTGAGGATTCTGGTTAAACGTGATGAGCTTACCCTTGAGGGTATCAAACAGTTTTATGTGAATTGTGAGAAGGAGGAATGGAAGCTTGAGACATTATGTGATCTGTATGAGACTTTGGCAATCACCCAAAGTGTCATCTTTGTGAATACTCGGCGTAAAGTAGACTGGCTCACAGACAAAATGCGCAGCCGTGATCATACAGTCTCTGCTACCCATGGAGACATGGACCAAAACACTAGAGATATCATTATGAGGGAATTCCGGTCGGGTTCTTCTCGGGTGCTTATTACAACTGACCTCCTTGCCCGTGGTATTGATGTTCAGCAAGTCTCTCTTGTGATCAATTATGATCTTCCGACACAGCCAGAGAACTACCTTCATCGTATAGGTCGTAGTGGACGTTTTGGGAGAAAGGGTGTTGCAATCAACTTTATCACCAGGGATGATGAAAGAATGCTGTTTGACATACAAAAGTTCTATAATGTAGTTGTTGAGGAGCTGCCAGCGAATGTTGCTGATCTTCTTTGATACTGTTTTGTATTGACCAAGGTAAATGCTTTGAAGTCTAGTCATGATGGTTATTTTGAAATGGGGCTACCATTGCCATTGGGGCTAGAGGTCAGTTATCAGAAGTTTTGTTGCATCTGTTGTGGTTCATATGAAATTATGTTGTTTTACGCTTGCTTTTTATTGTTGTGTGTAAGGGGATATTATGTAGAGTTGAAACATGAGTAGTTATTTATTGTACGATATCTGACTTGCTTCCTTGCTGTTTTTTTAAGCTATTTAACTTGTTATTTTAGCTTCTATGGAAAGGCTTGAATTTCTGTATGTACCTTTTTTCATAGCATTTGTGTACTCATTTGAGTGTACGTGATTCAATTTGCATTTGAGTGTGTAGGAATTGTAGAGTAATGGGCGAGTTACCCATTTTGCCACGCATTGGCTAACGTTTATTAGAATCAAAGAGGTCTATTTTTAGCCCTTGAAATTGCCGGATGTGTCTGTATAGACGAGTTTTCGCCTTCATAGTTGATTAACAATTTCCCATGTATTGGGATTGGCTTCAGTTATGGCTTCAATCCAGATAAATTTTTTTGTAGAGTAAATGGATTGGTCAATTCATGGCTGGATCCCGCTTAACTAAAAGGTGGGATCATAAATTGAGTTAATTCATTTCTATCATGAAAGAGTGGATATGCGGGTGGCCGTTTAATATTTTTCCTTTTTTTTGAGGATGCTATTAAAGGTGTAGAGGGGCTGGAGTTGTGGCATTACACAATTTTATATTTTTGAAAATTGTAAAATTTTGTATGGTGTTATAAGGTGTCACATAGTTGTGAATGATCAAACGTCCTTCTATTTATAATTAATGGGTAATTTTTTTTTTTTTTTTTTTTGTAGTGGGTTTTTAAATTTAGATCGCATAAATTAAAGATTTGATCTTGATATATAGTCAAAGAAATTCAATTTCAAGATTTATTGACATTACATAAAAAGTCTTTTATTGTCACTCAAATTATCATTGGGCTTCGTAATCTAGATAATGTTTACACATGTAATATGTATGTTTCTTAATCAAGATACATTTATTAATTATGGCTCTTTCTGCCTGGTTGAAGAACTAATTGATTGACATTTCTCACCTATCTACACCAAACAAATTACACTCTAACCACACATTTCCCTTACTAGATGTTCGCTATTCTTGTTTGTTTAACCAAAAAGGGAAATCATTTTTTATCTTTAAATATTATATATCAAATATAAATTTTTTTCTTTTTTTATGTTTTAAAGTTATTTTTAAAAATCATTAACAACCCTTTTATACATAAATTGGGTAATTATCTTAAATATATCGCAAGAAACAACAGATTAAAAAAATGTTAAAAATTTCTTAAAATAATTAGAAACCAATCCCTGAAAATAAATTAAAATTCTATTAGAACTTCCTAAGATTATACTAACAGATATTAACAAAAAAAAATAAAATTCCATAACTATGGAAATAAAAATTTGTATTGAAATTAATAAAGTATTTATAATTCAGCGTATTATAATTGTTACGGTTAAATTTGAGCCTAAATGGTGAATCAAAAAAGGCAAGTCCATAAAGTTTTCATCCTCCAGCTTCCATGTAAGTACTTGAGAAAGGGCAAAAATGTTGAACAAAATATAAAATAAAATCATATAAAATTTTTTTTTACCAGGTTTGACAAATGTTTATACGTTCTTGGGTCATCAAGACCAATTTCACTATATGAAAATTCACGTACAAACTCAAGACATTTATCCAAAAACTTAAAGGGGAGTAAATGCTTTCTAATTAGTGGAATACTGCTACAAATGCCTAATGCCCCTTGCATAGCTAACGGAAACAACAATAACTTGTTAATTACTCTGTGTGAGATATAAGTCACAAGTTTATAAACAATGTGTTTTGATTCATTTTCACCAACAACCACCACATTAGCCAAAAAAGAAAAGAAAAGTAAAAAGAATTCATCTTGATGAGACAGTTCATCTGTAAAATAGTTTTCACTTTCCAAATAGCCTTCGGTCAACATCTCTACCAAATTATCTTCCAATAGGATTTTACCAAGAACCATCTTCCTATTTTCAATATAATCCTACACAAAGTGAAACTTAACATTGACGTGTTTGTGCATGACAAACTTGGTTCTTAGCCAGATCAATAACATTTTGATTATCACTAATATAATCCTAAAACAATTCCCAAGCTTTTAAGCAAAAACCCTTGAAGGCAAATTCCGTCTTTTGCAACCTATGTAATTGCCATTAACTATGTTTCCATGGTTGACATAGCAATTGTAAACTGTAAAGTAGGCTTTCAATTCAATCGTCCTTTAGTAACTGTAAAGACATGACCAATAGTTGAATGATGCATATCTAAATCACTAACATAATCAAAATTAACATAACCAACTGGAAATTGACTAAGATCACCATCCCTCTGAAAAACCAAACCAATGTTAGTAGTACCTAAAATACACTATAGAATCCACCTTATAGTTGTTAATGTTCTTTAATAGAATTAATACCATATAATTGCTTGTGAAATTTTAGGTCTTGTGTAAACCTTGCATAGATCCAGTTACCCATTAATTGGAGCATGGAACTCTTGACATGTAGTCCCACTAAACATCAATATTCAAAGATCATGATCCATTAAGTCTAAAATAAAGAGCAAGTGTTATAGGTACATGCTTTGACTACTTATGGCTTTATTAAATTGTTGTGGGATCTTCTTCATAAACTATTATTGAGTCGAACAACCTTACCTCTCTTTATCTATGCAAATCTTTATGCTGAAAATCTTCTTCGCTTCATCCATATATTTCATTTCAAACTTTTATTTCAACTAAGATTTCAATGCATTTATCTCTAACTTACTACTCGAAGCTATCAACATATTAATAACATACAAGAGTATGTAAATGAAAGAACCATCTTATAGCTAGCAAAGATATACAAAATAATCAAACTAGTTTCACATGTATCCATCTCCTATCATACATTGATTGAATCGTTTGTACTATTGTCTTGGTGATGGGTTCAATCCATATAATGATTTTATAATTTGCAAACCCATTTTTGCTTACCAACTACCTTATAAGCATCTGATTGAGTCATGTACATTCCTCTTTCTAAATCACCCTGTATAAATATCATTTTAAAGTTGAGCTAAAATTGTTCCGAATTAAATTATGCCATCAAGACCAGTATAATCCAAATGGAATAGTGCTTTATTACTAGAGAAAACACTTCGTCGTAATCAATTCCTTTCATTTTGACATATCTCTTTGCTACTTGTGTGGCTTTATGTCAAACATCTTCTCCGTAAGGAAATCCTTCCTTTGCATATATCTAGTTTCGCCTAATTGCCTTATTAACTACCAACTTGATCCTTTTAGATCTGACAAGTCAACTATGGCTTTCTTTATATTTCTCACTAAGGTTAACAAACCCATTACTTTTAGAGTCTAATCAATTTTTATTGTGTGTGACCTACAAACTCTTTACTGACCTGACAGTACTTAGAAATAAAAGGTATCCCAGGCATAGACCATGAACGGATTCTAGCAAGTTATCATAGCCACTCATTTAATAGAGTGTCAGCCAATAACTTGAGCTTGATTAATCTAATAGTTAACACACAATTTAGCCTCTTCATCATACAATATCTCTCAAGGTTAAAGTATAGAAGTAGTGTCTACCTTAAGGGTTCCTTGTAACCATAGTATGATATCAATCTAGATCTCAAACTATGCTTCTATCCGATCCCATTATGACCATAAATTACATGGTCAGAGACTTCTATTAGCAAGTTCATCAGAGATACTTTCTTCATTTCTCAAGAGTGATGCATCATTTATTGATCAATCATAACCTTCGTATAAATCTCATTACAACTAATCATTATCTTTATTATGTCCTTGTTATGATGATTCATTTGATGGTATCAAATTGTATCAATCTTTATATAAGACGGATTGGTGATGTCAAGTCAAAGAATCATATATACTTGTCCAATTAAGAGGATCAAGCATAAAGAGGAATACTACAGGTTTACAACTTGTCAACAAGTTAAAACAAAGCACTAGAAAATTTCTAATTTATTACAGCCACTTAACATACCCGAGTGGAAACAAGAAAACATTCAATGGATTTCATCTCAGGTCTTTCCAATGTTTAGTCGAGTTCTAATAATATCTAGGTGACTAAATGTATATTAAGTAAGTCTACTCACTTTCTGCCTATTTGAGAGAGGCTGAGTATAAATTAGCTGGGTCGATTGTATGCTAGAGAGATTATTAGATTACATAGGGTGCCCAAAGTCATCATATCAAATAGAGATTTCAGATTTCTATTAAATTTTTAAGGTAGTTTATAGAGAGCATTAATGACCAGGTTGCATTTTAGTTTAGCTTATCACCCTAAGACAAATGGTCAAACAAAGAGGGTGAATTAGATTTTAGAGGACATTTTAAGAGTTTATTATATTAACTTTCATACTAGTTGGACTGAGCTGTTACCTCTTATAGAGTTTGCTTATAATAATAGCTATCAGTCCATGATTCCAATGACACGATTTGAGATCTTATATGGTAAGAGGTATAGATCTCCACTATATTGAGATGAGATTAGAAAGAGAGATTCCTTGAAGGATGTAATAGAACCAGAGATGACTTAAATGATGATTGAATGGATTAGAGTGACAAGATAGGGGATGAGATAAGCCTAAGATGGTCAAAAGAGTTATGTTGATTAAAGACATAAGGAGATATAGTTAGAAGTAGGAGATAAGGTATTTTTTAAAATAGCTTCCTATAGGCATGTATTGAGATTCAATAAGAAGGGCGAGTTCACTCCCACGTTTATTAGCCCTTATTAAATATTAAAAAGAATAGGATAGAGTGGCTTACAAAATGGCTCTACTAGTGAGTATGGAAATGATTCACAATATCTTCCATGTATCTTAGTTGATGAAGTATGTAAAAGACTCATCCCATGTTTTAGAGATTTAAGATTTTGATCTTGCAAAGGATTTAAGTTACCAAAAGAAGCCATTTCAGAATTTTCATCATGTAGTTAGGTCCTTAGGACTAAGAAAATACCTTTGGTTAAGGTATTGTGAAGGAGTTAGAGGCTTGAGAAAGCTACTTGGGAGGTAGAGTCAAGATCAGGAGGAGATATCCAAACTTATTTAGGTAAATTTTGGGAATAAAATTTTTACTACGGGACAGATATAATATCTTGAGATTAGAATAATTATTTTTAGGTTGAAAACTAAGGTTAAAAATAAGATGTTACAATAAGAAATAAAGTTTAGAAGGTTTAGGGGTAAGATAGTCATTTAAAAGCTATATGTGGTATGTGCATAGTATTATTAAAAGACTATTCCATATGCAGCATGGGAAAAGAAAAGAATCTGTGATTTACATTATTCATTGTTGAATATAAAACCAGTTTTTTTTCATCCTTATTTATTATGCATTTTACCTAACTTCCTTCTTACTTCCAAAGAACCCTGATCCAACACTGGTGAGAGAACAACAAATAGTAACAAGCTAAACTAGGGAGTGAAATATCAACTAAAGAGAGATAACAACTATGGTAAGAGATAAGTTTTTTCTTACTTCTTTCACCCTATTTCATCTCATGTGTTTTCTATTGGTTGGGTTTTAATGAGGTTTGTTTTATGTTTGATGTGTGATTAGTATGTTTGAGTGATGACAGGATGAAATAATAGTATTAGATAAAGCTTTTGGTTTAATAGAATGTATGATGTATATATGCTTTCATATGGAATTCCGTGTGTATAGTGATGAGATTTAGTGTGATTGATGTAAATAATATGTGCAAAAGTAGTTAAATGATACTATATGGGTGTTTGAACAAACTTGGTTGTGATTTTGTATGTTTAGATGAGTTTAGCTTGGTTCTGGAAAACCCAAATGTGATATTGGAGAAGCAAAGCATGACACACAACCATATGCATGTAAGCATATGACCATGCAATCTTATTTCTACAATGTCAAGATCGTGTAAGCTAACTATGTATACTAGGAAGCATGGGAGCATGACTGTGCTTCTAAAATAAAGGTCGTGTGCCAACTTTTGTAAAACAAGATTGTGTAAGTAGGTAAGGATCGTGTTGAGTAAGAAGCCTGTATACCCGTGCTAAGCAAGGAACATGACCGTGTATCTTATGTTGCATAATCATGTATTAAGTAAAAGTTACAAAATAAAAACAATAGAGCACTAGAAAAACTTTTTCCATACACATAGAACCTAACAACATGTAAAGAAAATAAGATATCATGTATGATAAACATTACATGACATGACATAACATGCTATAATAGTATTTTTAGAAAGAGACCCAAAGATTTATATGCATGTTTTTGAAGTAGAACAATACGATATTTTGGGCATCATTTTAGGAATAGATACAAAGGGACACCTATGAGATCGAGCTTGTTAGAGAGGGAAACTAACGTCTGTTAAAGAGAACATAGTCATTGACAAAGCTCGTTAAAGAAAGTATTAGTGGTGAAAGAAAATGTTAGTCCTGTATTAATAGATTATTAGTAGGATTGAATTTATATGGCCAAAGTGTTGAATCCTTATATTTATCAGTCTGATCAATCTAGTAGATATTTTCAAATAAAGTATTTTCAGAATGAGTCTTTTATATATATATATATATATATTCAAGATCTTCAGATTATAGTTCTATTTTCAAAAAGTAGACCCAAGGGCAAATTTATACTTTTAAGCATAGACATTATTTCAACATACCTCATATCATATCATATCATAGGTAGACTTACATAAGATAAAGTAAGGATTATAAGATGAAGATAAGACAAGCTAAATGCCTAATATTAGAAAATAAATAGAGTAAGAAAAATAACAAGATACAAAACCAAGAAACGACATGACAAGTCATAAAAAATATAATAAAACAGATACTTGCTTGTAGGTAGAGATAAGAAATACTTATTGAGTGATTTATCATTCACTCCTCAATGTTTCTTTTCTTATAGGTTAGTGATTTTGAGGTTGAGTTAGATATGAGATGGTTGTAGAAGGATACAGTTAGATATGAGATGGTTGTAGAAGGATACATTTTTGTAGTAGATAACATGTTAGCGACATGTATGTTTTATATGATTTTCACGTATGCACATGTAAATAGTTTTTATATATATATATATATATATATATATTATATCATTCTTTGTGAAATATGATGTGTGATGATTTTCAGTTTATTATATAGTATTTTTCATATATTATAATTTTCATGGTTAAAGCTTCCGCTTGTATAGTTTTAGTCAATGTTTGCAGGATTCCTACTATATACTAATAATAGTGATTTTCAATAGAAAAAAAAATAATAAAAAAATAATAATAAATATAATATGTATAGTAGTATATAATAGGAACTCTTACACGCTATAGGGTCATATGACCATATTCTCTCTAAGTTTTATAACTTATATGGAACTAACATGTGTACATGACCTTAACTCAGCATCTCACGATCGTGTCTCTAATAATATAATACTGTACTTTACTAGTCGCGCATGTTTAACATGTTGTAGAATATGACCATATGGTCATGCATCTCGTACTGCCACTATAGATCTTGGCCAAATACCACAAATCTGAGGAAGTAAAGCCTTTATAACACTCTCAACTTAAAGCCACAACATCATAACTTCAGTATCATTCATACATATCTTATTCATCCATTAATTATCATCAAAATTCTCATCAAACAAATCAAAACTCATTTTTATCTATTAAATACACATAAACAACCTAAACATGTTTCCCATAATTCTCATTATGCTCTTTATCATCATCATTAATTTGCCACAATTAATCGTTAATCATCATCAAATCATGCTTGCACAACGGATCAACATTAATCATGCATCGTATAACAAAATCAAGAAGAAAGAGTTATCAGACACTTACTTGAAAGCTTAGGAATACACACACTCTCTCTAAATCCTTATCTAACTACAAATCATGATTTAGCTTGCTTTTCGAATTTCTCTACCTTATAATGAAAACTCTCTAAAAAACTCAAGAAATTTAAGATTGAAAATTATGTAGAACTCAAATTAAAGCATCTTTTATATAACTGGGCCAAAATACATTCATATATGGTCGTGTTTCTTAGGATGCATAGTCTTATATGACAGAAAATAAAAATTTCTATGTCTTTCCATACTATACACATGGCAACCTCAAGAAGTGACACATTTATAAGCCAAATAAAGCCTCTAAATGACCATTTTACCCTTAAACTCACTTACCTCGATTTCTAAACATAAAGTCTCATTTTCCTCACTAATTTCCATCCAAAATGACCATTTTAACCTCAGGCTATTATGCATGCTCTCTCTTATAAAAATTTTGTCCTCATAATTATCTAGACAAATTCGGAAACCCCTGTCTGAAATCTGACTCGACCTCTTAAGTCACCTCTTTATACCTCTGATTCCTCTATAAAACCTTAATCAAATGAATCTTCTTATTCCTCATGATTTTAACTCTACCATCCAAAATCTAAACAAGTCACTCCTAGTAACTCAAATCATCTACCAAATCCAACTCCTGAACCTTCAACACATGAGAACCATTCCCAACATACTTTCTTAATAGAAAAGTATGAAAGGCATTATATATTTGATCTATGCTAGCAGGCAAGGCTAACTTGTAGGTAACACTCCCCACTTTCTCCAGAACCTCATACAAAATAATGAATCTAGGAGTCAACTTCCCTTTCCTATCAAATTTGACTATATGTCTATAAGAAACCACTCATAAGAACACTTTATCTCTAACCTTAAACTCTATCTCCATATGCCTTTTATTAGCATAACTCTTGTATCGATTCTAGACTTGTCTTATGCGTTGTTTAATCATTTGAATCTGATTAATCATTCTCTAAGTCATCTTAAAACCCACAATAGCCTCTAAAGAATCTCTTTTACCAATCTTATCCTAGTGTAAAGGTGATTTACATCTCTTACCTTAGAAAACCTCATATAAAGCCATTTAAATAGTTGAGTAACTTAGCCAAACTCAATCTATGATCCATGTATTAAACCCTTAACATATCCTTTAATATTTGATTAGTCTTCTCAGTCTGCCCATCCGTTTGCAGATGATATGTCTTGCTAAAACATAATTTGGTACCCAAAGATCTTTATAAATTGCCTTAAAAAGTTGATATGAACATCAAGTTTCTATCTAAAATAATCACTTTAAGAACCCATGTAACCTAACTATCTCTCTAACATAAAGTTGGCCTAATTGATCATTAGTCATCCCTTTTTGAAAAGGCAAGAAATGAGTCGACTTACTTAGTCTGTCCATAATCACCCAAATGCTATTATACCTATGCTATACTTGAGGAAGACCAATAACGAAATCTATGAAAATGTTCTCTTATTTCCATTTAGGCACACTCAATGGTTGTAATAACCCAAAAAGTCTTTGATGTTTTGCTTTAACTTGTTGACAAGTCAAACACTTAGTCACAAACTCTATTATATCTCTCTTTATGTCTAACTATCAAAAATCTCTTTTGATATCCTAATACATCTTAACATTACCTAGATGTGTTGCATAAACCACATTATGAGTCTCAGCCAAAATATTCTGTCTCAACTTCACATCTTTAAAAGCATATACTTTGTCTTTAAATCTTAAAATACTATTTCTCGCCTCAAAATCAAGTATCCAACCATCTTTAATCTATTAAACCATCATTTAAGATCAATCATCTGATAATTATCAAACTTGAATGTTATCTAACAAAGCAGACACAATTTATAACGTAGTAACTCAATAGTCGCTATCTTAATCTACTCTCTACAAATCTCATGTTGTAACTCTTTTTGAACAAAAATCTTGGATAAAGCTACCTTCCCACTTAAAAAATCAATAACCACATTGTCTTTACCTAGGTGATATCTGATCTCATAATTATAGTTTTTAACTAATTCTAACTATCTTTGCTACCTCATATTAAGCTTCGTCTAATAAAAGAAATATTTCAAACTTTTATGATTTGAATAATGTCTTCAGATCTTTAAAACAAATACCATCGCAATCAATTCCAAAGCATAGGTAGGATACCTCAACTCATAATCCTTTAATTATCTTGAGACATAAGTAATCACCTTACCAACCTACATCAATACTACTTAAATCCCATAATGAGATGCATTAGTATAAATATCATACTTGACTCCCTCTTCAGACAATGCCAACACTGGAACACTAGTTAACCTCTACTTTAACTCCTAAAATCTACCCTCATATTCCTTAGTCCAAACAAATAAATCCTTTTTCCTAGTTAATGTAGTTAATGGCTTTGTCAAACTTGAGAACCTTTTAATAAACCTTCAGTAATAACCTACTAAACTAAGGAAACTCCTTACCTTCTTAGTTGTCTTCAGCCTTTGCTAGCTCAACATAACCTCAATATTACTTAAATCAATAAAAATACCATCAACTAAGACAATATGACCAAAAAATGTCATATTATCCAATCAAAACTCACATTTAAAAAACTTGGCATACAACTACCAATCTTTCAATCTTTATAATACAATCCTCAAATACTCCTAATGTTCTTCTCTACTCCTCAAGTATACAAAGATATCATCAATAAAGACCATTACAAATCTATCAAAGTAATCTGGAAATACTCTATTCATCAAATCCATCAATACAATAAAAGCATTAGTCAAGCCAAATAGCATCACCATAAACTCATAATGTATATATTTTGTCTTAAAGGTAGCCTTAAGTATATCTCTATCAAATGCCCAAACCTTATGATACCAAGACCTCAAGTTAATTTTAGAAAGACCAATGCCCCTCTTAATTGATCAAACAATTTATCAATCTTAGACAATAAATACTTATTCTTAATAGTCACTTTATTCAACTCGCTATAATCAATATACATCTATATTGGTCTATCCTTCTTCTTAACTAATAAAATCAAAGCACCCTAAGATAAATAGCTTGGCCTGATAAATCTCTTATCTAATGACTCTTGTAATACTTCTTCAACTTTTGCAATTCAGCTAGAGCCATCCAATATAGAGCCTTAAAAATAAGAATAGTATTAGGAACTACTAAAAACTAAATCTCTCTATCTCTCAAGAGCTAATTTGGAAAGATCTTCAAGAAACATATTCACAAACTTTTTAACTATAGACACCTTATTAATACTTGGACTAAATCTACTCCTACATACTATATTGGCCAAATAACTTATATAACCCTCATTTATCATCTTCTTCATCTTAACACAAGAGATCATTCATCTTACAATCTATCTTAGCTTTATAACTCCTCAAGAAATTCATGCCTAAAATCATATCAAAATTTGACATCTTTACACCTTTAAAAACTTACCTTGCATCACTACTACCTAAGCTACCAATATTTGACCACTCATTATAGTATTAACATTAGACAACTTAATATAAATTCCATGATCCACTATACTAGGAATCAATCTTAACCTATTTGTAAAACCCCAAAAGCAATATGACAAATAACCTAGAGGGGGGGGGGGGGGGGAATAGGTTATTTAAAAATATTTTAAAATTTTAAATCTTTTCCTATTCTACCAACTCAAACGTATATATATATATCCAAGCAAACACAACCAATCAAATAAATCAAAACAATTAAGCACAAATAAATATTCGACTAAGCAAGTATAAATAAAGAGAGTAAAAGGAAAGAAGTGCTCAGCCGATTTATAGTGGTTCGGAGCTTCTCCACGCCTCCTACGTTCACTACTCCAAGCAATCCCGCTCGAAGATTTTGTTCCACTAACTTTAACCCAAAGTTACAATAGTTTTTTCAACAAGGGAATTTCACCCTTAACACTAGTTTTGATACAAGGGATTGCGCCCTTAACTTAGTTTTAACAGGGATTACGCCCCACACTAGTTTCAAGGGATTGCGCCCAAGGGTTTGTGGAAATTTTACAATAATTTGCCTCACAAGGCTGATACAACAATTAAGCTCACAAGGTTTCTCTCTAAAGAAAATACAAATAGGTTTTGTGAGAGAAAATTGGAGAAGAAATTAGAGAATGAAAGAATACAAGTTGTAGTGCTGATTCTCTAACCCCTCAATCTTCAAATCAGCTCCAATTTATAGGAAATGGAAGAATATAGCCGTTACTTGCTGATTTGAGAGCCGTTGGAGAGTTTCTGGAAAGTTGCACGGTCGTGCTTCCCTTTTTCTGCATTTCCAACGGTCAATTTTGTGCTAGCACGGGCGTGCGTATTTGCAACACACGGGCGTGTGTTATTTTTCTTCAGATGCTTCAGATTCCAGAAGCTAGCATGGGTACACGCACGATCAGCGCACGGGAAACACACGGCTGAATTTTTTCTTTGCACACGGGCGTGTGTTTCTATTACACGGCCGTGTGTTATTAATATCTTGTTTTGTCTTTATTTGGCACGGCAGCATAACACGGGCGTGTAGAAAATTTTCTTCATGGCACATGGTCATGCGCCTCATGTGCATGGTCATGCACCCCATACACACGGGTGTGCGCCTTGAAACACACGGGTGTGTGTCTCATGCACATGGCCGTGTGCCTCCTATGCATGGTCATGTGCCTTTACACATGGCCGTGTGCCTCATGTGCATGGTCATGTGCCTCATGCACATGGTCATGTGCCTTCTTTAAGCAAATCTGAATTGCAATAAAAGATAACACGATTGTGCAGTCTGATTACACATGATCATGTATTAGATAATTTCTGCAAAAAATAAACCCTTTGATCCTTTTGTCATATTCGATATATGCATGGATCGGTTAGATATTTTAACATATGTTTTGCATCAATTCAAAATCCACAAGGGTTCAACAATCTCCCCCTTTTTGATTTGATGACAAAACTTATGTTAAAATACATTTAAGCACAAAATATAAAATTTTATCAAAAATATTCATATTCATATTAAACACAAAAAATATTTAATATCATTTTAACATACCTAATATGTCTCCCCCTTTTTGTTATAAATCAAAAAGGTATGTTAAAAGAAAATTTTCAATTTAGCACAAAAAAAATTTCTCCCCCCTTAAAAAATATTTTTATCAAATTATGCACACATATAAAATTTTCTCCCCTTATGAAAAAACAATTTTTACTCCCCCTTTTTCAAAGATTATGATACCAATAGTTGATAGAAAATACCACTACTGATACTAATTGATAAAAAATATAAATACTCCCCCTCACAATAACACACATTTTCAATTAAGGAGCATTCAATTTTTTATTTCTCTCCCTTTTTGAATAATCATATGCATTAAATTCATCATTTTTATCTAAAAGAATTTGATCATTAAAGCACATAGGAAGGATATTTGCAGAAAATTGAAAGATTATGAAACTGAAGCATTTTCTGCAATTTGTGTCAAGCACGGTTGTGTTGATGCTTTACACGGGCGTGTATATCTGATTTCGTGACATGCACGGTCGTGTATCATTTAAGCATGAAACCGTGACTGGGCAAATGTATCATGCACGGTCATGCAACTCACATGCACGGTGGTGTATGACCTATAAAACCTATAAAATTTGCAGAAAACTGCAGTTTGACATAGGGAGCTTTTTCAAAACATTTTTCAAATCTTTTAAAAATAATTTTTGTTCAATTTAAATCATTGAAAGTGAACTAAAAACATGTTTCAAACATGTCTAAACACAATTTAAACATATTTGACATATTTGAAACATTTTGCAAATTCTTGGGGAATAATGGGGAATTAAAACATTTAATGCAAACTTTGATCAAAACACATCAAATATATCAATTTTGTATGTTTTGATCATGGGGAACTTTTACTGTACAAATTCATGTCATTTGCACTCAACACAAGCGAATTTGATCCAATTTGACATGAATTCCAACATTGCACATGTTATATCCTAAGCATATATACATATCATTCTTGCATCAATTCAACTCAACCAATCATACAAGGCAAGTAAAAATATGCATCTCAATTCAGCACAGTTATAACATGACAAAATTATTCTCATCATTATCCAAGTATTAAAATTTATCAAGTTAGAAATACTTACTTGGAATAATGAGCTTTCAAGAGCCTTGCACAACCATTTTCGATCTTCATTGCTTCCAATGGCTCAAGGCTTTTATCAACAGCTTCCATAAAATATGCCTTTTCTCTCAACCAGAAAAATTTTTCAAAAAAAATTTGAACTGCCCCTCTCTTAACAAAAAAGTTTTAGAAATAGATTTGCCATAAATATTTCAAAAATGGATCTCGAACTCTAAAAATCATTAGATTTTCGAAAACTAGAGCCCAAGCTCTGATACCAATTGTAAAACCCCAAAAGCAATATGGCAAATAACCTAGAGGGGGGGTGAATAGGTTATTTAAAAATATTTTGCAATTTTAAATCTTTTCCTATTCTACCAACTCAAACGTATATATATAATTCCAAGCAAACACAACCAATCAAATAAATCAAAACAATTAAGCACAAATAAATATTCGACTAAGCAAGTATAAATAAAGAGAGTAAAAGGAAAGAAGTGCTCAGCTGATTTATAGTGGTTAGGAGCTTCTCCACGCCTCCTACGTCCACTACTCCAAGCAATCTCGCTCGAAGATTTTTCTTCCACTAACTTTAACCCAAAGTTACAATAGTTTTTTCAACAAGGGAATTTCGCCCTTAACACTAGTTTTGATACAAGGGATTGCGCCCTTAACTTAGTTTTAACAGGGATTACGCCCCACACTAGTTTCACGGGATTGCGTCCAAGGTTTGTGGAAATTTTACAATAATTTGCCTCACAAGGCTGATACAACAATTAAGCTCACAAGGTTTCTCTCTAAAGAAAATACAAATAGGTTTTGTGAGAGAAAATTGGAGAAGAAATTAGAGAATGAAAGAATACAAGTTGTAGTGCTGATTCTCTAACCCCTCAATCTTCAAATCAGCTCCAATTTATAGGAAATGGAAGAATATAGCCGTTACTTGCTGATTTGAGAGCCGTTGGAGAGTTTCTGGAAAGTTGCACGGGCGTGTCCTCTTGTTGCACGGTCGTGCTTCCCTTTTTCTGTATTTCTAACGGTCAATTTTGTGCTAGCACGACGTGCGTATTTGCAACACACGGACGTGTGTTATTTTTCTTCAGATGCTTCAGATTCCAGAAGCTAGCACGGGTACACGCACGATCAGCACACGGGAAACAAACGACTGAATTTTTTCTTTGTACACGGGCGTATGTTTCTATTACACGGCCGTGTGTTATTAATATCTTGTTTTGTCTTTATTTGGCACGGCAGCATAACACGGGCGTGTAGAAAATTTTCTTCATGGCACATGGTCATGCGCCTCATGTGCATGGTCATGCACCCCATACACACGGGTGTGTGCCTTGAAACACACAGGTGTGTGTCTCATGCACATGGCCGTGTGCCTCCTATGCATGGTCATGTGCCTTTACACATGGCCGTGTGCCTCATGCACATGGTCATGTGCCTCATGCACATGGTCATGTGCCTTCTTTAAGCAAATCTGAATTGCAATAAAAGATAACACGATTGTGCAGTCTGATTACACACGATCATGTATTAGATAATTTCTGCAAAAAATAAACCCTTTGATCCTTTTTTCATATTCGATATATGCATAGATCAGTTAGATATTTTAACATATGTTTTGCATCAATTCAAAATCCACAAGGGTTCAACACTATCCATAATACCTTAAGAAATAAAGCAATGAGTAGCATTAGAATCAACTAATATAAATAAAAGTATCATGAAAAAGTAACTAACTAGTAATTATAAGAGGATTAGCATCAGCCAACTCATAACATACTACATAGACTTAGGCTCTACCTTCAGAAGTACTAACATCTCCTCTAGAAGGACACTTTAACACCTAATAAACTGACTAATGACACTTGAAACAAACATTTTATCCCATCAAACACTCTCCTAGTTGCCTCTTACCATATTTAGCATGAATAGAAAACTTAACTTTGGTCTTTTTATGCTCTTTAAAATCTTTCTCATGTTGAACCAAGCTCTTACCCTTATATTTACTCTTTTCAACCTCAGAAAACTTGTAAACAAACCTTCAACCTTAGAGTTCTCTCCAAAGCCTTACTATACCTTTATGGAGAAACAATATTGTTATGACATCTCTCGCTATGGCAAGATATAGCTCATGTATAAAATTTTATACTCTACTCTCTCTTTTGATCTAGCCAAACCAGGCATAAACCTTACTAAAGCATTAAATCTTGTGGCATATTCCTTGATAGAACTTAATCCTTAAGTTAACCCGATGAACTCCTAAGCCCTTGCATACACTAGATCCACACTTCAAAACTCCTCACCAAACATCAATTGGAACTTTTACCAACTTAACCTATCCATATCAATAAATATTCTAGTGAGGTTTCCACTAGATCCTTGCATCATCTCTTAATAAATATACTATATACCTTACTCTTTCTTGATATGATATAGTGAACAAACCTATAGCACTCTTCACTAATTATCCCCTCTTTTACAATAGTTAGATCTCGTAAACCATTGAATTTATGTGGTTGATGAACCTCGTACTAACTATAAATAGGATGCAACCTTTCATTACCTCTCACCGTACCACTATTTGACTTTAAACTCAGCCTCAATCACTTATCAACCATAGGTTTCTAAAAACTATCTCTTGTAGTCTCTTTAATCATCTCTTTCACATCATCAACACTTAGACTCACCCTAATAGCTTAGGACCCTTTCTTAATATTCATGGGTCTAATAAAAGCACTAATCTTTACATCATCCAACCTAAGTAAGAAAGTCTTTATATCTAAAATTTTATTAATAATGGGTTAGAAATTTTAAATTTTACTAAATTAAATATTGAAATACTTACACGAAAGGGATACTATGAGCACTGGCTATTAGGATATGCTAACTCTTGACTTATGTAGTTTTTGAAAACCATGCAATTTGAAAACCTACTTTTTGTGTAAAAGACTTGAAAATAGATTTTTAAAACAATTTTTTCAAAAATTGTTTGAAAATATAGCCTAATTCTTTGCTATGATACTAACAATTATAATACTACTATATATGGATATATATATATATATATATATATATATATATATATATAATAACTTAATACAAATATATAATTGCATTACAAACATACATAATCATACATGCATTGGCAGAAGCATAAACCATTTACTATAATAAACTTAAAACCTTCTTACTATTATAAACTTAAAAAAAACCTCTGTTATTATTTATGCAAAAAAAAAATCTGAAAAAATATAATATGTGTAAACTACACACAAACTCAAATCATAGTATTCATAAAATGTAAATTGTATAAAGTACATGAATAGTATAAAATCCATGAAAACTGTACAACATGTACACATAAAATATCTTGTCCATAGCCATCTCATAGCACTCTTCAATAGCATAAACTTAACCTCTAAGGAGAGAAATTTTGGAATGAGTAATAAGTCACTTGGTAAGTATCTTATAACTTAACACACATAATCCTAACCTTGAAGCATTTGTCTTATCTTATTTGTGTCTTATGTTCTTTATTCTTTTCATTCTTACTTGATCTTTCCACTAGATTATGTCATGTTATGTTTGTCATGATAGAAAAAATGCTGAAAACCATGACTTAGTCTCAAAGTCTTCTTTTCTTAAAATTCATTTTCTTGAAAACTCATAATCAATTTGAATATCTCATCATAAAATATGTCATAATGATCTAAAAATCTTATCACAAAACTTATCTTGAAATTTCTCTTTTTAATAAAATCATTCATAAAATTCATTCAAAAAAATCCTTTATAAAATATTTGTGCTAATCAGACTAATAAACACAAGGATTTAACACCTCAACCATGTGAGTTCAATTGATGCACAACTAGTGCTCTCTCTTATGAGCTTGGTCAATGATTATGTCCCCTCTAACGAATGCTAGTCTTCCTCTTTAAAGATGTGTAAACCCATGGAAGCCCTTTTATATCCACTCCTAAAAGATATTTGAAGTATTGGGTGTTCTACTTTTAAAACATGTACAAGTAAAATATTTTCTTTCTTAAAAATATTGCTTTGACATGTCAAGTTATGTAAATCTTTTCTTGCGTTAAAGCTTATAAGTTCCCTCGTTCTGCTATTAAGGTTTATTTAGATAAATATTAATTTTTCTTATGATATTTTTACTTATTTTTTCCTTCTTATTAAACTTATAATTTTACTTTAATTTATTTTTGAATAATCTTTTTATAATTACCTTTATTACAGATTTACTTAAATTCCTAAAGATTTAGTTCATGTAATAATTAATTATTTTGTGATTTTCATGCTACAAGGTTGTGCATTATAGGGTTGCATGACTATGTTCTTCTTAAGTTCCACAACTCACATGGAACTAACATGTACATATGACCATGACTTTGTACCTTGTGATCATGCCTTTAGTAACACAACACTATACTTTTGTAGCATCCCAGGTTAGAAAAGCCCTTAGGGGAAGAGTTTTGGGGTTAGAAACGAAATCCAGAAAGAGATTGGGAGTCTAGTAAAGTTCAGGGGTGAGTTAGTAAGTTTTCGGAGCCTGTGTGGCTTCGTGTGAATCCTTTCGGAAGGATTCGATCAGGAGAGTGAGCGGGAAATGAGAAATACTCATTTTCCCTTATGCACGCCCGTGCACCTTTGATGCACGCCCGTGCATGTGATTATATAAAAAGAGAGCCGAGAGAAAGTTGACATTTTCTTACCCATTTTCATTTCTTCAGCAATTTCACTCTTCATTTCAGTTCCTCCCAACCTTAGAGAGGAAATCCAGCAGCAAGTAGCTCCCGATCAAGCTAGAGAGCATAAAGATTAGTTTGAAAGAAAGCTTTCAGAGGCAATGGCGCGAGGTAAGTGTTCGCTTACCTTTTCCTTGAGTTTCCCAGCTTGCTTTGTGATTTTTGATGCCATGGATGAGTTCTTTGCATGTTGATGAATGTTGAGAATGATTATATGATGTTGCATGCTGAATTGGATGATGAATTTCCATCCTTGAATCCTTGCATATTGGTTGATCATGTTTTAGTGAGAGAAAGAGTTTGCTTCCATGGTGAAATGCTTGATGATTGATGCATGTGAAAGTTGAGGCTTGAATTGTGTTATTTGAGGTGCTGGGAACATGTGTTTGAAGTGATTTTGTAATTGAATGAGATTTGGTTGATGATTCGTGCAATTTTCGGTTAGTGTTCCTGTTGAAGAACAAGACGCACGACCGTGTGCCTGCATGGCACGACCGTGTGCCTTTGTTCTCTAGGACACACGCCCATGTGCACACTGTGTGCATAGGCAGAAAGTGCACACACACGTCCGTGTGTCCGCAGACACATGCCCGTGTGCAAGATTTTAGTGAGAATGCCCAGAAATTCCAGTAGCTTGCACGGCCAGACGCAAGACCGACGCACGGTCCTGTGTGTCCAGGTACACGCCCGTGTGCCTTAGCCATGCACGACCGTGTGTGAAGGCATGCACGCCCGTGTGCCTTGCCTGCATGCCCGTGTGCCTTGCCCACACGCCCGTGCACCTGCAGATTTTCAGAAAAAGAATATAAATTGATTAATTAAGCATGCAAACTCAGAATAAAGGCTAAATTGCTTCAGATAAGCATCAGATGAGCATGAATTTAGTTAATAAGCTGCATATGCATATCATGGCATGACATGTAGCTTCAGAAAGGATCAAAGGATCTGAATTTAATAGTATTCAGTATTCAGAATCTGACGTACAAGTAAGAATATAGGGTGAATACGAGGGGGCATCTGGGGGATTCAGCTTTCTGACACCAGTCAGAATGTTCAGCAGCATTATAGTTTTAACCTTCTGACACCAGTCAGATTGTCCGACAATTATTATTCAGCTTTCTAGCCAGTAGCTAGACTGTTCAACTCACATGGCTAGGATGTCGAATCCCTGTGATCACCAAGTCTGATCAGCATAGCAGGTACCTTCAGGTACAGAGAGGTATTCAGATGCATGTATCCACAGTATTTTTAGTTAGCGTGGCATGACATACACATCATGTAACATCCTAGATTCTGAAAGCCTTTTCGGTTAGAGTTTCGGGGTTAGAAATGAGATTCAGTGAGAGATTGGGAGTCTAGCAGAGTTTAGGGGTGAGTTGGTAAGTTTTCAGGGTGTGTGGCCTACGTACGAATCCTTTCGAAAGGATCCGATCGTACGAATACACGGGAAATGAATTAAGTTCATTTTCCCTTGTGCACGCCCGTGCATCATTGATGGACGACCGTGCATGGCATAATATATAAGTGAACCGTGGTCAACTTAGCCATTTTTCTCACCCAAGTTTTCTCTTTAGCCAAAGTTTCTCTCTTCCATTTGTAGCTCCCATTCCTAGAGAGGAAATCCAGCAGCCGGTTGCCCCTAATCCGGTTAAAGAGCATAGAGATAATTTATTGAAGCTTGTTTTCCGAAGCATGGCAAGAGGTAAGTGTTCTTTCACTTCTTCTCGCAAATTCCCAGCATGTTTGATGAGTTTTGATGCCATGGATGAGTTAAATGCATGTGGATGAATGTTTGAAATGCTTATATGGCTTTGCATGTTGATTTGGATGAAGAATTTCCACCCTTGAAGCATGCATGTGTTATGTGTGTGCTTTAGTGAGAGAAACAAGAAGTTTCCATGGTAAATTTGTGATGAATGAGTGCATGTTGCATGTGAATCTTGGATTGTGTTATTTGAAGTGCTGGGAATATGTACTTGAAGTGGAATTGTGTTTGATTGTGTTTTGGTTGGCGATTTCATGAATTTTCCGAGCGGTGCTCTTGTTGAAGAATAAGACGCACGGCCGTGAGCCTTTGTTTTTTCAGATGCACGCCCGTGTGCACGCTGTGTGCACGGCCAGTTTTCCAGACGCACGCGCGTGCCTTTCATAGTGCACGCCCGTGCGTAAGCATTTTCAGTGAAAGTGAATAGTAAATTCCAGTAGCTTGCACGACCAGGCACACGACCAGCGCACGGCCCCGTGCGTCCTGGCTCACGCCCGTGCACTTTGATGCACGCCCATGCATCAGTAGTTTTTCAGAAAAAGAATATTATTGATTAATTACGCATGGGAATTCAGATAAATGGTTAAATTGCTTCAGATAAGCATCAGATGAGCTTGTATTCAAATAATAAACTGCATGTGCATATCATGACATGACATGTAGTTTTATAGAGGATCACGGGATCCGAATTCAACAGTATTCAATTTTCAGAGCCCGATGTATAGGTGAGAGCATTAGATGGAACACGAGGGGGCATCTATGGGATTCAGCCTTCTGACACCAGTCAGAACGCTCAGCAGTATTTCAGATTCAGTTCCTGACACCAGTTAGAGGACTCAGCAGCATTCAGATTTTACCATCTGACACCAGTCAGATTGGGCAGTGGTTTTCAGATTCAGCTTTCTAACCAGTAGCTAGACTATTTAGCCCACATGGCCAGGATGTCGAATCCCTGTGTTCACCAGTCTGATCAGCACAGCAGGTACCCGAGGGTACAGAGAGGTATTCAGATGCATGCATCCAATTTATTTAGTTAGCATGGCATGACATACACATTATGACATGAATAATAATGATATCAGTATATAATGAGAATGAGATTCAGATAACAGTTTCCAGATTCCAGCAAGCGCATAGATGTATGATTAGGGCCGAGGCCCAGGTATGTTTGATTTATATGATTGTTTGTGCTTGCTTGGGTGTTGAGAGAAGTAAGGAGCGCTTTCTGGGTGATCTTTATCACTCATCCCCCTCCTTATTCCATCCTTTTCAGGTGGTTCGTATTGGGTTCGAGGAGCGGGTGGATTGAGGCTGACGGAGAGGGCACGCACACACACTCCGATCTCGGTTGTATATCAGTTTTGGACCTGTGTGGTCACATGTACCTTTTGTATGTTTCCAGATGTATCCGAATGTACAAAAACAGTGTATGTATATATGTAAAGGCCGATGGGCCCATTGTACAGAACAATATGTATAATTCAGTCGATGTATATATTTCAGCTTCCGCATGTGTAGAATTGTATGGTTTTAGTTTCAGATTTTATTCTTTTCGTAGGTACCCGAATTTTTTAGATTATTAATAAAAAAGGCCTTCCAGAATTCAGTAGTAGGGATACTCGTTGAGAGATGCAGCTGTGTTTTCGAAAATTGATTTGAGATCTGGGTATTATCAGGTCAGAGTGGTAGACAGGGATGTTCCCAAGACAGCTTTCAGGACCAGATATGGGCATTATGAGTTCGTGGTGATGCCATTTGGGTTGACTAATACCCAGCGATCTTTATGGATCTGATGAACTGGGTGTTTCATGATTGCTTGGACCGGTTCGTGGTGGTTTTCATTGATGACATTCTGGTGTATTTCAGGAGTGTGGTAGAGTATAAGGAGCATATCAGATATGTGCTTTAGAGACTGAGAGACAAACAGCTATATGCCAAGTTTTCCAAGTGCGAGTTCTGGCTTGACAGAGTAGCCTTTATGGGTCACGTGGTGACAGTTGATGGTATTTCAGTGAATCCCAGCAAAGTAGAGGCAGTTTTGAGTTGGCCGAGGCCGAAGACGGTAAAAGCGTTACGTAGCTTCCTTGGGTTGGCAGGTTATTACAGGAGATTCATTGAGGGATTCTCTAGCCTAGCGAGGCCTCTCACTGCCTTGACTAGGAAAGATGTTCCATTTGTTTGGTCAGATGATTGTGAGACAAGATTCCAGGAGCTTAAGTAGAGATTGACTAGTGCTCCAGTTTTAGCATTACCTCAGGAGGGAGTAGAGTTTGATATTTACAAAGATGCGTCCCATCAGGGGATCGAGGCAGTGTTGATGCAGAGTGGTAGAGTTATTGCTTATGCCTCCAGACAGTTGAAAGATCATGAGATGAGATATCCCACTCATGATTTGGAGTTAGCTGCAGTTGTGTTTGCTTTGAAGATTTGGAGACATTATCTTTATGGAGCCAAGTGCAGCATATACTCAGACCATAAGAGTCTGAAGTATTTCTTCACCTAGAGAGAGCTCAATATGAGGTAGAGGAGATGACAAGAGCTGGTGAAGGACTATGACTGTGACATCAGATATCATCCAAGGAGAGCCAATGTAGTGGCAGACGCTTTGAGCAGGCGAGTTGCCTTATCCAGTCTTTCAGTTCAGAGAGAGTTGCAGTTTAAGATTGCTAGAGAGCAGATTGAGATAGTTACTACGAGATTCTCCAGACTTCAGATCAGATCTTTTCTGTATGATGAGATCAGAGAGTGTCAGATGTCAGATAAGTGGACTCAGAGTATGATTCAGAGGGTGTCAGAGCGATCAGTGTCAGACTTTGAGTTCAGAGATGGGATCTTGAGATTCAGAGACAGAGTATATGTGCCACAGAGTTCAGAGCTGAGACAGATGATTTTGTTAGAGGCGCACAGTACGGTGTATTCAGCATACCCAGGCAGTACAAATATGTATCAGGATCTCAAGAAGAGTTTCTGGTGGTCAGGCATGAAGAAGGATATAGCAGACTTTGTTTCCATATGTCTGGTATGTCAGCAGGTTAAGGCAGAGCATCAGAGACCCTCAGGTTTACTTCATCCTTTGAGTATCCCTGAGTGGAAATGGGAAGATATTTCTGTGGATTTCATTTCTGGTCTTCCCAGAGTTCAGAGAGGATTCGATGGTATATGGGTGATTGTGGACAGACTGAGTAAGTCAGCTCATTTTTTGCCAGTCAGACAGGGCACGTCTACTGATCAGTTGGGGAGATTGTATATCAGAGAGGTGGTCAGACTTCATGGTGTTCCCAGGACTAAAGTGTCAGACAGAGACTCCAGATTTTTGTCAGCTTTCTGGAGGTCATTGCAGATAGCCTTGGGGACCAGATTACAGTTTAGTTCAGCTTATCATCCTCAGACAGATGGCCAGACTGAGAGGGTGAATAAGATTTTGGAGGATATGCTCAGAGCCTGTTGTATGGACTTCTAAACCGATTGGGGAGAGTTGATCCCTCTTATGGAGTTTGCGTATAATAACAGTTATCAGGCGACGATTCAGATGGCTCCATTCGAGGCATTGTACGGTCGGAGGTGTAGATCTCCTCTTCATTGGGATGAGATTGAAGAGAGAGATTCTCTAGAGACAGTTGTGGGTCCAGAGATTGTTCAGGGCATGATTGATCAGATCAGGATCATCCGGCAGAGGATGAAACAGGCCCAGGATCGACAGAAGAGCTATGTAGATTTGAGGCGTAGAGAGATTGAGTTTTCAGTAGGCGACATGGTTTTTCTGAGGGTTGCTCCATACAGGCACGTTCTCAGATTTGGCAGAAAGGGGAAATTGGCCCTGAGATTCATTGGTCCCTATGAGATACTTGAAAGAGTGGGGACAGTTGCCTACAGATTGGCTTTACCAGCTAGCATGGACAAGATTCATAATGTGTTCCATGTGTCTCAGTTGAGGAAGTATGTGGGGGATCCTTCTCATGTGCTTCAGTTTTCAAAGATAGAGTTGGCTGATGATTTGAGTTATTAAGAGCTGCCAGTGCAGATTCTGGACTACAAAGTCAAGGTTCTCAGGAACAAGCAGATTCCTCTTGTGAAGGTCTTGTAGCGCAATCAGAGAGTGAAGGAAGCCACTTGGGAGGTAGAGTCTGAGATTAGGGATAGGTTCCCAGAGTTATTCAAGTAAATTTCGGGGTCAGAATTTTTATAAGGGGGAGGAAATGTAGCATCCTAGATTTCGAAAGCCTTTTCGGTTAGAGTTTTGGGGTTAGAAATGAGATTCAGGGAGAGATTGGGAGTCTAGCAGAGTTCAGGGGTGAGTTGGTAAGTTTTCAGGGTGTGTAGCCTACGTACGAATCCTTTCGAAAGGATCCGATCGTACGAATGCGCAAGAAATGAATTAAGTTCATTTTCCCTTGTGCACGCCCGTGCATCATTGATGCACGACCGTGCATGGCATAATATATAAGTGAGCCGTGGTCAACTTAGCCATTTTTCTCACCCAAGTTTTCTTTTTAGCCAAAGTTTCTCTCTTCCATTTGCAGCTCCCATTCCTAGAGAGGAAATCCAGCAGCCGGTTGCCCCTAATCCTGTTAGAGAGCATAGAGATAATTTATTGAAGCTTGTTTTCCGAAGCATGGCAAGAGGTAAGTGTTCTTTCACTTCTTCTCGCAAATTCCCAGCATGTTTGATGAGTTTTGATGCCATGGATGAGTTAAATGCATGTGGATGAATGTTTGAAATGCTTATATGGCTTTGCATGTTGATTTGGATGAAGAATTTCCACCCTTGAAGCATGCATGTGTTATGTGTGTGCTTTAGTGAGAGAAACAAGAAGTTTCCATGGTAAATTTGTGATGAATGAGTGCATGTTGCATGTGAATCTTGGATTGTGTTATTTGAAGTGCTGGGAATATGTACTTGAAGTGGAATTGTGTTTGATTGTGTTTTGGTTGGCGATTTCGTGCATTTTCCGAGCGGTGCTCTTGTTGAAGAATAAGACGCACGGCCGTGCGCCGGTATGGCACGACCGTGAGCCTTTGTTTTTCCATATGCACGCTCGTGTGCACGCTGTGTGCATGACCAGTTTTCCAGACGCACGCCCATGTCTTTCATAGTGCACGCTCGTGCGTAAGCATTTTCAGTGAAAGTGAATAGTAAATTCCAGTAGCTTGCACGACCAGATGCACGACCAGCGCACGGCCCCGTGCGTCCCGGCTCATGCCCGTGCACTTTGATGCACGCCCGTGCATTAGCAGTTTTTCAGAAAAAGAATATTATTGATTAATTACGCATGAGAATTCAGATAAATGGTTAAATTGCTTCAGATAAGCATCAGATGAGCCTGTATCCTGGCCATGTGGGCTAAACAGTCTAGCTACTGACTAGAAAGCTGAATCTGAAAACTACTGCCCAATCTGACTGGTGTCAGATGGTAAAATCTGAATGCTGCTGAGTCCTCTGACTGGTGTCAGGAACTGAATCTGAAATACTGCTGAGCATTCTGACTGGTGTCAGAAGGCTGAATCCCACAGATGCCCCCTCGTGTTCCATCTAATGCTCTCACCTGCACATCGGGCTCTGAATACTGAATGTTGTTGGATTCGGATCCCTTGATCCTTTCTGAAGCTACATGTAATGCTATGATATGCATATGTAGCTTATTATCTGATTTCATACTCATCTGATGCTTATCTGAAGCCCATTAGCCTTTATTCTGAATTGGCATGCTTAATTAAACAAATAATTAATCATTTTCTGAAAATCTACTAGTGCACGGGCGTGAACCAGGACGCACGGGGTCGTGCACTGGTCGTGCGTCTGACCGTGCAAGCTACTGGAATTCCTAGAAACTTTTCACTGAAAGCGTACGCACGGGTGTGCGAATGCGGACACACGGGCGTGCATGTGCATTTTCTGGCCGTGCACATAGTGTTCACACGGGCGTGCATCTGGAAAAACACAGGCTCACGGCCGTGCTTCTTGTTCTTCAACAAGAGCATCGCCTGGAAATTGCCTTAAACTCATACCAATTCACATTCAATTACACGTTCCCAGCACCACAAACAACACAATTCAAGCATCAATTCTCACATGCATCAAGTATCAAGCATTTCACCATGGAAGCATTGACTTTCTCTCACTAAAACATGATCAACATGCATGCAAAGCACAATGATGGAAATCCATCATCCAATTTCAACATGCAAGACCGTATACTCATTCCAAACATTCATCCACATGCAAATAACTCATCCATGGCATCAAAACTCACAAAGCAAGCTGGGAAACTCAAGGAAAAGGTAAACGAACACTTACCTCGCGCCATTGCTTCTGAAAACAATCTTTCGAACTATTCTCTTCGCTCTCTAACTTGATCGGGAGCTATTTGCTGCTGAATTTCCTCTCTAGGGATGGGAGGAACTGAAATGAAGAGAGAAATTGCTGAAGAAATGAAAATGGGTGAGAAAAGAATGACTTAACTCACGGCTCCACTTATATACTATGCCACGCAGAGTCGTGCATCAAGGGTGCACGGGCGTGCACAAGGGAAAATGTACTTAATCCATTTCTCGCTCACTCACCTGATCGAATCCTTCCGAAAGGATTCCTACGAAAGCCACACGGCTCCGAAAACTTACTAACTCACCCCTGAACTTATCTAGACTCCTAATCTCTTTCTAAATTCGATTTCTAACCCCAAAACTCTTCCTCTAGGGGCTTTCTAACCTGGGATGCTACATTTCCTCCCCTCTTATAAAAATTTCGACCCCGGAATTACCTGAATAACTCTGGGAACCTATCCCTGATCTCAGACTCTACCTCCCAAGTGGCTTCCTCCACTCTTTGGCTGCGCCATAAGACGTTCACAAGGGGAATCTGCTTGTTCCTGAGAACCTTGACTTTGTAGTCCAGAATCTGCACTGGCAACTCTTGATAACTCAGATCCTCTGCCAACTCAATCTCTGAAAACTGAAGCACGTGAGAAGGATCCCTCAAATACTTCCTCAACTGAGATACATGGAATACATTATGAATCTTGTCCATGCTAGCTAGTAAAGCCAATCTGTAGGCAACTGTCCCCACTCTCTCAAGTATCTCATAGGGACCAATGAATCTAGGGGCCAACTTCCCCTTTCTGCCAAATCTGAGAACATGCCTGTATGGAGTAACTCTCAGAAATACTCTCTTACCTACTGCAAACTCAATCTCTCTGCGTCTCAGATCTGCGTAACTCTTCTGTCGATCCTGGGTCTGTTTCATTCTCTACCTGATGATCCTGATCTGCTCAATCATCCCCTGAACTATCTCTGGACCCACAACTGTCTCCGGAGAATCTCTCTCTCCAATCTCATCCCAATGAAGAGAAGATCTACACTTCCGACCGTATAATGCCTCAAATAGAGCCATCTGAATAGTCGGCTGATAACTGTTATTATAAGCAAACTCTATGAGGGGAATCAACTCTGCCTAATCGGTCTAGAAGTCCATACAACAGGCTCTGAGCATATCCTCCAGAATCTTATTAACTCTCTCAGTCTGTCCATCTGTTTAAGGATGATAAGCTAAACTGAACTGTAACCTGGTCCCCAAGGCTCTCTACAATGATCTCCAGAAAGCTGATAAGAATCTGGAGTCTCTATCTGACACTATAGTCTTGGGAACACCATGGAGTCTGACTACCTCTCTGATATACAGTCTCCCTAACTGATCTGTAGACATACCCTGTCTAATAGGCAGAAAATGAGCTGACTTACTCAATCTGTCCACTATCACCCAAATGCCATCAAATCCTCTCTGAACTCTAGGAAGACCAGAA